>VXAY01005276.1:402496-503280 GCA_013399855.1 Oxyruncus cristatus | reverse complement strand
GGTAAGGGGGCGGGGCTTGTCAGGTTTCGCGCGCAGTGTCCGCGGGAGCGCCCGGAGCGGCTCCCCCTGGCGGCCGAGCGTCCGCGGGGCCGGTCCGGGACCCCAGGGATACAGCCCCGCCTGGATCCATCGAGAATGAACCCCCAGGACGCAGCCCTGCCTGGATCTGTCGGAATTGACCCACCCCAGGGCACAGCCCCGCGTGGATCCATCGGGAATGACTCCCCCATTCCCGGGACACAGCCCTGCCTGGATCCTTCGGGATGAGCCCCCAAGGCACAGCCCCTCCCGCCATTCCCGGGGTGTTCCTGCTCCCCTGTAGGAGGATGGTGAGTCCCGAGTTGGACACTGAGACGGGCGCATCACCCTCCCTCTGCAGCCCGAGCGCTTCCAAGGCTGGAGGTGACCTTGTTCAATTATTGATACCAGCAGGATTCAGAAATAAAGATTATTCTGGTTTAGGTTTGTGATTCTGCTGAACTTTGAGTGCATGAAAATGAGGTGTCAGCTTTACGTAGCATAAGTGGAAGTGTAAATCCCAAGGAATCAGGGGCTCTATGCAGTGAGGAAATATGGAAATACCACGTCTAACAAACTGGATTTCCGTTTTCCAAGTAATTTAGCAAAAAGGCTAATTATGTCAAGATTATATAATGACTTTGGGAGCACAGATTGTCCAAAGAAATGTACAATGAGTGGGCCCCTGGGAACTCATGAAAGGAAAGTTTTGTGCTCGAAGTAGTATTTGGAACATGATGTCTAGGAAGACAAAACATAAACCCAAGTCCCCTCTGTCCCTAAGTGTTTTTTCTAGGGTAATTTTTCTTCTACCACAGGGATATTACCTAAAATCAAGCTACCTGCTCCTTACCAAGTCTGTGTCTACCTCCAGATATCCTCTCTCTGCCTTGAAGACACTAATTGTGTTACCAAATGACCCATTTTTTTTTAATGCTCTAATTAGTCTTCCTTCCAAAGAAAATATTTCACCTGAATAATAATATGGAATACAATCTCCTCTTTTGTTGTTTTAGTAAATTATTACTAATGCATTATGCTGCTTATCATGAATTACTTTTTAAAAGTAATACAAACCAATAAATAGTCCCAGAGTCTGGTTGTCTGGAGATTTCATGGATGGGAAGCAAAATGTGATTTTTTCCTTTTAAAATCAGTGATGTCTAATATACAATATGTACCATATTGGGTTTTTTTTGCCATGTATAAACAGGCACTGACTCAATTTTAAATAGCTCCTTGTTTTTGTAAAACTGACTCTGGTCACCCACATGCAGCCAGGCCTCTCTGTATGTACTGGGAATACCCAGCGGGATTATTCTTCACTCTATCCCGTCTCCCTCCGCCAAGCACTGACATCAGGGGTGGGGCCTCTGGATGTGAGTGTGGCTCCTTCCAGCTGACTTTACAGCCCCATTTTGGAATGAGGGATATTCAAACCACCCTGTACCTCTGTGGTGTGACCACATGGGTGCATCCTGTGTTCCAGCCACGGGGCTGAGGCACTTCTGGACTCTGTCTCTGACCTCAGGCAAATTCCACAATAGTTTTGGGATTGACAGCAGCTACAGACATGAAGTTTAAACCTTCCTTTGTAGCTTTCCAGCAGGTTTACAATGCAAGGGTGTTCTCATTTCCATACTGAAAACAATGCACTGCGTTTAAACACAGCAGGTTGCTGGATTTCCCAACCCGCCCTATCATAATTGAATGTTAGGCCTTTGATGTAATTTGCTGATAAAACATGGTGTTGTAACATCATCTGGGATGTTATGGCAGCGTATCATTACAAGGACTTGTTACAGCACTCTTTTATAATGATGGGACACTTAAGGTTTGCTGTGAATTAGTCACTGGCAGGAGCTAAATAACCAAACCTTCCAATCCTTTGTTCTACATGTTAGTCACAGTTACTCCCTGTCTTCAAATAAACCACAAACATAAAAAAAAAAACAAAAACCCCAGAGATGTAAAGCCTCATCTCCTATCTCCATCCTCAGGAATGTTAGATTCACCCATCTACAATTTCTGCAGTTAAATATCTGTGGTAACTCCATGAGACTAATGGGATGAGCAACCTAATAGCGAGTAATCCGAAAGGTACTTAAGAAGAAAATATATTTACTTAAACAAAGCTCTTCCTGTACACAAAATGGGATGTGTTACCACATATCACAGCCTCGTGTTTCCTGATTATGCACTGTTATCGTTGCCAAATTACTGGAGCTGCTGTTCCGTGTGGGAGGTGTCAAAACCTTTTTTTAGAGACAGATAATTGGATCAACTAAAGGATGTTTTATTTTCAGTTGGTTTTCTTCAATATTTTTGATAACATTATTGGTGTGGAAGGAATATTGTCTGGCAGGCTGAGCAAGGTGCCAGAGGGGTGTTAAAGGTCTTCAGTGTAACTGTGAATAAAGGCCCAAAAGATTCACAATTCACTTACTATAAAACATTATCACCGAGCTGAGCACAGGACCAAGGTCTTTATTCCACATCACTGTTTCAAGCATAAAGGTTGGCTTCTCTATGTGGGAATGCTGAGACATACACTCTGCTCCCCTCAAAAGAATCATGTCTCATCCTTTCAAATATAACCTTTCTTTCCCTGTCAGTGTTGTCTTTTTCTATTTAACAAAGTGATTTGTTTCTCGGCCTGACAGAGGTAAAATAAATATCACTGGTTTTAACCTCCACTTTCAGCCATCAATGACCTAATGGTGTTTTTCTATAACTGGAGGCTTCTTTCTCCATTCCAATACCCCAGCATCCAAAATGATTTCACGTAGCTCCCAAGGAAAACTGGCTGAAGAAAACAGCATTTAAAACAATCAGTGAAAGAGATTTCTCCATTTATGTTAATAGTATCTATCTGTCATTCTAAAGTGGGTTTAGGTCAGAAGTCTGTGATTTCTTCCCACAAATGCTTAAGCTTGCAAAACAAACCTTTGGCAGATACAGCAGTGCATATTTTGAATTGCTGGTAGAAAATTCAGTCTGCGTTAATTTTAAAATGTGTTAAATAAAGACCAAACAGCTCTTTTTTAATCCGTTCCTTGTAAACCATTAAGGAATTACATACTTCTTGGGAAACATTTAGTATTTGGATTTGCACCTGCCACCAACATCCTGGAAAATTTAGTACAACTTTCATATCTGTTGACTCAGGAATACCTACTGGAATTTGATAAGCCTGATTGGGAAGGGTGCTACTTACTTTGGCTTCAAACAGGAAGAACTGGAATAAGATTTAACATTAAGATATGAAGATGGATCATAATTGTAAATGTATCTTATTCAATTAAATTTCCTCTATTTACTTTATTAAATCAAATTCATTTCACTTTAGTCCACTGAACCATTCTATGGAATCAATGGAGTTAATCAAAAGAATGAATTTTTTTGAAAGACCATTTAAATACTCCCTCAAAGAGGCATAAGAAGTGCCAACATCAGGACAAATTTCTTCTCAACAGGATTCTATCCTGTTTTACAAAAAATACACTAATGAATGGGCAAATTTCTTTCCCCACTTATTGCTCCGATGGTGTTGCCAGCCAAAATGCCAATTCATGCCAACTTTGAAGCTGGTTTTTGTGCCACGGGCAACTGTCTAATGCTGAAATAAAAGATACATCTGTGATGATAAATCTGTATCCTAAAGCTTCCTATAGAACCTTTCACAAAATTTTAAGAGAGAAATGATGTGTGTCTCTTTTCTCCAAAGGTAAAGGAGATTTGATTAATTTCCACTGACACAAAAGGAAATGCAAAGTTATGATTTTTGTGTAAAGAAGCTGTTGTAAAACCCTCATAGCTACATTAGAAATTCCTTCCACCCTCTCCTCTTTATTTTTAGCAAATGCTAAACCATGTGGACTATTAAATTTTGCTCCAGATGCAGCAAAGCAGCACTGAATATAGTGAGAAACCATTTAACCGAGTGAATGTTTAATGCAGTCCTGATCTAAATATACACCGTATGTGTGTCAAGGTAAAAAAGAAAAAAGCAAAGCAGAAAGATTATTCTCACAAACAGAGCAAGTAAGACACAACAGATCAAACAAGGAGGTTGCAGCTCATCTTCTCCTCATGCAATACTTCCATTAAGCTGAGAGTTGTGGAAGCTGCTCAGCAACTCTCAAAAACTTGTCCTATCTGAGACTCCAAAACTCAAGTGTCACTGCTCAGGGCTCGGGGTGTTTTTGCACTGTAGGTGTGAGGTGGCAAGAACAGCACTCCTGCAAAGGAACAATTCAGCACCATTGCAGTCCAAGGGCAAGGGTTTAGTAAAACTACCTACAAGTTACAGAACCTGCCAGTGCCTCTGGGAACAAGCCATCTCCAGGCTGCAGGATGCTCCTGTAATTAGCCACGTTTAAGTGTCTTGCTGATGTAAACTCTGCTCACACAAGCTTTGCAAAAAAGTGTTATCTGTTTCTGGACCTCTTGAACAGAAGGAATCTCTTCATCACAAATCCTTTCAATAAAGGAAGGCAAACTTTTGAGCAGAAGATAAAGCATGATTTGCACATCTCTATAAAACTACATTTTGGTAAGTATTGTATGTCACCACTTGAATATGTCGCCTGTTGAAAGAGAAAAATTGTTTGGAGTCCTATCAAACAGGGAATTCTTGATCAACCTGCCTATAAGGGTAATATTTTCAATTTCCATAGCACTTTATACCTAACTTTATAGAAAATAATTAAGACAAAGTCTCATACAACTTCTGGTTCTCATTAACATTGAGTAAGCTCAGGGAAGATTAAAGGACAGTGTTTTGAACATATGTAGACAGTCACCTTTCTTTTTAAATATCCTTAATAATAAAATCCTACGTAACTGCTCTAAAATTAAACCAGAAAGTATCTTGGGCCACTTACAGTCCCCTTCAACAGTCTCTCATTGGCTTCCACACCTAGTTTTAGTGAAAGCAGGAGCAAAGACTTCAGCCTAAGGACCCCTCTGTGTATGGGGGGAAGCTCATCCCAAACTGGAAATAAGTTGCAAAAGGAATTTTTAAAAAGAAGCGTTTGGATCTAGAAGGTAGATCCAGAAAAGGATAAATGAGCTCTGTCTCTCTGCTGCTGACAGACAGACAGAAAGACAACTGGTGTCTTGATGCTTTCAGACACTTGGAGGAAAAACCCACGGATTCAAGATTTAGGGGAAGGTGCAGTTCATCACAGCACTGCAAGGGAAGGAAGGGTCTACCTTGTACTGAAATATTATGCTTTCTAATCTCATGTATTTTTCTTATATTAATGAATGTTGCCTTCCAGAGCGCTGACATTTTAACATGACCAATTACACAGAGAAGAATTGAGGTGAGTCAAGACAAATTAAGCAGGATCAGGGAGAATCTTGCCAAGTGGGCAAGGAGCACAAACCAATATATCCAGCACGTGGAAGCTAGAGAACAAATTTTTTTATACTTTCCTGTATTTTTAATAATTATAGGTTCAAAAGACCATATTCAGAACAAGAACCATTTATCAAAGGCAACAAGTGGATAAAACTTTCTGTACTACTTGGTAATCAGAAGGGAAAGAGGTATAAAATACCTCAGTGAAAATTTGTTAGAAAGCAATGAAAACCAATCAGCAAAGTTTATGCCACAGACAAAGAACAACTGCCTAAAACCAAATTGCAGATGCCTTTTAAAAACCCTTGGCAATCTTGAGGACAGCACCTTATTTTAAAAGCTTACTTATTAACGGGTTACTTACAAAACCAGACCTGAAATATGCAGCTTATTTTCCTTATGTTTGCAGTCTGAGAGTCCAAAGATCATCCAGGAACCAAAGACCTCCAATCTTCCACAATTCCTTTATCTTTTTAATAAAAAACAATCCAACAGAAGAAGGTCTACAGAATTATTTGAATTGTGGAGTCTCACAGGTGAAGTTGCTTTGCTTGTAGGATTATAAAAACCAGACAGATAAAAAGGTAGTGAAAATTTAACAAAGGATCAGAATTACAGCAACTGTCTTTCCATCTCCAGTACTAAGAATTTACTGAGCTCAACTCACAGTGCAGGACATTCTTTTCCGTCCTTGGTACAACCTTACAGGAGCATTGTATGTCCTTAATTCTGCACTACATTGTTTTGGCCATATCCTACAAGGGAGTAGAGCTGCTTTTGTGACTGATGTTACTCACGTGTGCCAGGATATGGAGAAATACATCTCATATTTTTGCTGATGAACTCGAGGAAAATCCAGGGAATGGAGCTACCTGAGCACAAAAGACATTTTTCAAAATGCTCCCCTCTTTGCTGCTTTTCAAAGCTTCGACTAGACAGAAAAGGTCTAATTTCATTCAGTAAATGTCAGTAGTTACAGTTTCGGTCTCCAATCCCAGAAAGGAAAAATTGGTTCGAATAGAGAATGCATTTATCTTTATGGGAAAGTGGTGGGGTTTTTTGATACCAAAGCAATGTCAAAACCAACAAATACACCTTAGTGGGATGTTTATGGTATATCAGAAAACACAGAATCTAAATGACTTCTGAAGAGTAGAAAGGGGTTTGATGATAAATTGCTGGCTATACATGAATCTCCTGAATCAACCTCTGTGGAAACCGAGTAATCAGGAAGAGGTGGTGGCTGAAGAAATGCATTTTCTTCTTTGTATTTTCAAATGTAAATTATTTGAACATGAAGGAAATTCAGTCTAAAGATTCAAAGCTAGTCAAAACCCAAGGGCTGCAGGATGTTCAGCAGGGGGATCTCTTACTCAGATCTGTACACAACACCAGCAGGATGTGCTGTCCCAGTGCTGCCAAAATCTTCATTCCTCTGCAGGTGCACGCTACCAGTGCAAAGTAATTTTGCCCATCCACGTGCTTTTAGAACATGGCAAGGGACACACCCACTCTGAGACACTACAAAATGCCCAAATCACATCTTCTGAAAGCTTCCTTTTAATGCAGAAGCAGTCTAGGAATTTCAAAGATAACAAAAACTCCCCACAACTTCATGTCTTAAGGTACTATATACACATGAAGAATTATTTCCTCTTGTGTTATGAGCATGTGCCATCAGCACATGGCTGGAAAACTGCCTAACAAGCTGACAACTTCTGAATTACCCTTGGGTGAGCACAGCTCCGGTTATCTATTTATGAAGTCATACCACAGGTGTTGCCTGCAGTAGAATATTACAATAAGCAGCAGCTAAAGAGCTTTTCTCATTTTGATGCGACCCAGGTGCTCAGTTGTGCCTTATCAGTCTTTGTAGCCAGTGCTCTCAATTAGGAATTCAGGGAGCCTGGCATCTGGCACAGGAAGATGACAGAAATGAGCATTACCATTTCCCAGGGGTCATGGATTAAACATGGTTTGCACCTGCTCTGTTTATTGCTGAGCTGGTAAAAACAAGATTATCACTTTTATCCTTTCATTGGTTAAATTTGACAGCTTAACCATCCACCACGGTATGGACCAATTTTTAATTTGAACCAAATAAAATCTTCATCCCACACAAACCCCTAGACATATTTAGTTTTGTCAAAGACATGTCTCAAAATGCTGAATCACTGAACGTAGGTAACAGAAAATGTTATTTTTATCAAGCAAACTAACACAACTCACATTACATTCCTACACACGCTAAGTACTCCTTAGAAGAAAATCTTCCACTGCTCTCTGTGCACAAGCAGTAACAGCGTAGCATGTCTGATTTCCTTTCTGCCTACATTTGATTCCAGTTGGTGGAGATCAGGACAGTTCCAAGAGCTTTCCCCTTCACTGGCTGGTCCCACCACTGGCAAAGGGCTGGTACACACATCCCTGCTGCAATGTGCTTTGCTCCAGCTGGCAAACACAAGCCTGGCAACAATCTGTTAGCATTCCCTGCCTGGGCAGATCCACTGCAGAGGAAATATCCACACTGAGGATTCCTGGCCTAATCCACTGCAAGCCTCATCTTGTAGAGGAGGTGCTAAGAGGAGAGAAAGTGGAGAAGTGTGTTGGTTTGGCTGGGATAGAGTTAATTTCCTTCACAGGAGCTGGTATGGGGCTGCGTTTTGTATTTGTGTTGGAAACAGTGTTGATAACATCGAGATGGTTTTGTTATTGCTGAGCAGAACTCACACAGTGCCAAGGTCTTTTCTGCTCCTCATCCCACCCCATAGTGAGGAGGCTGGGAGAGCACAGGGACTTGGGAGGGGACACAGTTGGGTAGCTGACCCCAACTGACCCGAGGGATATTCCGCACCATGGGGCTTCATCCTCCGTGTTTGCAGCTGGGGGAAGGAGAATGCTTTACCCACTGAACTCTCTTTATCTCAACACAGGAGTTTTCTTGCTTTTACCCTTCCAATCTCTCCCCTTCCCCCAGGGGCAGTGAGTGGCTGTGTGGTGCTTAGCTGTGAGCTGGGGTTAAACACCACAAGAGGGAAGGTCTCTAGAACATCAAGCTGATCACTGAAAGGCAGGAGAGCCTGTCTGTGCCCCACCATCACCTGCCAGTGACTCCCAGAGAGATCTGAACAGCACCAGTTAAAGCTTGAGCCCAGGCTGTCTTCTTCTGCACACTCTAGTGCTGCGGCACTTCTGCAGATGGCTCAGTTAATGCACACAGTTCTCCCTGTGGTTAAATTCTGAGTGAGGAACACACAGGAGCTGTGCCATAGCCTGGTTTGTTGTCCAAAGAGCTCACCAATGGACGCTGCTTCCCATATGTGCTATAGCTGCTTTTCTGCTCTGTCATTCCTGTCCTTGTCTGAAATAGAGTTTGTCCACCACTAAGAAATGCAGCACCTCTCCAGATGGCTCTGAATCTTTGCTTCCTTTAGGCAGAGCTTCGTGCAGCTGGATAGAACTGCATGACATTACAGGATATCAGAGAAAGTATGTTTAGTGCTGTAAAATGAAAGCACAATGCTCAGGCCAAAAATCTAAATAAGACATAGATATGAAGGTCACCATTTGGAACACAGGCACACAATAAATTATGGATTTGCCGACCCCATGTTAAAGGAATCTTGCATTTAATGATTTAGAGATATATATAGATCACTCACATAGAGAAATAAGGACCAATAAATTAGCTGTTGTACACTGAAAATGCATTGACAACAAACACTAAACCTGTTATGTTTTATTTTACTGCCACTGCAGAACAAGCAATTAACATAAGCACTTATAATAATCACAAATTAATATATGCACTTGGTCACGCATTTTGTGTATGTAATTTTAAGTCCAATTATCATCTGGCCTGAGAACAGCTATCATATATAGTCATGTTTATTTACAGAAAGAGACTCTTAAACTGGGTCTGATTGTTTGTTTTCTGTGCAGCAATTTCAGCACAGATGAAACAGTCAAATGGATTAGAAACAGAACAGGCATTCCTGTGTTCTCTGCCTACTGCATTATTATTGATATGCTTCTGCTTTTTGCCTCATGTTACTATATTTGGCGGAAGAACTCGACCTTAAAAAAAAAAAAAAAAAGGAATTACTGAGGAAGGACGGAATGGAATTCCACAGACAGATTTGCACGTGATAGACATACATGTGTAAGAATGTACATAAAATCCCAGTGAAACAATGTCTACATCAGTGCTACAAACTCCGTAAGCCTTTAAGCTGCTGGCAGGATCTCTCCGCGATTGCACCCTTTGTTTAACTGCCGCAGACCTCAGTGGCAGTTCCGGCCATTCACAGAATGAAGGGTCAGCCCCAGAGAGACTGATCGGATACTGCAGAGATTACTAGAAAGGAAGAAATACACCCACTTAAAAAGAACATGCTGGGAAGGAAACAGTGCCTTTCAAATGGAACCACGAGAAGCAGAAAGCAGGGATCTGCCTTGTGCTGTGCTATCTCTAGAAGCACAATACGACCCTATTTCCACAAGGGCCTCAACTCAAATAAGTTGAGAAAGCTCCCATTACCAAAACTAGGAAAAGAAGATGTAACTTGCATTCACTTAAGAATCCTTTCAGACTTGCTCACCATTCCTTATAGAGTTTTGTAGATGCTGAAAAATGAGTTCCTTAACTGAGAAATTACAGACAAAGCACCCCAAGAGTGAAAGAAACACAGTATGGGAAGGAGATGAGAACCTAAGGAAAAATTCGTATCACATTTCCTGAAAGCGAGCTTCTGTCAGAAAGATGATCATGACTGCATTAACAAGCCCCCTAGTTATTCCCAGCAACATGACTTTCAACAGCCTTTGGTACACATAATGACAGCTTTGCAGTATTGAAGCATAATTTGGGGTGAGTAGAATTCTTCCTTGATTTTTCTCTCCACTGACTCTGATGCAATTAATTCCCCTGACAATGCTGCTTATGAAACCAGGTAGGTCAAGTTAATAACAAGTACATATGGACCACATGTTTTTTTTCCCCTGCCTGCAATAGCCTGTGTATACCTTTGCATAGAAACAATTGACTCTTGTTGAAAATCCTATATAGTTCATGTAATAAGAGGCTGGAATTCTCGATGTTACATGCATAAACATAAATGGCCTTAAGAAGAAAATTGCTGCAAGTCACAACTTTATGCTGCTTTCAGAAATGAGAACTGGATCTAGGTCAAAACTGAAGCTTTAAATAAATACCATAAATAAATTGAGGTCTAGACTGTGCAGCTTTGGTTCTGTAAACAGGAAAGATTATTCTGTATTTTCACTGGCATGTAGTTCACGTTGCAATACTGTTTTGAACAAACAAATATGTGCTCACTTCTGAAATATTTTTTCTAAAAGCTAACGAATGTATGGTAGAACAAAATAACAGGCTAGGATGTTGGGATCTTCCCTTCTGCTCAGCCCTCAAGCAAACATCCCCTGGGAGCTCCCATTGTGTATCTTCAGGTTATAGAAAGAGGTGTTAGATATTGAATTAGGCTTCTGTATCCCACAAGTCAAATGAGTCTTTGCACTTTGACTCTGCAGTCAAAGGAACTTCAACCCAATGCTGACTCATGTGTGTCTCACAGGGTCACAATCCTGTTTTGGTAGTACTGCCTGGCAGAGCTAAAATCAGAGCGAGAGTTCCCATCACAAAGCTTTTTTGTCATAAGAATAATGTGAATATAATGCTTTGAAAAGACCTGGATTGATGCTGTAGACTATAAGGAGCTGAACTTGTAATTGCCTTGACTGAAAAGGCACCAAAACTACATGTTTTTCTAAACCAATCAGTCATCCTAGATTGGACCTAGGACGTATGTTGGCAGTTAGGTACTATTGAAACACAACTAGCATTAATTATAGTATCATTAATACTATAATATACTCGCCATCTCTGTTAAGCTGTCATGGATTGCACGCGCAAAACCCCACCTGAGCTGGAGCTGAGAGGTGGTGTTCAAAAGCAGAGCACACTTTTGCCCAATTTTCTTTATCAGCATTTCATTATGGTATTTGTTTGCAGTGACACACTGTCTAAGAGCTGAAATCACGGACAAAATCCCACCTGCCCAATGGAGCTTACAACCCCAGCAGCCTTGGGCATAGGTAAGACACACGTTCACTCTCCATCCTAAAACATAGACACAAGATCAAGTGTTTATTTCAGCTGTCATTCCCCACCTGTAATTAATTCTTCCCCCAGGTGAAACAACCTCTTGCCTCACCCGCCTTTCAGCAGAGGCAAGCAAAAAGAACTCTTAGAGACTCCTGCAGATTATCTGGTGCCTTGCCAAGAGGACAAGAAACTTCAGATATTTTCCTGCCATTCAGCTGGTGGGAAGAAGGTATATACAGTTTGTTACCATCGGGCCAAAAGTTCTTTGCCAACCATTCTATCATTTTGGGAACCCTCTTGCACTGGTGGTATGACTCGAAACCGTATTGTCCTTTCGCAGTTATCAATCCTCAAACTCCTCAAAAGATGTGACTCTGACCAAACAGCTGTTCAAAAAACATTCTGAGCACCAAACAGAGCCCACGGAAATACCAGTGGGACATTTCAATACCAAGTTTGCTGTTCCTATTCTTTCTATTGAGAAATGACCTCCTGAAATGCTCAGAAAATTCCAAGACCCTTTTGCAGACACAACATGCCAGGAAAATGCCAATCCTTTCTGTAAATAATATACTACAATGGAAAGGCATGAGAACAGCAATAGTGAAACATAGTCAGAAAGTGTCACAGGCAGGACACTTAACATTGCAGTTAAAGAACTGTTCTTGCTACATGGAGAAGTGCAGAAGTTCTGACCAGAGCTGCTCAACTGTAAATCCTGTGAAACTGCTGCAATGCTACTGCTGGTGCTTATCTCTGAAGAGGAGTGAGGCTATTTTTGATCTGATGGAATGGTTTGAAGATGACTCAGATACAAAATTATTACTCTTTCTCCAATTCACTGAACCTCTTGCTGCTGTCCTCCTTTCTAATTTAATTTTACATCTCTGAAAAATGAAGCATGATGCATTGCAGCCAGTGGTAATGGGGGAAAGGGAAAGCATTCCTTGAGCTGCACAGCCCAAGTCTCATCCTGATTTAGGAGACAAGAGCCTCTCTTCAGACCTGCTGCCATACTTTCCCTTCAGGCTCCAGCCACAATGCCTGCTGCCCTTAGCTATTATCTACCCTAGAAATGCACAATATTTACTTTCTGAAAACAGTTGCTCCTGAGCCTGTGATGGCAATTCTTCATTGTGCAAACATTTGGAAAATGCTTTGCATCACCCAGCTCTGTCTGGAGGCACTCCCAGCCACAGCAGCTGGGTGTGTGCACACACCAGTGACTGGGGAGAAAAGAACTCCAGCAATGTCGTTTCTCAACAAGTCCTTTATTTTTTGTTTGATGTTGCACCCACTGCTGAGAAGCAAATCTCTGATGGATTCAGGGGATCAGGTATGTGGGAGCACATTTCTCCCCCAGCCCTGCTGAAGTTTCTAACCTCAGTGAATGCCTTCATGATGTGGCTAAAATAATTTCTCTGAAGTAAAGAGCAAGTAAGACATGGGGATGAGTGGTTAGCTCAAGTAGATCTCCCCACAGGAACTGCCCTCACCATTGGCTGTGGATGCCAGAAAAATACTGGGAAAATGACATCCACAAGGGAACAAATCAATTAGTACAAAAATCAGTGCTTCTGTGCTCAAACTTCACATTAATACTTCTCGATGATAATCCTGAGAGGATGGTCAGGGCCTGAGGGACCCGTGGAGTCAGGGTGTTCAGACCTTTTCAGAGGCAAGGTTAGATATCAGAGGCTCCAAGGTCCATATGCAACTCAGCTGGAGCACAGAGAGGTGTCCTGCATTTCAGCTGGGGACAGAATATTCCCACTGATGCACTATGCAGGGAGTTTCTTAGGAAAGACAGAAAGGAGAGAAGAGGGAGGGCTGAGTGCAAAGAAATCTGATCACACCAACCAAATACATTCTGTTTGGGTGGAAATTACTCAGACACAAACTGCTCCAGAAGGATAGTGCTGAGGATCTTTTACAGCCTCCTTCTCTAGTCAGGCTTGGATATAAATTAAAAGGGATGTAAAATTACAGGAAAATAACAAATGCAACTCCTTGTTTATGGAAGACGTTAATGTCTCACATCTAAAGAAGAAAATAAATGCCACCAGTGATGGCAGAGCTCCATCAAAGACATTGGGATGGTATAAGGTGGTTTTCTTTAGTAATCAGTTAACTAACAAGAGATGATGTTGCTCAAGAATGAACAAAGAGGTCCTTTGCTGTGACTTACATAAGGCTAATGACAGATGGGAATGATATATAGAGGAAAGAGTAATGTAACAGAAATTACAATATCTTAGGAGAAACAAACTACATTTCTTAATGTAAAACAACCATTGAGGAATACATACAACCTCTTCCCTAGCATATTGAAATAAGTGGTATATGAATTTACAAGTAAAAGCCGCCAATGTTTAATGAATATCAATGCAAGCTTGCCCAGGACTTCAGCATAGCAAATATAATATTTATATTCTAAAAGGTCTTTTTAGAAAGTATACATATTCTAAAAAGTATTTTTAAAATTCAGTATAATGCCAAGTCTTAGAACAAACGTTGAGAGAAAGAACAATCAGTTGTAGGGAGGCAAAGAGAATGTGAGAAAACAGACGTGGTTTACCAGAGCAGAGGATGTCAGGCTGAGCTGCTGTATTTTGAGTAAGATAATTGTCTCTCTAAAAGGAAATAATGCAGTGAACTCAGTCTGTTGGAGCTGAAACAGATTGTTTGATACAGTGCTCTGCAGGAAGTCATCCCTGAAAGTGGAGGTGATAGGGATTAATTCAAAAGCAACATGAACAAGGAGCAACAGGTTATAGTAAAAAAGGAGTTATAAGAATGGAGCAAATTACCCAACAGTGTTCCTCAGGGATCAGTCTTTGGAGCAACACCATTTAATCTGCACTTCCACGAGCTTGGAATAATGATCAGGCCCAGCCTCCAAAACTGTGCATATGATACAAAGCTGGAAGATATTGCCCATACTGAGGAGGACCAGATCCCCAACTGGAATTAGATGACCTTCTTGCCTGCAGTGATAGAAATTTAATAATGTGAACTGCAAAGTCATGTTCTTGGGATTCATCAGCTGGAAGCAACGGAGAAGGAAAAAGATCCAAGTGTTCTGATGGACTGACAGGGTGCCAGATCTGCCAGTACAACACAGCTGTGGAAACAGATAATGTAATGTTCACATGGGTGAGGTGGGATTTTTAGTAGAGAAGGAAATATTGGCACTTTTAGACAAGGCACTGGTAAGATTTTGTGTGAAATATTTATACAATTCCTGTCAACAGTGTTGAAGAAGATTAGCTTAAATGGGGATCAGTGCAGACTGGCTATTAGAGTAATTACAGAATTAGCATTCTTAGGGAGAGATAAAAAGAACATGACTTGTTCCATGTGACAGTGGAGGAACAATATGCAAGTCCTTTATAAATAGATTTTAAGATAAGTACATGAAAAAGGAAATTAGCTAAAGATTAACCTGATGTGAGATCAAATTTTTATAATCTGATCAACAGTGCATTTAGACTGAAAACTAAAGACAGCATTTCTAACTACTGAAGGAGATCACACATCAGCAGGGTCTTGCAAAGTCAGCAGTAAGGCAAGAAACAGTCTTAATACAGACCTTGATATACCCATGGAAGAGTTGTGAACTTAGAAAATGAGCCTGTGGTCAATAAATGTTTTGGATATACCAAAGGGGGCTTAAAACAAGACTAGATAACTGTTTTTCTTGTGTATGGATTCCATGCTTCACAGAGCTTTCTGACTGCCAGAATGCTGCACCAGCAGGGAACCAGTGGGCTGCTCCCAACACGTCCTCATTGCTGCACAGCTTAGTTTCTGAGGTTTTTTTCACATTTCTCTGAAACACTGGACCTTTGGCAATTGTTGGGTTTCACCTCCGAAAAAAGAAGTCTGCCTGGGAAGTGGAGGGTGCATGGGATGAGACACAGCTGAATGAGGTATTTCTCATCCCCCACAGCTCTGATTTGTACCTGGTTTGTACCTGGGTGTACTGATGTATAGAAGGACGTGTGTAGATACATGGATTGGAGATGGGATCTTTCTGAACCTGCTCCTGCTCTCCAGCCCCCTTCTCCTGCACTGGCTCCAGTGCACGGCCCCCAGTAGTGCAGTCTGGCTCTCCCTTTACAAACAAAATGCAGTTTGTTCCCTTACCTAAACCGATCATTGGTTTACATTTTATTCTCCACAATCTTATGGTAGAATTTTCATTCCTTAAGTGCCTGGGGTTTTTATTCTTACTTGGTATAAATCCAGAGAAATCCTCCTGTAGGCCCACTCTCGGTAACTGAAATTGGACATGGGTTACTGGAGAAACTTGGATTGCTTACTATATTCTTCCCAAATACCCTTTGCCTCCTAAGACTTCTATTCAGCATTGCCTGTTCAGTCACATTCCCTGTGTTATTGATTCTGCTCTCTTTTATCATGGCATGTGATAAAGAACTTCTGCTGTTGATGCCATGTGAGTTCAAGGACTCCACTCCTGTACCTGCCAAAGGTGATTCTCTGAACTGCTGCAGGGTGGCTGAATGTTTGTATCATTCTTTTCTCCACAATTATCATCCTCCCCACCCTATTTTATGAGGAAAGAAAGCCAGAATATTTACATAACACGTCCTCAACAGGAAGCAAAGTAATTGCCAATGTTGTGTTTATTTTATTTGTTTCCATGTCAAACTGAAAAAAAAGCTCATATCCCACTGTGAGCTACCTGGCCAAATGTAATCCTTTCTTGTACTTCTGAGAAATACCTAGGACATCTCAAACATTTGTGGAAACAGTATTGGTAACATAACAACAACACATCTGCTGTGCTTTGAACTCACTCTGTTATGCTCCTTTTAAGCTCTTTCCCAATGATATCATGATCTGTCTCTAGAGCTCTCACATAGCCTGCTCAGGCTGTCTACCACATGAAATCCTCTTTTATTTTTGGAGTTTGGAACACGTGAAATTGGTTTGAATGATTTGGATTTAATCACAAAGTCCGGTGTAACTTGTAGTCTGTCAGGACAAACTGGTTTATTTTCTCAGAATAAGCACAATTCCAATAGGCCCTGCCTGTGCACTTAGACATTGCTGTGTCCTGCAGTGCTATATCCACCAGGACACAGCAGTGTCTAAGTGCACAGGTAGGGCCTATTGGAATTGTGCTTATTCTGAGAAAATAAACCAGTTTGTCCTGACAGACTACAAGTTACTGCAGGACATTTCAAATCCCAAAGGACTGCTTTGTTTGAAATTGGGTCCTTTATTCATTTGAAGATCCAAGGTCTGAGGCTTCTACATAGTAGAAGGCACCTACAAAAATGTTTTTACAGGCTTGATATTTTGCCTCCTTGTGGCCTCAGCTTGTCTGCGCAGCTCGCACGCCCCGTGCAGAGCCCGCAGCTGCCGGGACCCGATGTCCTGCGGGAGGGAGCGAGCTCAGCACCTCATCCCGCTGCCTGATCCCGCTGCCTGATCCTGCTGCCTCCCGGCACCGAGGAACGATCCATCATCGTCCCTTCCCAAAAAGCCCGGGGCCGTGTCCGCAGCCCGGTAGACACAAGGTGGCGCTCACCAGCCTCCCTGCAGCGGGATGCGGGCATTCCCGACGGGATGAGGGGCTGGGCACTCCGAAGGGATGCAGAGCTGGGCATTCCCAATGGAGGAATGAGGAGCTGGGCATTCCCAACGGGATGCAGAGCTGGGCTAGGAACAGGCCAGGGGCCGGGAGACAATCTGGGCAAGGACTGCACGCACTTGGTCCTTAAGCAAGTGTTTCCTACATCAAAGTTTGCAAATCCTCCACCTCTAAGAGCTTTACATTTTAATAAGTCTTATGAAGTGCAACAAACATATTAAGGAAACATATTAAGGAAAAGAAAATGCGGGGAGCCCAGAGACATCTCAACACACTGATGTTAATCCTACCAGAGCTTGAAACAGTGTTTGCAGGCTTAGCCAGACTTGTGCTGTTCTTCCTGCCAGATTCAGACAATGGCAGCCAAAAGGAGAAAGGTAAGATCACCTCAGATCTGCAGTACCCAACAAGATCTTGTTCACATTTTCACTCTTGTTATTTTTCTGTCTCTTGGTCATTCCCTGCCTACGTACTTCTCTTCAGTCTCCGTGCTCTGCTTTGGCTGTATCGTCCCTCAGAAAACACAAAGGAAGAGGACTCAGCAAGCCAAGCCCTGACTGACATGCCCAAAGCTTTGATGTTCCCATCTTTGCCCCTGTGGCTGCAGTAGAGCCCCACTGCAGAGTGCAGTTCAGAGATGGATCACCTGTCCTTCCCTGCAGCCTGAACATCAGCTCCTGTTTGAAGAACTTACATTTACATAAACCTCACTGGGAAGAAAAGACAACTAGACCTCACTGATCACAGCAGAACACTTTCCCTAAACAGTTCACTACTACAGCCTCTGTGACTTAACTTTCTCCTGTACAAGCAGGTCAGGCCATGGATACTTCAGTCACATAATCATGTCCACATGGTCACAGGCCACACGTGCTACCTGTGCTGATCCCAGCTGGGGAAGATGAAGTATCTGTATTTATTTATATTGTACTTCATCTCGGAACAGGTGGTCTCCCTGATTTCTTGGCATCACTAGTATTTGTGAGGCCCATTTTTGCCTGCACTGACGTTTATGGCTGCTATAGTCGTATGACTTATCCCTGGGTAATGCCAACTAAATCAAAGCTATGTTTATGCATAAGAACTGCTTTATTTTCCAGGCATCCAGCTTTGGTGCAGGCAGTTCAAAAATGCTTTCCCATCTTTTCTCCTTAATACCTTGTCAGAATTTGATTAATGCATTATCCCTTCTGTTCTTCCAGGACCAGCCTTTAAGCACAGAATTCACTCATCTTTTCCATCCTATTCTTATGACATTTCTTCTTAGGCAAATCTTGCCCACTCCAAGTTCACAGAGGACTCAAAAAATAACCTAATCTGCAAGGATTGACTGCCAAGTGGGTGTAGAATTCAATGAGTCGGCACATGGTAGCCATAACCTTTGCAAAGATTAGTTCCATGGCTGTTGAGTTACATACCTAGAACTTGTCATGGAGTGCAAGATGCCCATTTGGGAGAAATGAAAATCCACTACCAGTGCTCCACATCACCCTCCAGGAGCATCACAGCAACAGCAAACCCACTCAGCCCTGGGGACAGCTCTGAGCCTCCACTGAATGCCTCAAGGAGACAATGTCTATCCTTCTGCTTCAGTTTTACTCAGAGCAGTCAGTTTGCCCAGCTTCATCCCTCTGCTGCTCCATCAGCAATTATCCCACATGCAGCATTCCTTTGCCCACTCCAAGAGCAGAACACTCCCCAGCTGACTGCTCCAACAGCACAGTTCAGGTTATACCTCATCCAAAAGTGAAGTACTGAGCATCTGCTGCAAAAAGCTGGAAGACCTCAGTTCGCCCCCCCCCCCCTGCTGCTTCAGTCACTTGGGAATAAATCACAAACCCTTAAATGCCATTCAGAGATCACAGAGATGCACTCCCATATCCATGGTGACTTACCATTTTTTCAGTTGCCCTTTTGTCAGTCAAAACAATCCAAGTGATTAATAAATCCCTGCAGTTTCACGAAGGCCCGCTGCACTCTCAAAGGTCAGCGACGTCTCTCACAGTAGGAAAGATGTGCTCACTTTGCCACTGCCTGTTCAGCTTTGGGAGGTCTAGAAGCCAGCCATAAACTGCCACTTCTACTTGCAATTAGGCTCCAGATCTTCACCTACCAAAATAAGAGAAATCTGCAATGTGTTTCTATGTTTGTGCCTCATTCAAAGGAGACATAGAGTGAAAAACCTGAGTGCAGAGTTGCTGACTGACTCACTGTGCAAGAGGCCAAATCTGCATGATCTTTATCCACATTTTTACACTGGCTTAGTCTGTGACTTAAAACATTCCCCACTCCTGAGACTAATCTGACTTATTTAAAGACTTGTCCTTGCACTGCTCCAGATCCTAGTACAACACCTACCTCCCAGAGATTGGATATGGATTTGGAAAAAGCAGCACAAAACCAGAACCAAATAGGAGCTTCATTCCAGAATTAAACCTTCCCCTCTTTCTTTCACACAAATACGGTTATTCTATGACATGTAAATGTCGGGCAGCTGCCTAAAGCCTGAAAGCTTTAGATTTTTTATTTTTCTGAAAGTAAAGGCAAACCAAACAAATTATTCTCTGATTACTTTCTATCTGATGCCTGAGGGCTGTTTTAAAAATAAGTTATTTATTAAAAAAAAACCGCAAATTCCTTTAAACACCAAAGGCCTTTTTTCCTGAGTGTTTCTTGTTACAGAAAGTCACATACCAGGTTTGCAGGGTAAAATACGCTTAAAGAATAAAATCATTACCACAAGCGTTTATTTTTATGGTAATCGTTGAGCCTTCAGCAACTAATATATCTGATTAGCAGTAGAAAAGCTCTGACTGGCCTTTTCCTCACAAAGGCAGCACTTTGCCCCATCTCTGGGCAGGAAGGGGCTGCCCAGGTCGGTGGGGTTTGCAGCCAGGCCACCCCAGGCTGTCACACCCTGAAGGACCAGCCACGAGGAGCTTCGTGCGCTGGGTTTGTGACAAGAAGGCAGCAGAATTCAGACCTAACCCTGGCTCTAACCCTGGCTCCAATATGGATTTGTGAAGCAGAGTATTGGGCTCTAAACCCACGCAATAACCACCTTCCCCCCAGCCTTGGCCACGGGGGGTCACGCTAGTGCACAGTGCGAGGGAGGATGGAGGGTTAATGTGGGGTCAGCAAGTCACTGCTGAGCTCCAGCAAGCTGAGGATCTTGTGTCTGCACTGAAGAATGATTCATTTTAAAAGAATGTAGGTATCAAAATGCAGGCAGTTCTCCAGCTACATACAAGTTCGACTATCTGTTTCTTGCTGATACAAATTTTCACACACGAGGGGGGAAAAGTGCTGGTTTCATGCATCACTTTGCACTGGATTGTGTCCAGTTGCTTTGCTTATCATTACGCAACTGAACCCAGGGCAATTCAACACCCAAGACAAAATTAGAAATACATAAATATGTTTGCACTGTTTCTTTGCTCTCCATAATAATATTTGTTTCACTCCCCAACCCGAGATGAACCGCACGGCACAAAATGAAGTACAGAAAAAAATACCCTTAATTTTATTCTTCTGAATTGAATATTTTGCCATTTATTATTGGTTTGCACAGCAGATCAGATGGGACTATTTCAGTTTAAAATAAAAGTACCATCTTGATTACTGAGAAAATTCATATATGGACCAAATCTACCACAAAGCAGCCCTTAATGAGGCAAAATTTCAGTTGATTTCCAGTACAAACTTTGTCAATATAGGGATAAGCAAGAACTCAGGACCAATGTAACCCAAATTCTGTTTTTACCAAACTGAAGAAATTATAGAAAAACTAAAAACTAAACAAAGCAAAACAAAAGAAAAGCACCCAAACAACACAGAACTACTGGCCTACATTTAATTTTTTGTCTCCAGAAATAATTAACAGTAACTATCAAGTTCATACAACCCCTTCAATCATTAAGGTGATCAGCCAAGTTTTACTTATAGGAGAACAGCATCTTAAGTAACATGTAGGAGCACCTTTGTCATACACTTTCCCTGAGTAGGATCTGATTCCTAGAATCATCTATCTTGTAATGAAGCAGTTTGCAGCACAAGAATCTATTGAACAATACACTGAGACAATATCACAATTTTCCCTTTCGGCTTTGACCTCTTTCTTTGACCCTTTTTTAATGACAAAGCCTATCACTGAAATGCCCGGGGCAGGCTGCACAGGGAGGTCCTGACACACAGCACACAGTAAATAACAACTGTCCCGGGCCACGGGGAGGCTCAACATCAACATCAGAATTAGATAGTCCATCCTGGATTCCCTGGAGGCAGAACTTCAGACTGTACAGTGGTGGGGTCCAGTGCTTGCTGTTGATCCCTACCAGGGTAAGTCCTCACTCCTAAACCGAGCCATGTGAACTATCCAGCTAAATACCAACCTGCTGCTATTCCTGGGGATCCTGCAGCCCTTGCTGCCTCAGGAGTGTCTGTTCCTCCTCATACTGACAATCACCATCCTGCTTGGACCACACGTTGAAATGTTCCTCATTTGACTGGGAAGGAAAATTAAGAATATGGGTAATATTGACTTATAATAACCACGTCCCCTTAACAGAAACTTCCATGTGTTTTGACCAAGCCCACAAACTAGGCTTCTCTAATAATACTCTGATGGCTTTAACCGTGGTGAGGTACAGGATGGAACATGTACAGATCTTGGTGAAAACAAAGACACTACTTGGTTTTAAATGAAAGCAGTAGAGCAACAAAGAAAGATTCAATTCATATTAATGATCCACAGCTTCTGTAGCTATCAGATCCACCATGTTAAGCAGTTTCCAAATGGTAATTATAACACAATTTTAATGGGAAACATTTGTCTTATTGCAGTTCAGGTCCTGTTGGCACCCAAGTCAATGGGAATTTTGCCATTGATTTCAATGGAAACAGGAAGTCTCGTACAGTAGGCATTTATAAATATCATGTTTGTCCCTATAAATTATAAATTACGGCCCTGCTTGCAAGACTAAATCTTACTCCTTTCCCAGCAGAAAGCCATGGAATTTCCTTGTCTTGGACCCAGGAACACTGTGTTGTCTATGTATTGTATTTATTCAACTCGATTCATTTACCCAGAAAATCTCTTTCTGGTTGGAGGGATTCCTTAATGCAGGATAAAACCACCAGTGCAATTCTCTGAGCAATTCTTGTTCTTATAAAGCTATAAACACAAAAATCACAAAGAAAAGTCTGACATAGCTACCACACATGTACAGAGCCTGACTTTCCATGCACAGAGAAAAGTCCTTTCCAAGGATTTTTCAAATGCAAAAGATCATTTCTTTGTAAGTTCTTAAGCTGGGAGGATTTAAATACAAATAAAAAGCTAAGAGGCCACAATCTCAATGCTGAGAAACTCAAAAGTTTAATTTTGAGGAATGAAAAGCACAGAAAAAAATCATATAAATAGAAGCACGTAATAAATTTCAGTGTTGTCATACTTACTGATGCAATAAAGAAAACTATTATAAACTTTACCCCAATCAAAACATGTGAAGAGATTGATTCCACAATCTGTGTTCCTTAAATTCCCCCTCACACCTTACCAGAGCTTTATTTAGAAATTTGCCAGGACTCCTGTTTCCTGTGGCTTCACAGCTGCAGAGTTTACAATGCCATTCACCACCAAGCAGACGTTGCCTGCAGAGGTGTCAGGGGATGCAAAACTACCTCAGGAAGACCTGCAAAGTGCTCCCCGTTCCCCAGAACAGAAACAGGTGTTACCACCAGGGAAAGGCTCCTGTCACAATATGGTTCAAAGAGATGGACTTCGGAACACTAATTGTGAATATTTAGGAGTCGATACAACACAGGCAGTGCAGTACCTTTGTTTGGGGAGGGGCCTCATTTTCAGTGTTGAGAAGAGTCATTTTTGTTTCCCACCAGCAGTTCTACTACGACATTTACAGATAGATTTTTAAAACTCAGCACTCAGTCCACGGCTCCCCCAAAAACCTGACTCTAGAAGTCTGATGTTATCAACTGTGAGACAAAGGCAAAAATAGATGTTTTGTCCACACTAACTCTCTTCCACAGAAGTGCTCTAGGCAACACCAGAAAATATGTCCCTTCTCTCGAGCTTGTCAAGACTGCACATTTTCCACTGCGTGAAAGGAAACCCGGTGCTGCATTTTTAGCAGCACCATGGAGAAAAGAGACTAAGTCCTTGAGAGTTAAAAACTGAATGCATTTAAAGAAACTATCTTTTACCTCAAAGCCATACCTCTTTACCCAAACAGGCACAATCCGATAAAATTTGAAACCAGTATGTGGGATGTACTCAACAGGAGAAGCTGGAGAGAATTTGGAAGCCAGTGACTCTTTTGGGTATGAAGGCAGAGTGTATTCCCCCAACACAGAACTCAGTGTTTTTGTTAAATATAGCCCTAAACTCTTGCTATGCTTGGAAGCGTGTGTCAGCTTTATCTGCATTGACCAGGCTGTAATTTTACACCCTGTCAGGGATCCGTAAAAACAGTCTTAACACAAACTAGGTCTGTTTAGCTCGCTGAGAGTCTGTGCTTTTAGAAAACCTCGGGGCTGGAGTGAAATTCATGGTCCTTTTAGATTTTCTACTGCTGCTTTCGCACCAAGATCACACCCTGAGTGTTGTGAGCAGCAGCACAAGCACAAGTTCTTGCTGCAGTATTATTCAGCTTTGCTCAGTATAAGCACAGTGGGAGGAATGCACATGATTCCCCCGAGACTAGAGTTGGGGAAAAAAAAAACATTTAAGGGTCCTAGAAAGAATTTTTACTTCCTGATTTTGGTGGAAGAGAATTTCCCACCAACAAGTGGAATCTATTAAGCTTTTTTTTTTAATTTTCTGCTGAATTAATTGGTATTAATGAATTAGACTAATAACAGCAGAAATAAAGAATATTCGGGACTTCATCCTTTAATTCTGAGCTTTCCAATACTGAAGCCATTCTCTTTTAAATTAAATGCCCTGCCATCATCAGACAAACAAGTCTGTTATTCACGAAGTCTGCATGGTTCTCTTAAGAATGTTGCTAAAACCATCATGGGGATTTTGGGTCAGCTGAGACACAGGATATCTGATCTAGCAGTTCCTAACTGGAATTTCCTTAGTAGCTGAAACAGTAGAGGACAAGCTGAATTATCAAATTCATCAGATAACTTAAAATGGTCCTAAATTAAGTGGTGGAGTTGAACACACTGATTTGCCTTCGCTAGGCTGGAGTGCAGGGAAACAAACATCATTCTGAAAAGTATTGTCCGAGTCAAATTAATTTGATTCGAAATGGAGGGCACAACAATTTTTGTATGTTAAGCCTTTTTCACTCCTAACACCCTTCAAAATGATCGGAAAAGAGACTACATAGAAATCTCAGGCTTGTCGCTTTAATTGCGAACATTTCTCATCCATAATTCCATGGTTTTTTAATCTCTCCCATCTGCTCCGCATGTGTTCAGCATTCCCTGGACACAAACAGAGAGTTTAGTAGCACTATTAGCTCAGTTCTGCAATTCTTACATCAAGCCCATGTCATGCCAAGGAAGCAGGTTGGGATATTCAGTGTCACTCCTGCTGCTCACGGCAGGGTTGTAAATCTGTCGTAGGAACTGGGCTATGGGCACTGCTCACACTCAGAGGGATGGGAGATCCTTCAGGAAAACAAAGAGCTGCTCTGTTTCAACAGGACTCACCCAGAACACTTCAAATAAGCAGGACAAATCTCAGACTCTCCCCAGTCATGAGACAGTATCTCAAAACAGGGTTTGCTCTGTTGAGAAAGCTGAATTTCAAGAAGTTGCAGCATTTTAACCTCTAAAGACTGCACCTTCATTTTCCATTTTACTGATTGGGTCTCTTTCTCTAACAGCAGTCTTGCTGGTTTTGCCATTGTTGTTGTTTATGCAGCTTTCCTTGGAAAACTCCAGGGGATTGCTGAAGAACTGGCAGAATTAGGACACCAAGATGCAGTGAAAGTGATGCCTGATTATCAGATCATGTTTTTCATACTCCTGGTTTTAAAACTGTGCGAAATCCAATTCCACTCACTCAAAGGAAATCCTCCCTTTGGAAGATGACCTGCTGACCACATCAGCAAAGAGAAGTTTCCATGGTTTTGGTTTGTTAATAATGCTGAGCTGTCCATATAATCCGGATCTAAACAGAAACATATTCTGCAAATAAAGGTGATTACAGAAGGTGTTCGGGTGACTGCCCCAGAGCAGCAGGTCACCCCTGTGCAGGGAGTCTGTCCCTCAGATCCATCAGAGCCACCGCCCAGAAACCTCCCTGGACCAGCTCCCTCAAAAGGGAACAAATTGACAAGGATTAGGTTGATTATTTGAGCTGCCTGCACCATAAAGGCACCGCCATAGCTGCTTATAGACTTTTGAATTTAAGTGGTGTCCTTACATATCAACTTCAACAAGGCTTAGAACAACTTTCAAGCATTATTCGATGGATGCTTCTCTTTCTATTTTGTAATATCTACATATTTAACAGAAAAATAGGCTTGTTACCCAAATATTCATGAATGTTAAACCTTGTCACTTTGTACTTTTCTCCAAAGCATGACTGGAACTCATTCTAATAATGCACACATTTTAATTCCTATGCCAAAAAAAATTCCATCATTCATAACCAGAAGCATTCATAATTTAAGTGACTGTCTCTGCTGTTGAAGGCACCATCAATTACAAGGTTAGGTGATGGGCAAGATCTGCACTGATTAACATGCATTTTTCAACGTGGCTGCTCAGAGAGGTTTTATATAACTGCATCTCTCAGGGAAAAGCTGGGATTTGGTACTCTGAAATTACCTTGCCATGGTATTCTGAGATAACAGCCTTGGACCCCTTCTTAGTAAAGGTTTCATATTTCATTTGATAATCAAATTTCAGTAACATCACATTGTCCATTAACTTTCCATAAAACATTCTACATGCCCAGTTTTGCCCAGAACTCCAACTTGTACAGCCCAGCTCAGCATTGCGTAGGACACACAATGCACTTGCAAAATGGTCTTACTTTTCAAATTCAGCAAAGCACTTCAGCATTTATTCTGCTTAACACCTGCTTTCATCCACCTCTACTCAGAAAGGGACAAGCCAATACAGAGAATTCAGGAATCAGCAAGACACCTTCTGCGCTCACTCGTCTGGATTTTCAAATCCAGAGGACGCTATATGGTACATCCAAATGCAAAAGTCAACAAATAATGAGTCAAATCCTTCAAAAATTGTGAGATTGATCCAAGAATCTCAAGAGTTTTGTTCACCTATTTCTTGCACTATAAAGCTGCTCTGTGAGTTGTTTCAGAGAGTCAGAGGTGCGGTCGAGCACCCCCCCGTGTACCTCATCTTGTGTAAGCAGAGCTCATGTTCAATTTGTTAACAGAACAAGGATATTTTCTGCTCTCCCAGCTAACCAGGCTCAGCCAGACCAGAATTCTTGTTCAGGAGACAGGCCTCCTGCCTAGAGATTCACTTGCCCTTTTCCTCCTAAAGTTTCCAGGGTAGTAAAATTCCTTTTTTAAATGTATCCTTTTCAGCAAAGTGCTATCAGTGCTACAATGGAGCTCAGACTGAGGCCATCACAATTCAAGGCAAGACCATTAAGTGAATTTATGACTAGAATGCAAGAAATTTAATTTTTCATTCAGAGCAACAGATTTGAAGTTATTTACTTTACACATGACTGCAGTAATTGGGTAATAAAATCCATAGCGAATATAATGTGGTTTGCCCATAAATGAAAAATAAGAGCTCCCATTTTCTGTCTGAGTTATTCTTGCTATACAATAAAACTTGAACCACTGGACTATCTGGACACTGATATCACTCAGGAGCTGCAGCACAAATGCAGTTCTGTATAGGAAGAACAATGCCCGCTTCTGTCTTTTCATCCCACTGATCCTTCAAATATTTGAACAGTGGAATCACTTCATTGATGCACCAATTGATTAAACCAGGCTTAGCTCTCCAATGCTCAATGGATTCTTGTTTGTAAAGACTTAATTCTTTCATATCCTATGCCGTTATGTCTCTAGGACCAATTTCCATATTCATTTAGCTCACTTTTCCATAGTCCTCTTTCTAATTATTGTCAGCGTTGTTGGCAACGCCTAATGAGGGACGAAGGAATGTTCCTGAGTTCCTGAGTCCGGGTGCGTGCCCTGGAGACATGAACTCCACATTTGGACAATGCCCAAACACACACCAGCCCCTTATCACGCTCCAGTTTCCATAGAAAAGAAGCCCAAGCACACAGGCTGGACTGGAGCAGGGACAAGTTTTGACCATTTCCTGATCTCAGCAAATGGAGGAGCAGGAATTAAGTCCCACCTCAGTGGGCACCTATAAATCAGTTTGGGTGTGGGCTCTGTGCGTAGAAAAAACACCTCTCACAGTCAATTTTTTGTCAGTTAGCATTTGAAACCCATATATCCTTGGAACTCATATATCCCTGGAATTCATATATCCCCTCGAAAAGCAGCTCTGCCGGAAGAATTGAAGGCCCTGCTTTATTCAGCAGTATCAGCACCGGATCAGCCTGTAGATGGTGACCCAGTTCTTACTTCATGCTCCTGCAGTTGTGCAACTGAAGGAGTTGTCTGTGGTTTTAGTGGGACCCCCTGTTTACCCCGTGTGACAGGGACTGTGCAAGAACACACAGACATGGCTGAAAAACATCTGAGTTCATTTCAAACACATCTATATTTGAGAGCCTGCTGCAAGTGAGGATTATTTATAGTGCTTATAACCCACAGTCATGGAGCAGGTCTGCGCTGGGCTACACAGTGTAAACACACAGACTAAAGTTACAATTCCTGTAACAGGGATCCCCTTTAGGGATTTCACCACTCAGGAGTTGAAGACCACAGTTCAAGAGCAGAATATAGTAGATGAAGTATTGAATAGAAGTTCTGTTTTCAGCATATATTTTTGCTTCCAGCTTAGCTAGAGGGGGTTGCCTTGACAGAAGTAGTTTTATTTTCTACTCAAAACCCATGGTTATCCTACATATACCTTGTTATTGGCACTTTCATTAGGACACTTTCAAAAATAGCGAGTTTTTTTCTTCAGAATTAGAGCAGGAAAATTATTGATTCTATTGGCTTTCTGACACTGGTTGGAAGCAATTTTAAAACTATGGATGGAGTTATTTGGACGTTCAAGTATCTTGTCTGTTTATGAATGACTGCATCATATTTAACAGACCCAGGTATCTATCATTTCAGAAATCAGTCTACAAGAATATATTTATTCAGAAAAAAAGTCTTCTTCTTTCTGCATCAATGCATGGATTTTTTTTTTAGACAGAAACAGAAGTGGAACTGAACTGGAAAGGTTGAATTCAGGACCAAAAAGTTTCAAGCTACAGCTTGAGAAATCACATAGAATTTACATATTCCTTTCAAATTTCAGAATCAGGATGAAAACTTCCTCTTGCAAATTTCATATATGCAGGACCAGAAATCGTAAACAATCCAGTTGGCTTAAAAGTTATGCCTTACACGTGTAAGAAAAATATGACTGAAGGTGTCTCGTGCATTTACACTTTAATGGGCACTTAAGGCTGAAAAGTTACGTCATAAATTTTCAGAATCCCTGAAAATCTACCTCAGAGGTTGGACCCACGTCACAGTAGAGTGAGAGCTGGTGAACACTAAATCACTTCCATGACTTGAATGATTCATTCAACTTTGCAAAAATAAACCAGATGTTATTTGATGTATTTCCCATGTACAGCCTCCTCCCTGCACAGCAACTGTTTTGGCATTTTCTCTTTTTTCAGCGTTTTACTGGAGGCTACATACCAGGTATCTACAGACAGTAGATTAAGTAATTTAATTCTAGAACTACCGGCAAATATTTCCAGATCACTCCAAGAGCTACATTCCTCAAATGGCTGGAGCATGATGCATTCATACAATTACACTACATTATATTCATACTATTTCTTTCATCTCATATATTCCCAAAGCAAATTACAAGCTGAATGAATATTCCACTTTCTCTATTCATGTGCCATTTGACAATAGGTGAAACACATTACGCAAGGTGATTCCTGTTCTTTGACTCGTGACTATGGATACCCCTATCAGGAGCATTCATCTCATTCATCTGAAAATTATCTCAGGCACATACAAGATCACACTGATTTAAATTAAAGCAGGCACCCACAACTGTTAGCTGCACTTTTGTTATTCCATTGCACACATGGTTCACATCAACACTTAAAGAAGAATGACAAGAGTAGATTGTGGAACAATCCCAGAACTTATGACGACCTAAAAGACAGCTTTTCAACGTGGAGAGGTAACTTCAAGTGTAAGAAGATTTAAGTTTGAAAATGGGAAGGATAAAACAACTGCCTGCCTGAAGAAAGCAATGAGCCTTGAGCAAAGGGAAATGCTAAATCCCAGGGTTTAAAACTGTTTTTAGTGGTAACCTCATGGTCTGAAAGGGATATTTTCTCCTTACTTTTTCATACTTCCCTTCCAATAACTTGGAAAGTTATTAACAGTATCTGATTTAAGAAAGTAAAAGTGACCAGACAGATGTTTTTGCAATCTCTTATGTAGGGCTTGAAAAGAAAATGGTTGTTGGAGGCTGGTTGTAAATAGTTACATGATCCCTGTGCATTTCATCAGTGCACGTGTTCTGGATCTCTAGTGCCTCCAATCTCACTGCAAAAGTGGCTCCAAAATTTGCCGGAGTCTGAATAGAGCTAAACAGCCTAGAGCCATAAATCATCTGACGTACACACTTTATCCTTAAAATCTCAGGGCACAAAAGGAATCACCTCGCTGAAGCCTCTTAGAAAACAAAGCACACTTTTACAGACTGCATCCTTATGTGCTTCACATACTAAAGTTCAAACTAATGGCAACAGTCCACAGGCATTAAGGGAAATAAGAGCAATCAATGCTATTTTTAAAGGGAAGAGTGGGGGCGAGGGGTTAACATATGTGGAATTAGCTCTGGGCAAAATGAGAAGCCATTGCATCTAAAATCAAATGCATTCTCTGAAACAGACACCAGAGACCAAATTCCCATGTAGACTCCTGCAGTCCAAGAGTTTGAGCAGAATTTGGCCTTCCTCTTAACTTAGCTTCATTAGGTCATATCATGCCATCAGGTTTTATGTTGGATGCTCCACGTACTGCACATCAGTTGTTGGCACTATGTCGACAATTTCCCAAACTGGAGGGGGAGAAAAAAGGGTGGTGCGCGTAAAAGGGAGAGAAATTTTTTTCCCATTTAGAATAAAAGTCATTTCTTAAAAGAGTTTGAAGGGGGAAAAGTGATATTTGTATCCCTTCTACCAGATGTCACCAGTGACAACAAGAGCCGGTATTAAATATCTATCCATCAAATTCTTCCCGAAATTTTTCAGCGTCAGCTGGTCAAGAACCCATTCAGAAAACAGGGAAAGCTGGAATCTTTCACAGCCATTCTTAACCAGCGGTTCTTCCCAGCATAAGAATTATCTGTGTCTGAAACTTTTTCATGCAGGACAGGCATGCACAATTTGTAAAAAGAAAAAACCTCGTAGCAGTAATTTTTCTTGTGTTTCTATGCTGCGATTGAAATAACAGCTCCTCCACACACAGAATCATTTTCACTGGTCTTTTGTCACTTTTTGATCACCTGCCTCAGTGTTGGATGCACTAAGGGCTCGTGGGTACCCCCCATTTGCCACTTTGCTGGGTGACCCTGTGATTTATTAGCGGTTGGCTTCAGTGACTGGCTGGGTTTGCCTTCCATCTTAGGGGGAAGTGCTTTGGAAAAAAGATGCCTTGTCTCTAACATTGAGACAGTCTCTGCACTGTCACCTCTTACTGTGCCACCACCTCAAGCTATGATGCCAATTGTACTGTCATCCCTTGCCACCCCTTAGTCCTGACCATAATGACACCCTGTGCTGCAATCCATATGACTTGTCTTCCCCTGTTCTGCTGCCTGGAGCCACAAGTGAGATCCACGCTGACAGGCTCCTCGCCCCGTTAGGCTACAACACTCATGGGAGAAAACTGAGATGACCAAATTACTTCTACGCAAAAGGCAACTGCAACTGCCCAAACAGTTTAAAAAAAAATAATCACTTATCTAAAAGAGGTTGAAGGCAGGCTGACAAACTGCAAAGACTCTCTTCACATACTGTGCAGTGATGTTGCGATCAAACTTCTTCTCTGTATTCTGAAAGCAAAGATCTTTCATGTAGAGCTCAGGGGCTTTTGTCTCTGAGACAGCTGGGTAGATGACAACCCCTTTGCTTCACACATGCCCAACTAAACAGCTTGTCAGAACCTTGCAGAATTGTAAGAGTTTCTCTGGAAACAGATGAAATCCCCTCCCCCAACCAACTGTTCCGACGGATTGACATAATATTATTTTACCTCCTGTAGCAACAAATTGACTGTGTGGTATTTTTTTTGAAACAACACCAGATCAGACATTCTGGGATATCAAGAAGGCTATCAACAAGGCTATCATTTCCCTAAATGGTTTGTTACACAAACAATACTTGAACAGGATACTTTTAATTTTTTTTTGTTTAGTGCTCTAACAATGAAACTCTATCACACGTCGTGTCTACAGACAAGATAACAAGTTTAAACATTCATTAAAGTCAGCAGTTACCGTGCTTCATTTCATCTGACTCCTCAGATCAAGCATATCAGGTGGGGGGAGTTTCTTGCCCTACATCATACAGAGAAGTTGGTGATTTCTGCTTAAATCAGAAGAAATTTAACATGACTGTTCTTTTCGTCTATCTGGCCACTTATCTTGTTTCGTTTGCAAATATCATATGTATTCTCTTGAGATAAAAATAGTGCAAGATGATTAGTTAGGCAAGTTCATCTGACACCATTCCCCCTTCGTGACGCTGAAATCTAAAATCTGTATATGGTATACAACCTAAAGTATATATATGCAAGTCCAGCTCTGCTGGAGACACACAGCAAGTACCTGCCTCCCAACCTGACTGCTTCCTTATCCAGCCAAGAAGACCACAAAGGTAAGCTGATTAGATCCTCTGCTTTCAGAAAGAGAAATACAAAAGCAAATGCTCCCTAAATGGAAAGTGCCTGTGCAATTAAAATATCTGTTCTTATCTCAGCTTCCAGTCTGTTGTACCTTTACAAGCTAACATAGAATAGAATCAGCATTCGGATCATGGGATGGAATGAAACTGGAACAATGCTCGTTGTAAAAAATGCTGCAGTTTTTAGGCTTTCCTTCAACTCTTCTCCATTTTTAATGCGGTCAGGAGGGAGACTTAGGTGAATGGCTGAGCTCCAAACTATCTTGCCTAGTGCTGAGAGGAGGAATTTTGCACAAGAAGCCACTGGGATAAAATAATTGTTAGTAAAACAAAAGTAACACAGCTGCCTGAGGTGGAGAAGTAGCCACTACCATCAGCGGGATTGTGTCCCATTGCTTTCTCTACACTTTCTGAGATATTCAGAAAGGGACTAAAACGATTTCCCTCTGCTGCAAACCAACAGGTACAGAGGCAGCCACTGCGTATTTTAGGCAAAGTTTAAACCTGTGTGTAGATCTCAAACCAGTGTACAGACTATAAATGGGTTCCAGGAGTGGATTCCTTCTCATGAAAGTTCTGCTTTTCGTGCTTGGACAGGAAGAATGATGTTGTTGAAGATCAGTTAGGGATTAATGAAACGATAGTTCTATTCTCTTGTGGCTTTCAAGGATAACTTTTCTATGCCTTAGTTCCCCTTCTTTCATTAACATGAATTATCAGTAATACTGCAAGTTTTAAATTGCAACCAGTCTGCACTGGTGGGTGCAGTTTACCAAACTGTAAATTCATCAGTGTTATGTTCACACTAAAAAACTTATTAGAAATTCAGGCATTATAGCACTTTGTTAAGTTATCACTTATTACTCAATATTACACTGGCAAACAACTGCAGCTGCTGGTGACTGAAGGGGACAAAGGGTATTTCTTCTCAAATGAAATGCTGCTGTATCAGAAGAAAACACCTCCTCCACTCTACTAAGAGTGAATATTAAGTCTCAATACTCCTGTTCTAAACACAGCAATACATACTGAGATGCCAACATCTGAATAAAAATCTAGTTTCGTATCATCTACACAGAATGCAAAAAAACCCCCAAACCTCACAGTGTACTTTGAAACTTTTTTATGAAGCTCTCGTGAGATGTAGCCTTTCAGTGGCACAGCAGCCCAGCAACACATTCATTGTTGCAACTAAACAAAGGAGGAACTTATTCTCCAAATTTACACTTCCTTGAAATGGGTAAAATTACTATTACTAATTCTACACTAGTATTTTCATTCTCTGTAAAGATCTCTAAATCTATTGATAACAATACTAGATTTTTTTTAAAAATTCCAATTACACCTATTCCAGATATAGTTCCTGGGGACATACCATGCCTTATCTTTTCTGTGTGCTGTAAATACATGCTGGTTTCGTTCGAGTAATAATCCACCTCCAGGAAAACCCACACAGAAGTCATGAGGTATTGTGGTGCTAGACACCTTTGATTCGCTCTCCCAGCGCAGCACAGGCAGCAGATCCTGCTGAAGCCCCACGCTCTGCAGGCAGAATTCCTCCCTCATTACCCAGCTTTCAGTGGAAGCACCTGCTCAGACATCTGTTCATCTGTTACACTGTGCCCCACTTACCAGGGGATGAATAATGTCTCCCCTATCACATACTGTCACAGCAGCAACTTCAAATAGAGTCACGAAAGAGGTACAGAAGTCATTTTAATGACTAAGTAGCTCACATTTAATTTATTTTACAGTTCCACAATGGCCATCACTGACATCCTTTCTGCTAAAGATATTGAATCTGCTCTCTCCAGCTGCCAGGGTAAGGAATGGTCGCTCTGCAGACAGAAGATGCATACCATTTTTATGTCTTAAGATGACATGCCTATCATTTTCCCCTTAGATTCCTTCCCTGTGAGATCTCTTTGGAAGCTACATTACAGTACAGCCCCTTAAATTCAGAAAGTCTCACAAGTGGTGAGCAGCAATTAAAAGGGCCACAGTTTTGGCTGGAGCTGGCTTAACTCTAAACTGTTAATGTTTAAACCTGTTAAAGACTTATATTTAAATAGTCAGCTTTTTGCTCCACAATTCAAAAAAAAAAAAAAAAACGCCTTAGCTTGCAGAATCAAAGTGTCCCTTGTGAAACAATGACCAGCCTCCATTCTCTTAGGAGCTGCTCAGCAAGCTCAAGCCCATTTTCCAAATATTCAAAGGTCTGGTTTGTCTGTGAACGACATTTTTCTACCAAATTCTTCAGCTAAGTAAGGACTCGGTGAAAATGAAGGAAGAATTACAGGAGTTGCGTTGTAGGGCACAGTAGCACCCTGTAAATATTTATTATTAATTGCATGTGACACTTTGCATAAAACCTGATTTAGCAGAATGTGCGCTGTAGCGGAAAACTTCAAACTGGCTGCAAGGATATATGACCACAGGCACAGGGTGATTAAAAAGGGAAATTATCCACTGTATCTGCTCTTTTGCTACACCAGGGAATGAGAAAAAGAGGAGCAGGCTGATGCTTAAGAAAAGACATCCATATTCACAAGGAATACATACAGTAATAGCAACTTCAAGGGAAAATATTTAACGACTTCTGTTTCTTCCAGCTGATGATTCCTTCAACTACAAGTCTTTCTTCTCCACGGTTGGTTTATCCAGCAAAACTCCTGATCAGATAAAGAAAGTTTTTGGAATCCTTGATCAGGACAAGAGTGGTTTCATTGAAGAAGAGGAGCTGCAGTAAGTACTGCTCAGCTGCTCTCTTTCTTTAAGCAATGCAAACCTTTGAACATGCCTGGTGTCCTAGAAGAAACTTGTTCTTTCAAAAATAAAACCCAGTTCCTCGTCTTTCCTTGAATCTGTGTGGATTTCCTCAGATAATAAGAGCAGGCATTACCTTATGGGACATTTCAGAGAATAAAACTCAGGCACAGCACTCTCCCCTGTTCTGTTTCAGGCTGTTCCTGAAGAATTTCTCTTCGAGTGCCAGAGCCCTCACCTCGGCAGAGACCAAGGCTTTTCTGGCTGCAGGTGACACTGATGGTGATGGCAAAATTGGAGTGGAAGGTAAGGCTTCTGGAAACTTGATAAAGATTGTGGTTTAAAATGCACACATTTCAGGCTGCATTTAAACTGTGGCATGAAGAATACATCTGAATACTTTGGCCTCATACTTCTGCCACAGTTTCTATACAAGCAAATACTCCTTTGTTTTAATCTCTTTGTTCCCATTTGGTTTCTGTTGCACCGACATAATATTTAGGCCCTATGTAGAGTCCGGGCTTTCCAACCCATAATAACAGCTTTGGGGTTAATCCTGCCGTGTGTCTGATCCACAGACTCAATGTGCCAGACCCTTAAAAACTTCCTGAACACTTAAACATCTCCAAATTTCCATTTCTGCACTTCTGGCCATCTGACACTTTCATTTTCAAACACGCTTCCACCTACATAAACTTATTTCTTCTTCTACCACTATCAAACAGTGCCAGTATTACTGAGTGGTTAATTCACTCGTGTGAATAAGCCTGGTGTTGTTCCTCAAGGCTGCAGCTGCTGCAATGCAGCACAGGATTTTGTGCTGGAGAATCATCTGCTAAGTGCACATATCACCAGGCAGTCCTTCTAGGAGAAACGAAACCAAATTCCTGGAGAAAACCTCTCAGGGATGATGTGAACTAGCCAGGATATTTCTTTTAGAAATTGCAGCACAGGAAAATAGGACATTGTGCATCATATATTAGAGATGAAGTCACTGAAAACAGGGCTGTCTCAGCTGAACTAGGACAGGTGGCAATAACTCTAACAGACACACGTGCTAATCTTAGCCAGAGTTTGGGAGGAGAGAGAGATACACTGTTGGAGGAATTTGCTTTAGCAGCAGCTTTTGCAGCTTCTGTTTATGAGCCCCAAATAGGGCATTGTATTATGCAGATCTTAGCCCTTAACCATTGAATCTGCCATCTGAAATTACATCACTACTGATATTTTTCCTTTGGAATAACAAAACAAAACAAAAAAAATCCCTCTCCCCGAGAGCTGCAGGCTCGGCTTCCTTGGCTATTATCAGAGTTTGTAATGGGTTAAAGATAGTTTACCTATAACTCAGGATTTCCCACAAATATCAATTTATAGACACACTCCTCCTCTCTGCACTTACTCTTTTTAAGGAGTGAAAAATCTGTTACGCCCCCAGAATCTCAGTTTAGCAGTAGCTTGTGCAGTGTTATAATAACTTTGGGAGCCCTCCATGCCTAGGAGTTTAAGTCATTTTTATCTATCTTTTTAAAGACATCAAAAAACACTGTCATCTAGTTTTATTCCCTGCCTTCTCCTTTTCTTCCTTGACAGAATTCCAGTCTCTGGTGAAGGCATAAACAGCGTTAGACCAAAGGCAACCTTGGACTAACCCTTCCAAATACCTCGTCCAACAAGCACTTCGCACCCAGCATGTGTTTGTACATTTTTTCTATTGTTTCAGGCATTAACGGTTCCCCACACACCAAATTCACACACCGGATCACTGAGAAATCTCACAAAGTTTTGGTCACGTAGTATTGCTCCATTTCCATTGTAAAGAAGGCACTTTGTGATTTTCAACCTCTGATAATGTTGAAATTGTGGCTGGAAGAGGGGAGAAAAAAATTAAAGAACTAACCAAACAAAAAGAACTTTGAGGGGGGGAAAGCTGCTTTTTAAAATTTTGTTTAGGTTCTCCATCCTCCTACTCGAGCATGCTGACTCTCCAGATGCAGTTTGGATCACCTGAAACAATGTGCTATCTTCTAAGGCTTAATTGTACTGGTTTCATTGAGGTTTATTTCTGCTTAATTCTCTGATCCTTGAGGAAAAACACTGCTAACAAGGTGGCTAAAAATAATTCAGTCCCAACCCTGAGAATATGAGAAAAAAATTTAAGAGGAGTTGACACATAGCTCAAAGCACAGAATAAGGTTGTGGGTAATTTTACAAAATAAAGTACTAGGTTACAGCACGTATCATCACAAAGTGTTTATGGTCTAAAATGTAACTCTCCCTTAAGAAGATTTATCTCTCCTGAAATCTAAGGCAGCTGTGAGATAGAGGAGAAGGGTCTAATCCCACTCTGACACTGTCACAAGTCGCAGTCCCCTGACAACCTGGGCCACAGGCCTGGAGGGTTTTCCATGAATCACGACCATGCTGCTTATTGTCCCTCAATATGCACAAAACAATAATCTTTTGCCACATCCAGGAATTTCTGTGTTTCCTTGTGTTTCCTACAGATGAAACAACAGCCAATCTTGCTGCTTGATTACCTTAAAGCCCTGTTACATTGCTGAATAATGGCTATTACTCAATTCTTTCATTTATTATATGAATAATCATCTAATCATTCCATAATATTAGCAACTTCCTTCAGTCTGAAAACTACTAAGAACCAGCCTTCCCTTTGACAAGTGTCTCCCAGGATTTAGAGCTGGTTACAGCACTGCCGTCATTAAAGGGCCAAGTAAATAACGCTTGTGGTTAAACGCAGAGCTCAGCAGAGCGAGTGGATGTTGGGCATTTCTGGCTGAGCGTGTTGGAAATTCTCCCCCCAACATTTCTCGGTCTCCTTCCCCATCTCCCATGATGTGGTTCCCGCTCACAGCCTGACTGTCATTTCAACACTCCCCGCTGAAGCTGAATGATAATTATAATTTGGCAGCTGTTTTGAAGAAGAGCAGAAACAAAGCCTTCTGGAACTTTTATGTAACATCCAGTGTTGGCATTGCCATGAATTGCAAGATGATTATGTGAGGCAAGTACAGCTCCCTCATACCCAGGCATGCAGGAGAGCTGGTTGACAGATTTAAGATGGCTAATGCAAAAGAGGAACTCCAGCAATCAGACTCACTGAAGCCTTGGCAGAATTATAATGAACATAAATCCTAATTCTATTTCCCACTGCCTTTGATGTTAAATCTGGGCTTAAATTATAGTTGCTGTTAGTAGCAGCAATGAAATATTTTGCATAATGATAAGACTCTGTTGGTTCCTTTCACCTTATTCATTTCCCTACTGAAGAAAAAAACCCCGAGCAATGCAGCTCTGCAGCAATATCCAGATGTAAGACATACACTGGCTCCTCACACAGCTGATCTCCAGACTATCCTGTCACTGGCTCACAAGCAGGCAGCACATGACAGACCTGATGCTGCATTCCTTGCACCTCTGAGAGTCTTGTGTGGAATGCAAGAAATGCAAGATTGCACAGTGGCCCATCCTGTATTTCAGAGGTGCTGCACAACTGCACATCCCTGCCTTCTGCTGCCCCTGGGGGATGAGGTGCTCCTGATAGTCAGGCACTCCTGTGTATGCTGCAACTTGACTACACTTACGAGAAATTCCGCTCTTCTGAAACACTAACCTGTGGCAAGAAGATGTGTTTTAAATCCTATTAAAACCATCCAGCCATTTCATCTGAAGAAATTACAATAAAACTCCAAAAAGTCCCCAATTTCTAAAAAAGCCCACAGACTGTTCAGCAAAAACACCACCTGCTCTCTATGAAGTATTCTGTTGGCACTAGGATCCATGTTTTAACCAAACTAGAAGAGAGTATTTTTCAACTAAAGGAAACAAATTCAAAAAATGTAAAGTTTTCTGGGAAGGTTGGTTTCAATTAGTTTAATTTCAGCCAGTGACAGCTTTCAGTTTTCCTAGGGAAGAGCATGGAGTGTTCTCTGAACTTAACAACGTCATTGTGCTCAAGAAACACTTCTATTGCAGGGTGTCTATGTGAAAGTCGTCTGAAGGAGCAGAGACACGTGGTGGTATCACAATGTTACCCCAACTGACGTACAGAATCAGAGTGTAACTCCTGCTGGAAAGGTTCTCTGGAGGTCTCTGGTCCCAAGGCCACCATCGGGCAGATTGCTCAAGTTGGAGTATCGTCAAGGATGGAGGTTCCATAACCCTTCTGGGCAATCTGATAAGTAAGGATTAAATCCTCTGCATCAAGTTTTTTGAGTGACTTATACTGAGTACAGAATTCAGTATGAAAATTCTGTTAGAAATTGTTTATTCTACATCAAATCAGAAAGGATCCAACAACCCCCTGTATTTTCACACTGATTTTCACACCTGTTCTCAGGTTTAGAGTAGGACCATTCTACTCAGTATAATACTCTGCATAATACTGCTTCATAATTCCCAGGATAAAGGAAATGTTGGTCATGTGTTTTACCTTTACTTAAGACAACTAAAGGGCAACCCAAAACGTGAGTGGCAGATCTGAGTTCCAGTAAGCCCAAACACTGTGAGTTCTCAAACACCTCAGTCCCCTGATCACCCTGTAGGAGCAGTTGTATTTCTAATCCTCCCTATAATTCTCATTAAATAAAGATGTACTAGGATCTCTTTAAGGGGGAACAAAACATAAACCTCTTAAAAAAAAGGATCTAGAAGGCCAGGGTCAGTATCCTTAACCCACCCTAGTGCTTTAGCCACTGAATCCATCATCTCTCTTAAACCAAAATCTTGGGTTGTCTTGAAAAAGGAGCAGAACCTTGCACAAGCTAAAATCTCCCGGTATTTAGTGGAAGCTGGCTGCCTCCTAACTTCGTGTTCCTTTGGAAATCCCAACCTAGAGCCACTTGTAAACTTCAGATTCAATTTCAGCTCTCCAACTGTTCAAAATCTCACAGTCATCTTCTAACAAGTACGAGAGCACAGAAAGGGCAAGGGGATGTCAGAACATTCATTGCACACATAGACTGGTAAAGTTTCTTCTCTGAGTTAGCAGCCAGCCCATGTGGAAAATCTTTGATGCAGCATCATCAGAGCTGCCTGGAGCTCTTCACACAAACAGTGTGGGCAGAGGGGGCCAAGGCTGGATTAATTTCCTGGAATTGGTTACTGAAATAGATACATCTTGATTAAAACCCTGAACAAGACACGTACCTAACATTTTCCTGCTTAATTTTTCAAGTATTTTAAAACATTTTAATAAGTGGGTACTGTGGAATATGAACCGAAGTGTTCGCATTTTACTCAGCTTAATTTCCACGTTACTTTTGCTTGCAAGCACAGAAGGACACCATTCCATTGGTATGGACTGACTGGTACACTTACTGCACTGAAGGCCTACAGAGCACACCAGCATCTGGGATATGGCTGCTCCATAACTTGGGATTTGTTTGTCAGCATGTCCTACGCTCACGAAAACAAGTGAATCAGAGGGTTTTTATATCAAGCTGCAGAAAAGCAAATCAGCTCAGCACATCAGTAACAGTAAGAAGGTACCCTGAGACAATGCCTTGCCCTGCAGTCACAAAGGTGTTACTGACCCTCAGTTCGAAGGGGAACGTATGTCCGAGTAGAACCCAGGAATACTTGACTCATGGAATCACATAAGTGCCATCACAACTAGACATTAATCAGTTGTTTCCTGGATACCAACTCTCTGCTCTAATTCCCAGGCCTACAGAACAAACTGATTTTATATTTGCAGTGATCTCCATAACAGACACTAATATTTAGCCAGCATAAAACCAAACACAGTAAAACCTGTTTTTGTTAGACAGACAAAATAACCTGTTCTTCTTAAGCATCATGAAAAGAAAGTCCTCTGGAGCTGCTTCAGAGTTTTCAGTTTAGTCTTTTGTATTCCTGTCTTTCAAGTGATTTGGTAGACCAGACTTTTTTGTTTTAAATACTTACTCCTTCCCCTTCTCCTCCTCGCTGATGAACACCCCGTTACATTTGTTACCCTGTTCTCATTCTGCCCCTCCGTTTTCCCTCACCCAAAGTAGTCCCGGAGAGATGTCACGGCTGGACTTGTCTGTCTTTGGTGCCACCTACGGGCAAGCGCTGGTTCGCCACAGAAATACAAAACTTCTACCCATAAAGGCTTTGCCATCTCAGTGTGGGCTTCTCATAAGGATTACTACTTGAACGTTCAGTAATTTCGACACAGTTAACAGATCCTCTCTAATCTCAGGCTGTACTCTCAATTATTCCCTAGTAATCTGAAATAAAGGCAAAGCTAGTTTCCCAGATATGTCAGATATATCTGTTACAAATGTACCAATATTAGTATTATTTGAAGACAATTAGGGCAATTGCAGGACTAATGTTTCATGAGTAATTCCTATCAGGATCTGTCCTTACAAGTCAAAGTGTACCATGAAGATGTCCATTTGCTGCTATCATTAAGCAATAAAAAAAAAAATACATTTTTTTCCATTCACCCATCAAAAATAATTTGCTTCAATAAAACAGGTGCAAGCTGAGAGGATTTACTTTGTATGGCACTAAACCTTCTATATTGTCTAAAACATCATGTGCATTCCTTTGGGATATAAATATCAATCTGATTAGCTAGCACGTCTTGTCAGCCACAGTAACTTATCCCCTGGGGTATCTGAGCCATCACGTGGCTCTGGGACTTCTGTAAAAGGTCAAGAGGACTTAACTAAGATCTATATAAGTCGTTATCTCTGTCATTTGAATAAGAATTAAGTCAAGAGGACTCTGCCTATCTTTTACCTTACAAAGTTTGCTTGGCTTGGGGGAAACTAAGAGGCCAGGTGAGTTCAATCTTTGCTCTGGAGCTTTAGGAGACACCACAACAATTCACAGGAAGAATGCATGGAAATAACCTGAGATCCCCAAAGGCCGGGCAGTTCTATAAATACCTTTGAGTTTGTGCTCAGCTTGGGCACCTGAAGACTCAACTAGAAATAACGGTGAGTCAGATGCAGGCCATGTATGTGAACTAAAGGGTGGAGCAGTTGGCTCCTGCAGGGCAGATCCCCTGCTCTGCTCTGGACCTGGGCTGCAACTGCCCTCCTGGTGAGACCTGTCTGTCCTCCTGGGCACCATGGGCTGGGAGAGCAAGAGCAGTGGGAACTCGACATGACATTGCTTTTCATTTTGCAGTAGCTTTGACATGGCTCTTTCTGGTATCCTGACAGAAGCTGAAATTGCTGCTGGCCTACAGAGCTGTCAAGGTAATATTTATGGTTTAAACTTGGCTTTTCAGTTTACGTGTCAAATTCCTTTGTCCTCGCTACCCCAAGGTCCCCAATTCCAATAGAAACAGAAAAGGCTGTTCCAAAAAGAGATAAAGGAGGCAAGGCAGTGGAAGAGAAGCAAGTTTTAATCTTTGCCAGCCAAGGTACAGGAACCCATCATCACTTGTGCATTGTAGCAATATTAAGTATGAAAAAATCCAATGGCTGAAGTCCTGAAGCAGAAATCCTGGTTTTTCAGAGAATAATAATAAAACTACTACTGATTTCAATACAAGTACAATATTTACCATCAAGTTCTGTGAATGTATGTTTGAGTGAAGTATCTATTTACAAATGTATGTTCTTGCATGATGAAGACCAGAGCCATTATTTATATTCCTAGGTTTGAGACATCATTGATGGAAAAATCCTATTAATCTGAAATAAGCTCAGGAAAATCAAAGATTGTTATTTGGGGTTTGTAATGACCCTCGCTGTGCTGCAGAATAGTTTGCTGCTTTTTGACCAAAAAGCTAATATTTTTGGGTTCCAGATCTTTAACTACTTTTCTCTACCCCTTCCTCCTTATTTCAGCTGCTGACTCATTTGATTACAAAATCTTTTTTGTCAAAGTGGGTCTCAACTCCAAGTCCAAAGACGAACTCGCCAAAGTCTTTGGGATTCTTGACCAGGACAGGAGTGGATTTATCGAGGAAGAGGAACTGAAGTAAGTAAATTTAAAAAATTAGTTACTAACAAGATTGTGTTTTGCCATATAAAAACTAGATGAGAAATACTCCCTTCCCTCCTGTCTCTTGGGATGAGACAATGTGGGGGGTGCACATGTGTGAGTGCCTGTGCTGGAGGAGCTGCAAGTCAAATAACAAAGGCAAGGCTGGATCACAACGAGAAACCTCTCTGACAGCACTGAAAAAACTTGTTTCATGTAGTGATAACTGACAGACTGTGAAGATAAAAATAGCACTTCTGCTACAGCTGCTTCTTATTATTGCGAGATTCTTTACTAGACTGAATTCAAAGGGCTATGTTTCTCTCATCTTCCTTTCTGTCACACGAATTCTACCCTCCAGATCACAGTCATCCGGCTTTGAAGTTAAAAGTAAGGTTAGAGAAATTCTTGTCACTCTCAAGAATCTGCATCTTAGGAAAAAGAAGGAAGATAACGAGGAAGGAAAGAAGACTCCTGCCACTACAGAGCCAGTGTTAACTTTGCCTCTTTAATCCAACGAAACCAAGATGCCATCAAGCACTTTTACATGTTGTGATGCAGCATCCCCTTACTTTCTTACTCTTGCTCTCACTGAAGTTAGAGGAAGTTTTACCACTGAAACAGTCTCCAGAATTGAATGAGGCTTGACATTTGACAGCTATTACTAATACCAAACTCCTTCAGTATTATGTCTCAGTCATTTGTCCTCTCGCCTTTAACAGACTCTTCCTGAAGAATTTCTCCTCCAGTGCCAGAGCTCTGACCGATGCTGAGACCAAGGCATTCCTGGCAGCAGGGGACAGTGACGGAGATGGCAAAATTGGAGTGGATGGTAAGACTGCCTTTAGTAAAAGAAACAATACCTGCCTTGGAAACCTCCTAATGGCAGCTCCAGGCAGCTGCCCTGCTCCATGCACTGCATGTCATGGATCTGAGTCTGAGCTGCTCAGATCTGCTCTGTGTTGTGGAGAGGAGCTAACACAGGAACTGGTCCTGCCCCTGGCTACCGGTGCTTGGTCCCTTTTCTCATCTATGGAGATTTTTTCAGGACTGGAACCTAAGATCAACCTATAATTTCAGTGTTTTTTACTCTTGAACTATGGTGCAATGTGACACTTAAATACAACACTACCTTTGCCTTAAATACCTAGTACTATGACTACACAGTGTGCTGCCTTTAAGGAATGATTATCAGAAAAAGCATCATTAGTTTCCCACTTTAAAAAATTAACAAAGTAATTTTTGAACTGTGTGACTACAAAATGTGGTCCCATTTTATTATTTTTTTCTTTATTTTTTCAGAGTTTCAAGCTCTGGTCAAATCTTAACAAGCAGTCAAGATAAAGACCAAGATATCTGTGCCATAAACAATCTTTCCCATTGCAAGTCTATTATTTATTTACACGTTGTACCCTGGAAGGTCACGAAAGACTGTTGGCAAGTGATTTCATATGGCTGGAAAACATCTAAAGTAGTGCAAGCACTACTTAAACCACGTTTTAAGCAGAAGGTCTGTACCACTGGGAGACTGAACTGGAATCCACTCTGCTCATCTGCATTTTGGGCATTAAAGATACAAATAAAAAGAGTAAGAGGAGAAATTTAAAGTATCTCTGTGGGCCATTGAATTTTCAATTTTTGCATAAATAGCTAGCTCATGTTGGAAAAAAATAGAATTAATAAACTGTCCAGGCGTAAAACCTGGTTATGGTGACTGGTATCTGCGGTATTTATTTAATCAAGAGGTGTATTTAATGTTCCATACGTTTTTATGTCACTCTTTACACAGCTGATTATGTTTCAGACACCAATTATATGGAAGGGCCTAGCATCGATTAAACCACCAACTTAAGATCAGCTGGATCCAGGATGAATCCAGATTACTGAACTAGCAATACATTCAAAATTCTCCAAGGAATCACTCACCTTCGTGCCCACCCGATGGCACTGTTGTTTCACTGCTGAGAGGTTAAACCGGAATTCCAGCTGCTTGAATTAATTCCAGGCAGAGCAATTCTTGATGGCTTTAACCATTCCAAACATTATACTTCCAACGTGATAGTTGCTCCTATGTACTCTTTTTAAAATTTGGAACTCTTGACAATCCTATTCTTGGACACTAATTTTGCAAAAACTGGTAGACAGCTGTCTCACCCTTGATTTGTTCGAGCTATTTAAGAAGATGTTTCAGTATTTGCAGATGAAACATCTTAATTTCAAAATTATCTGCTGATGCATAAGACATTTATGATGGGACATCATGGAGAAGGAGGGAAATACCCATACAATGTTGGGGAAATCATCGTATTACACAAAATTAAAGCCATCTACAAGACTTCAATGAATGCTCAATAAAATGTTCATGACTTATAAATTTACCAAAAACACATTTCCAGTAACTCTAGTGAATGAATCAGGTCCTAATATTGCAGAATTTCCTTTAAGAGTGAAAAAAAATTATCCATCTGACAAATTGACACTCATTCTTTCAATGTCACCTAGATGAGCAATTAAAAAAGGAAATTTTGCAGGATTAGTAAGTGCAGCCTGATGGCAGGGCTACAAGCTCTCACTATTGTCAGAAAATGCTTTGTATCTCAGCTGATATTATGTTTTATATTTTCACGATGCAATATGGGCCACCAGGAGATTTTCAAGCATTGTACCAACATTAATGGCTGAATAAGAGAGGCCCAGACAGCTCAGATAACTTCTGAGATAGCAGGCAGCTCCTTTATTTAACCACACTTACTTCCACCCTGATTAGCCTGCTAGGCCTACAAATCTAAGACAATTTCACCACTTACCATTCCATTAAGAACAGTAAAAAATTAATGACAAGGTAAGTCTGATATCAGCTTCACTGATCACTCCAGAAAGTTAAGAAGCGCTTGTGACTAGAGATCGTTTTAGACCTTTCCTTCTTTCAGTACTACCACTAAGCAGGCTGGTGGAGAAAATGCTGTTTTTTGTGTGCAAGAATACACTTACTTTCTTTTCCTCTGTGTCTCTCACTCACACAGGCTGTGAAATTTCTGTAACCACTTATTGGGTGCCTTAAGAAAGCTCTTCAAATTGTGCCTGAATGGCCCTAGCTGGAAAGAAGCCTGCCTGATCATAAACATACATTGCCGAACAGCTCCCTTAAAACTAAGAACATTCTGCTGGAATCACAAATTTGGAGGCCTGAGACCCTAAATATATGGTTGCCTTTTGTCAATGGAATTTTGTTACGTGCTTGGTGCATGTGTTTCAAGAGCTTGCTTGAATCTAGACACCTGCTTCCCTTTATTTAGAGGGCCATTCCTGTAAAAGAAGTGACTTTTGATGATTATTTATGATAAGGTTAACTCTAATTGTAGGGTAATTGTACTTTATGCCTCACTGAGGGTTACACATCCTCCTACTGCTGAAATTAATGGCAGGAATCCCATTGACATCAGTGAGGGCAAGCAGTGAATACAGAAAAAGTTGGAAGCACCTCAGTGCTATTTGCTTTATTCTACCATGACTTCAGCCACTGTGGGGCAGTGAAATGCAGCCACGTGCAAAGGGCCTTTGGTAACAGCAGAGTAGCACTGTACTTATCTTCTACCTGTCACAATCCAGACATCCAGATTATTTCACAGCCTTCTACCTTAGGGCACCATTATTCCTAAAATCCACAGAAAACCTGAACAATTTATATTCTTAAAGACCACTCCACCTGACGCTACCTATAATGCTGGCAGCAGACAGAAACATCTTAGACAATTACATTTAGGATCAGAGACAGAAAATTGTGTTACTGAGTCACAGAAGCACTTGCAAGTGCATTTAAAGACAAACACATATCATCTCAAATGCTAGCAGAGATCTTCCAGGACAGCTTTTTAAGTGAAAAAATATGCAGATCAGACCACTCTCTGAGTGGCACTCAGAGATTAGTGACACTGTTCCTCCCTCATGGCAGTCTATTCTGCTGTCAGATTCAAGCAGAAATCCATTCCATTCACACAGAATCCTGAGGACATCATTTGAGCTGGGAAAGCACAGAAGACATTTCCCCTAACGTGAGAGAAGTACCTGCTCTGGTTCAGCTCCAGACCCACAGTGCTGTAGGATCTATCTTCTATCTTGGATTCTACAGTCCAGACCTCTGCTCTGTGCTCAGGGTAATACCCTCTGCTTGCTGCAGGGAGAGAAAGCTTTGTCACTGAGGCTTCTGAGGCCTGGCTTCCATCCTGCCCCCCAATAATGCACAGTACTGTTATAAATTAGTCTATGTAGACCGGACAGCAAAGCTGCAATAAGGAAATAGTTTATTAACAAAACAATAAGACAAGCAAAAAAGTCAGCGCGCGCTGGGCTATTTGCACTCAGGCAAAATAGCGAAGAACTCTCTCTCTCTCTGTCTTTTTGTACCGTTCGGCTTCCGTATTGAGCAATCTCGGAGTCCTGAGAGTGCATGCGTTGGTTGTCACAGCTACCTGTATTCCGGCGCCGGTAGTCGAAATCCCCTTAGATACGAGGTGTGTATTCGAATTAAAATTTAAAAGGAAAGTTTACTTTGTCTGTCTCTCTCAGGCTTCTTTCCTGGAAGAAGGATTACTTTGTCTGGGGGTTTTCTTTATTTACTGGAAAGATTTTTGTTTTTACGGGAAGAAACAGTTTGCCTGTTAGATAATCTAGTTACCTTAATAAAAGATTGTATATTCTCTTGTCTGGCTTCGGATTAGAATTTCCCGGCAANGGGGTGTGAGGTTTTTCTCTTTGTTACTAAAAAGAAATATACTACTAATTCTCTTAAAAAAAAAGAAGGAACACAAAAAGTTATGATTACAGAAAAAAAAAAGTATACAATTAATTCATTACACTACCAAAAAGACACATACTGCTCCACGTGCTCAAACTTCTCTATTAAATATGGTAAAATACTACTGTCCAAGCAACAATTCAAATCAGTTTCTGCAATTGTTTCTGTACGATTGAAGCATGTGCCTTAAGAGCCAGCTGGAAAGGGCAGGATATATCTCATTTTGTTTTAAAGGTTAGGGCTGTAAGCACACCAGGATTCTCTGCCATCATCACTGAGACATCAACACTACCGAGCAACCACACAGGTTACTGGGTACTTATTTCAGTTACTTCCAAACTCATTACAGAGGCAGAATCTGTTATCCAGGATCATGATACAATTGGCCCTGACACAACCAGGGCTGAAAGATGGAGTTGTGTGGGTTTTAGAATAGCTGCTACAGCATCTCTTTACACTGTTGTAGCTGGTCTCAGGTTAACACCTCTCCTCTGATCTCACCTGAGACAACTGCTGATGTTTCTTTTGCAGCTGCTTGAAGTCATGGCTCTGGTTGATTGTCACTGCTAATTAACTGTGTCCTTGATGCCAAACAGAACACAAAGGGGACAAGTCCACAACCTGTCAATGATTCACCAAAACACATTTGACTGACTCTTAGAGAAGTAAATAGTACTCGAAGACAATTGTTCCATATCTTTAGATTAATAGCAAGAACTTATTAGTATAAATGTTGTGTATTTCTCAGAATCACAACTTCAAGTTTAATTCTGGAAGTCTGAAAACAAACAAACAAAATGGCTGTAATACTATTTAATAAAGACGCCTCAGGTGAAAACAATAGATATACAAGTACATAGATATTCAGATGAACAACTCAATAGAGCTTTCAGATGTTCCTTGTAGAGTAAAAAAAAACCCCAAAACAAATAAACAAACTCAAAGAAAAATTATTAGTTTTTCTTGAGTTTCATAGGAACAAGTGCTAAACATTCCTGGAAAATGTGCAATGCTCAGATCCTGTGCCTGATATTGCACTTTTGTTAACTGCCCATTATCTAGTAGCATTAGGGAATTTATTACTAGGGATTTTCTTTATAGGATTACATTGTTTGCATAACATCTTTTAAAAAATCACTTTTCTCGATCTCACTTTTTGAATGCATAAAATAATTCCAATCACCCAGGTTTACACATACTCCAGAAATAAGGAAAGCAGATAATTTAGCTGTAAAATAAATTATCTCATTAAAACATCCCTTAATATCCTAATCCCTGATTATTGCATTCTAATTGTAGTGGAGGGAACCCTGTACTTCAGATGAAGTGTCATTAATAAATAAATAAAACCCAGTAACCCTAGATTCCCACCTGTATCAATATACAGTGACATCAACTTGATTCTGAAATTCAGCTCTTTTAGGCTTTTGTAAACCACCTTTCAGCCAGGATTAGCATCACTTTTGTTGTCGGTGTTGAATTTCAAACATTCGAAGATCCCTTCGTAAGCAATAACAGCAATTAGCGCACTTCTGGTTGAGATCATATTTTGACATAACCCTAATTCTGGCCACTTTACTCCTGTTGGATACAAGAACAGCTCAGCCCCCCGTGTGCCTGAGGCAGTGCATGAGGTAACCACATGTCATTTTTTGAACATCTGTGCTTACAATTTAATGCAATGCCTGAATTAGTTGCAGGCATATTTTGAGCTTGAGTATTGCGTGCTCACCTTGATCCTGTCATTTCTCTCTCCTTCATTTCAATTTCCTCAGTCTCTCCTTTACTAATTAGTGCTGGATGGCAAGTGAAACATTCAAACAAAGCCAGCAGTTCCATGAGCACTGTGTAGGAGCAAGCAGAAATAAAGGAAGTCTCCCGTAAAGCACTATCACAGAGGTATAAAAAAACCCTCCTTTTCTCTAGAAACATCTTGGCAGTAAAAATGACAAAAGGAATCAGTAAAAGAACCATTCTGTTCAAACTCATGTCAACTTGAGGTGATCATAAAGGAGAAAACCCACACGGCGTGGAAAAAGGTACCTACAAGCATTAAAGTTATTTCAGGATGACTGGAGAAAGATCAATCACTGCCACTGCCTGCTAGACCATAATATCATGGAAATCTCATCCAGGAAGCAACATGAATATATAGTACTGAATGAAAGAGATAAATAGGAAGAACACCAAAAGGTCTGAGATCAGATCTTCAGCTTTTACTAATCAGCATTGTTGAATTTGTTTTAATCATACAATAGTAATGCACAATGGCCCAGGGTCCTTGGGTTTAACAGGAAAGGGTTCTTCCAGCTTACTATAACCAGTTTTCCTACTGGGAGCAACAGAAGGGAGCATTGTTTCCTTACCAGATGCTGGTATTTGGGGCCAAAGGCAAGTCTGATTATTTGTGGTTTAAGCCACTTTCTCTTGCTTACAAAAAATGTAGCAAAAAAGCTGAAAGTATCGTTACATTCTGTCTGCTTTTTGTGTTACTGATACCTTGTATTTCTCTATCCAAACTCAAGCAGTGCTATGGAACAACTGCTGTGCCTGAACTTCTCTCACTGTCATTAAACTAAGCAGGAGTAAACTCACGGCAGCCCATTCACTTACACCAGGGTTTAAATACATTACTATTCTACCCCACAGTATTATTTGCAACTGTTGCTACTATAAAAAAATATTACTTGTTAGGCAGACCATGCTATTTCCATTCATGAAAAATAAGCAATGCTCATCTAGTAAGAGAACATTACTTTAGATACCACAGTAGACTGTTACACAATAAACTCTAACCAAAATACATGTGAATTTTATTGGCCTGCATCCTAGAATTTTGTCCACATAAACCTGCTTAAATCTGGAAATAGATTTTTGTCTGAGAAGGAAAACCTCATATCCGCTGTTATGAATTTTCTTACGGTTTTTTGTTCCAAAATTAATGCTATTGAAATATGTAATAAACCACCACTTATTTATACCTACAATTTAAATGTCATATTAAGGAAATAGACTGTGAGAGTGTGTGTTTTAAGATGTATATAAATTCATCTCCACACTAACAAAGTCTGATTCCTACAACTCACTACAACTATTGTTTATAGTAATAGTCTATTATTGATTTCATGTAATTTAAAATATTCAAAATAGATTATTACATAGGTTACCTGATTATACATAATCTTCCAAGGACTACTGACAGCAAGGGCAACTTATTCAGCTTTACCTAGTTCATAGTTTTGTGTCACTGAAGGCTTTGGTTTCTGTTTCTGTAATTTAGAACATGGTCAGGATGTATGAAATGAATCTTACTGTAGAAAGATCACCCAAATTAGAGCTTGCTTTCCTCTCTCTTGGTGACAAGTCATCTTTGTCAGAATGACACATTGTCACCTATGATCTTTCATCTCCAGCCCCCTTTACACATTCCAAAGGATCAACAGACTTAGGGAAAATGAACTCATTTCTTTTCATAAGGATTTGACTGCTGGAGTCTCTTCTGAGGAGAGACTTGCAGGTGCAGAGGTTACCTGTTAACATTCTTGGAGAATGAAAGGCTGCTTTGATGGCAGAGTTGTACTTAATTAAACAATAGTGGATTTATTGAAATAAAATGTTCTTCTTGTCCATATTATCTTAGGATATAAATAGAAAGAAAAGTTTAATTAGTTAAGGAAGAAATTTGAGCCAGGTCTCAATTCAAACACTTGATCCATCAAAGTGTAACCTAAGCAGTGGTTATTGTCACCTTTTGAATCCTTTATAAGACAGAGTAGCAAGTACAGCCAACATTACTATTTTGCCTGGTGTCTCCTCAGCTATTTTTCCTTTACTTAGCTGAGAAAACTCTAAAGGTGAGCAGCTGACTTGAGAATAATTAAATGAGATTACTGTGCAGAGCTGCATCAGTAGTAAGTACAATAACTATTGTTCTAAGATTTTTCTTTTAATTGTTGGAATTACGTATGGATGGACCTTATATAGATAAGTATCAGTTTTCTTTTTATTCTTCAGAGCTGTTGGGGGAGACAATAGAAGCAAACTTTCTTGCCTTTCCTTTTCCCACTGCATCTACTGTTGTTTGTGTTGCCAGATGCCATGCATTCCAGTAAGACTAATTATTAAATTAATGGTTACATAGAGTTTAAGTACTTGATAAAAAAAATTTGATCATCAACTCCCAACATGATTTATGTAAAGCATCTCATTAAAGAGCACTATTTCAGCACTGCTGTTTTTAAGGAAGTAGTCTACTAAATCCTGTCATTTGTTTAGGAATAGCAGAGATGCTGGTTTGATCAACTAGATTAATGTATAGATAGAGGTCTTGTTATCCCTATAGTATTCTTCAAAACACAAGATGTATTTGTGTTTCACAGCTGTGTTTGCAATGTACTCTTTTGCACAGGTTTAAAATGAGTCTCACAGACCTTCTAAGCCCTTCTGATATTGCTGCTGCTCTGCGGGACTGCCAAGGTGAGGAAACAATTCAAACTCTCCAAGTCCATTCTTTTGGGTAACAACAAGGCAAGTTTGACTAAGGCCTGAAGGAAGACTGAACACGTGCATACTTTAAACTGATTTCTGTAATCTCTTTTCTCAGCTGTCACAGAATGTTTGCTCATAACTGGTTTCTCTTGGCAGTTTGCAGCTTGTTCCCATGTGATTTTGTTTGATGCTTAGGAGGGTATGGGGCAGGAGGGCAAATTCAGGCTTCACCTACTGTTCATTCTTAGAACAATTATAATGTAACAAAGCAGCGTCCTCAGACTGTTTAGGAACGGTGAACAAAGTGGTCTGGGGTTAATTTCTTTATTAATTTATTTTCAGCTCCAGATTCCTTTAGTCCCAAAAAATTCTTTCAGATCAGTGGGATGTCTAAAAAGAGTAGCAGCCAGCTCAAGGAGATCTTCCGGATTCTCGACAATGATCAAAGTGGCTTTATTGAGGAAGATGAGCTCAAGTAAGGATTTTTTAAACTACTTAGAGGTTATCAAACAATCAGCACTTTTTACTTCCCAGAACTGTTCTGCAAATGTGAACACAAGTTGTGCTAAATGTTCATTAAACCTTCAGCAGATTGTGAAAGTTGTATTTAAATAGATAATCCCTACAGAGAAAAACAAATTAATAATACCTGCCTTTGATGCTTAGTATAGAAAAAAATAACTCCCTGGGGCTGGATTTTGATAGCAGAATCAATTGTATCAGGGTTAGACTTACAAAGCAGAAATATATACAACTAAGATGTAGCTTATCAAACAAAGCAGTGTTTGAAGGACTTGGCTATCGTGGTAAAAGATGTAGAGATAGCTATCAGTTGGATTATACAACAAGCGTAGAAAAACAATATTGTGTGAGAATCTGACCAAAGGTTGTTTTCTTCCAAGGTATTTCCTTCAGAGGTTTGAGTGTGGAGCCAGGGTGTTAACCACCTCAGAAACCAAGACCTTCTTGGCAGCTGCAGATCACGACGGGGACGGGAAAATCGGGGCTGAAGGTATTGACTTAAAAATGCAGAACGAGGCTCCTCGAGGGTGTTGTAACGGTGTGTGATTCTCTTTTATGTTGATGGTACATTAATGCACCACCAGTGATTTTACTGAAACCCTTGCAGCAGCAACCTTTTAAAGGTGGAAATGGTCCCTGGTCTTACAGGTTCATCTCTGCAACTCCTTTGGCACAAGCAAGTCAAAAAACCCCGAGGAGCATTCCCATTGCTAGTCACTCCCAAATTTCCAGTTGTTCCGAAGGGAACTGCCCCTTATTTCTCCTCCCACTGACTGATGTAAGGCAGCACTGGTACCACTTGTAATACACAATTGTAATATGAAGAACAAAGAACCAGCTGTCCACAGAAGAACGAACAGCACACACAGCAGCTCATTTACAGCAGCTATTTCCCAACAGAAATTCCACTAGTCACTGACTGACAGTTTCAATATGCAGGAGCCAGCAGCACCCAGCTCAGTATTTGTTGTGCATAATAAGGAGAAGAGAACGATCAAGTGTCACTACTCCAGTACAAGATCCCCCAGCAGGATCTGTTGGATGTTATTTATCTTCAGTGGCAGGGTAAGGAACCAACAGGAAGGAGCAGCTGTTCTAGGAAGCAGCAGATCGCACTCACTGCTGGAAGAGCTGGTGGGATTTAATGGCTGCTCAGTGCAGAAACCTCCTGATCTCCTAATTCCCTGTTTCTGAGCCCTGTTCTGAACACGAAGCACACTCACACAAAAGGCTGGCAGCCAATGGCACTGCCCTGTGAGAGCAGCAAGTGCCCAGGCCAGCATGAAAGAGGCTTAGGGAATAGCACGCAGGGAATGTGCTGGCATGCACATTCTCCAGCTCACTGCACCAGCAGGACAGAGCTCTTCTGTTTCTTTCTTTGGAAGGCATTAAATCCAGTTCCTTAGGAACTATGCCAGAATAAACACACATGATTTATGAAGCAATCCATATACTAATATAGTCATTCAGGACAGGACTGATCAGACACTAATTCACTGAAGCCAAACATTTCAAAGACCTTTCAATAACAGTATCTCATTGCATAACACAATACTCCAGGATCATACCACATGCAACTGCACGATTTTTTGGCTTTAGACAGTGCTCTGAATCAACACTTCTCAACCATGGAAGCATTACAAACAGCTATTAAAATACAAGGATTCACTTTTTTTTTTTTAGTTCAGCTCTTAACTACTTCTTACTCAAATTCTACGTAAGCCATTACAGTATTTTTGAAGAGAGAAGGCTAAAACTACCCTGAATATTTTATTACTCCCTATAAGTGTCAGCAAAACATTGCCTTTCCATCTGCTGACTAGAAGAGGATGTTTAGACAATGCCTCTCTTCCATACACGTTTCTTCTTTGGTCATCTGTCAGGGAACTGTTTTCTGTTCATTCCTATTTTAAATCTCTTGATATGTTACTAATCTTTTACTCCTAATCCTTTCATGTCGGTATTTCTCCTGTAAATAATCTCTTATCTTTTACAGAATTCCAGGAAATGGTGCAGGCTTAGAGATCCAAAAGGACCAAACAAGATAGAATTGGGATGAATCTGCACGAGACACTCCAAACCCTTAAAAATCAGGAGTCCCTTATATATCTTGACAGTGTCTGTTATTTGTTCATTGCCTTAGTAACAAAATGAAATGCTGATTACTTATTTTTTTTTCATTGTGTGTACCACTCACCATGTTCTAAACTCTACTTTAGCAGACACTTCCCTTAAAAATACCCAATAAAAATTAATCATATACTGTAGCTTGTGTCTGTTTTCCTGACTCCTAAACTGAAACACGTGAATTCTTAAACTAAAAGTGTTCATCCCTCCAAGATCTTCATCTTATCAGACCTTCATATATGGGATACCTTTTGAAATTAGTGGGAGTTCCTCCTGGATTAAGCCCTAAGTTTTCAGAACACTCAGATCTTTATCAAAGACCAGGAGTGAGGTAGGTGAGGATAAAAATCTCTCACTGACCTCCAGGTAAAGAGCAGTCATATATTTTTGCTTAAGAAGTGGCTTCTGCATGAGACTGTTGCAGTTTCAAACCACTCTTTTGCATTAGCCAATTAATAGATGAGGAAAGTAAAACCCACATGCTTTCCTGCAGAAAGAATTAAATGGGAAGCCACGTGGACTTGAGGTTTCAGACAACTGTGAGGTTGTAAGAAGCAGAGGGGAAGCAAAAGATATCTTCTTGGTGGTATTTTCTAGTTTTCTCAATAGAGAGGACTAAAAGTGTGGAGGAAGAAACTGTAACAAATGCATGTTGAGAAAGTTCCAACATCCTCTGCCTGGTATTTCTGGGCTATGACACATATTAAAAATGTCCTTCACAAATGCAATCATCTCTGGGGATGCTGAAGAAATGCCTTTACGTGAACAAACAATTCAGGCAGTAGAAAAGAGGGATGTTCAGATGCTCTGATGGAGCATTTATACGTTCACTTGCTTTGCCAACATTAACAAGTGCTGTGCTGCAGGTCACACACACGCAGCTTGCAGAGTCACCAGAACACGAGCAGAGCCTTTTCAGCACAGTGAAGAGTTCAGTCACTGCACTTTCTATGCATTTCTTCCTTTGCTGCAAACGATTACACTCAAAATCAACCGCATTTTTTTCCTTCTCGAAAGTCTCTACAAATACTTGCAACTGTGCAGAAAAACACCAATGTCAGCACTGAATTGTTTATGAGATAACCAGCAATTCCTGGGGAAGAGACTAACAAATGTGAATGCACTTGTGAGGACAGTGCATCCTTCAGACCCCCAAATTCCCACAGTCCATACAGCTGATGTTTGAAATGCTGGGCCCTTTGCCCTCTCCCATCCTGTATTTTGCAAACCTAACAAAAGAGTAATTAAACATTTTCTGTTGCCTTTCAAACATGTTCATCATCAAAGCAAAAGCAGTCAAAGGCACTGAAGTTCTCCTTCACTCAGTGTGAAGCTCATGCAATGCTATTCTCCAAGGCACCCTACACAACAACACCAACACAAATTCCATCAGGATTCCTCCCTGAGGACTCCTCTACATGCTCTCTGCAGCTATTTACTCTTTTGGGAGCCAGGCATTGGCAAGCCAGCCTAGAAACATCTACTGCCTTTTAAAATAATATGTATATATTAATCCACAGTTCTTAACAGTAGACAAGTGAAAACAGATTTTTTTGTCCCATTTCAAAATGTTTTCAAGTAGCTTAATTTGCCACACCACTTGTTTGTAAGTTGGTAGACTCAGAGCATGCAAGAATTTCATATGGCCCTCACATCTTTTCTCTTACTGTGCAAAACTCATACAAACTGATAAAAAATTAACATTGAATTATTATGAAATAGGCTCATCTGGCATAAATTTCTAGAGTATCAGTGACTTAAACAGAGCTACTCAGAAGCCGAGGGTCTGACGATGAGGAACCAACCCACAGCAATTCTCATAGCATAGGGTGGATGTCACAGGATATTCACAAGAAATAAAGTGTGTTCTTGGCAGTGAAATCAGTCTGATGACAGAAAGGTCTTAGAGTAGTTCACAAACAAACTGCTCTCCATGTCACTGACAATTAAGTGTCCTGACCTCAACTCATCACGTTGCTTCAGGCAGGCAAATGCATGTGAAATAAAGAATTTTCCAGGTGCTGTCACACTCTGAACTCTAGTTCCCCTCCCTTTGCACCATGAACCTCGACAAAGAAACCCAGAGGCAAAGTACGAGTTCTGTTATTCTCCACTAAGATGTAACATGCTGGAACAGGTCACTGGCACAGGTGGACAGAGGATTCCTGCAGTGCCCTGGCCCTCAACAAATTTGTGAGTGAAATCAGAATCTCTTCATTTCCCAGGAAGAAGAATATACCTCAACTGTCTGTGTCTGAAGTTCCTGTAAACCATCTGCACTACAAAATGTACTCAGGTTCAACCAAGAGGCAACAAACTAAAGGACTAGGGAACCACTTCTTGCCCTGACATGTGAAATTTTAACTAATTTGTACGTAAAGGCTTCAGAAAAACATTATTGTTCATTACTAATCCAAAACATGTCTCCATTATTAATTTATAATTTATTACTGTATACAAGTTTTGCACTACAACACCAAACAGAAAGAAATACACTTACTCTACTTGAGATATTCTGAGATCTCTCTGACATCCAAAATACTGCAGTTAAAGACTCTTTCCATGCATCAGGAAAAAAAGTACCCTAAAAAAGCTCAATAGTAGAGCACCTATCCCTACACTTTGTGGGAGAACATTTTAAGTAAAGAAACACTTGCTGACTTGTAGGATTTCCGAAGTGGAAGAAACTTGTAAAGTTACAACAACTTATCCCTTCCCTGGGATCGTTGAAACAGAAGATGATACTCTGGAATGCTCTTGTAACACATGTGATAGTGATAACAAACTGGATTTACTCACTGACAAAGATACTGGTCTGCTCTGTGGCCTAAACCAAAATACTCCTCCTGGAGACATGGCATGTAGAATTCCAACTGCTTCAAGTAGGCATTCGTAATTGAGAAAGCTCCTGGGCAGGGTTTTACTGACTGATAAGGAAGAAAAAACTAAAGATATTGACCATATTTACCCCTCATTTAACGTGGGTGCTCACTTTGTATAAGCACATTTTTAATGCACAGGATGGAAATAAGGGCTGCATCAAACTACTGCATTCACCACAACAATTTGTCATGAAAGGCAGCAGTCAGAAATCAGTCACCACTGACAATCACGCTTCGAGATGGCAACAGAAGGTGCAACTAGTTATCAGAATTACCACTTGTACGTTGCACACTGAAATTATTCACTAGACACGACTACGATAAAAATACATTTTTGGAAAACACCAGAATACTGGCGATTACATTTAAATACAGGTCTTGAGAGTTCCATTCCACATTCACATTATGTACTCTATAATACATTGTGCCATGCTATCCTGTCTGTGAATAGTTAAAATTAAAACATAAAAGAATAAACAGTAGCTTTATTCAACCTCTAAGCACAAAAAACGCCATGCCTTAAATATGCCTCAAACTATGACATCGTTCTTCATGTAATTCTCATTTCTTGCAGTGATCAGCAGGGAAATAATTAACTTATTAATATAATTCATCTTCAGAGTTGAAACCCTTTTAACAGTCTAGCCCCTTCATCATCCTCTCTTTCCAGCTTTTCGTTCACAAGTACTGCAGACCCAGTAGTAACAACACATTAAACAAACCAAAACATTCAAATATCTTGAGTTTTGCAGGAAAGCAGTTTTTTTATTGCTGCTCGGTAACTCTGCATCCTCAATCATAACCCAAGCTAGTGTAAGGTTATTGTCTTCCTTGACGAAATCCCTGACCCCGCAAAGCAAATACATCCATTATGAAACCATCTTTACTCACCACCACGCTCACATTGTTGCTCACACTCCCTGACACCACCCTGGGAAGGAATCTGGGGGAGGTGAGTGCTGTCTTAGCAGGAGCCCTGCTCCAGCTGCAGGCTTCTGTTTTCACAGAGAGCTTCAAAGGCCTGGGGCAGCGTTAACAAAGCCTGCAGACCAGGGATACACAGGCATTGTGCTTTTTGCTGGATCACAGCATTATTTTGTAATTTATTTGCTAAACTAATCCCAAACTGCTGAGTCTACACATTTGTTAACACATTTAGACCACATACTGTCAATGGTGCAGCTATTTGAGCTGTCAGCTGTATTTATTTAAAGCTGTCAGCTCTAACACCCAGAGTGATTTATAGTATACCTTTTTGTTAAGTCTGCTACTATGCAAAAGATGGAAATGCCAAAAACAGTATCCAGAAATAGGTTCAACAAACCAAAACATGTGCCTACACAATACTATTTCTCACTCCTGTGTTATTTTAAAAATAAATTAGAAAGCAGTCAATAAAGTTGGTAACTGCTTGCCTCTTGATGCAGGGGTTGTCCTGCAAATTCCCCATGTACTTATGCAGCAGTTTAATTTTACATAATCATGGGCTAGGAATCACATTTCAAACTCGGGGTGATCTGATGCCACCTTGCAAATGTCAAGGTGTGGTGTTACTGCACATACAATTAAGAAGATGGGATGAAATTGGAACCACAATCGAAGTTTCTTCCTGCCCTGTTAAATGTGTACATTAGAAATGTAATAATTTAATTGAATCTCTTATCACTTACACTTTGTAGATTCTCACAAATACCTCCACTGAAAGCAATGTCAAGTTACAGATGAGGTAGCACCAAGCAGAATTATATTTTATCAATCACTACACATATATTAATTCCCTTCCTAGGGAACGTTAGGCAAGGGAACAGCAATCACCAATTACAGTGAGTCCCCACTGTCCAACTGCACATGCCTCCACAACATAACCCTTGCACCAGTATTTGTATTACAGCAGTAAACAGGCACCTTAGTCATAGCCCAGAATCTCCATCTTGTTAAGTCCTGACCAAACACACATCTAAATATTTATAACCAACTACATAAATATTTAAACCAACACAACCCAAAATCTACAGTCACTGAAGTTTCACAAGTTCTTTGGTGAGAAATTAATTAACTTGACTATCAATACCACCAATTTTAAGAATTTCCACATTCTGTTTTAAGTGAGTAGCATAAAGAAGTTAACTTTCCCTCTAGGAGGCAGTTCTGATCACCACCTCACCCCTGCCTGCAGCAGAGCACAAGCAAGGAGGGGAACTGCTCTTTTTCTTTGATGTATTCAACCCTGATTGGATGTTCCCAGAAATTGTCTCAACTGTGCTGCAGCCTTCAAATGGACAGAACTATTAAAGAAAGGGCTGATCTGCACACACTGCTGAATTTAAACTCAGAGCTGTAGGGTAGAAAACAAGAATTACTGTATGTGGATGTCTTATCCTGACACGTTTGGCCTGATGGTTTCTCAGAGCCTGCTCAGGGAAACCCTGGGGAGCTCAGCACAGCAGGACTTCCCTCATCCTGCTTTGCTGGCAAGAGGCAGGAGTCACATTCTGCTGTGGCATCTCTGCAAATACCTGCATGAAATGATAAAGCAGATTCTCTCTGCAGCTTTGGAAACATTTCCTACAACTGTCTGGGAATGCTGTGGCTCAGCCTGTTGTGTCCCTCCTACCCATCCAGTCCACTCAGGAGGAGCTGCTCAGCTCTTGTGAGGTTTGAGTTAAACACCACAGTCAGGTGTGCAGTCAGAAAGGTGACACCCAAAGTGGTGACGAGCTCTGCACCCACGAAAGGGTGTCTGCACACAAACTGCACCCACATGAACTCACATATCCAAAGTCCCTGCTGAACCAGCCTGAGGGCTCAGCATGGCCAGCTAAGGGGAGCCAACACCTCTATTTTGTGCCTCCTGGCCCTCACAGAAGCTCCTGCCTCCTCCAGGCCAGGTACCAGCAGGGTTTGCAGCCATGGCAGAGGGTAGGAGGGACGTGACAGAGCCCTGCACCAGCCCAGAGGGAAAGAGCGGTCAGCTCTCTCTTGCTTACACCACTCACTTTTTGAGTACAGACATTAAATATTAAATTGCTGCAGTCTTACAGCATCTCTATTCCACACAGTGGTCCTACTGCACTGGATTCTGAAGGAATACACCAGGTGCTGAGGTGGACAAGGACTATCTGGAATGATGCTACTAGTGCTGAAAGTAAATATAAATTAACAGTGATGGCAGCAACTGAAATAATAACAGAAGCAAAAAAACCCCAAAACTTAAGAAATAACGGATTTCTTTCAGATTAAAGAAAGTTTACCAGTACATTCTTCTAAATGAACTGGTGGAATGAGATATTCTAATATATCTTTTGTACCTTGCCCAAGTATTTATGAACCTTAGTTTATTCTGATTCCTGAACTTTATACTCCTACAGAGAAGAAATGTGATACATTTCTTACCATGTAGCCGTTTTTACTCCTAATTTAGTTCACACTGAATTTTATTAAAATGGGAGTTTAAAACTAATAGAAAAGCTTATTTGATTGGTTAAATGCCACTATCTTAAAAGTGCCAGACAAAAAACCCTAAAAAATAATCAGAACAGATATAATATATCTATTTATGGTGAAAGGATTACCTGCACTATGTCATGCTGGATGACATTTCCTTCAACATACTCAAACGTGTTGATCTCATCTCTCAAACATCGAATTCTGTCTCTAAAAATAAATCGTTTCTACTTTTTTCCAGCTGCCCTGAACGAGTTAGAGGGGAGTGAACCACGCCTGTGTTGCCCCTCTGAACAGGGGCGCACTGGGGCAGCGCGGCACCCCCGGGCCCAGCGGCTGGGGCTGCCCGGGAGGGGCTGTGCCCCGCCAGGGATCTGTGATTCCTGCTCGAGGTCCCCGCACAGCCCTCGCTGAGGGAACGCCGGGACCCCGCGGGACGCCCCGGGTTGCCCTGCCCGGGCTCCCCGTCGTTCCCGTGCCCGCCGCGTCTGGCGGGGGCGCTGCGGGTCCGTCCCCGCCGTGCCGGGAGCGCTTCCCGGCCGCTCCTGCNGGGCCGCTCCCGATGGTGTCTGGCGGCTGCCGGCCCCAGGCTCAGGATGGCGGCGGCCGCGGGCGGGGCCGGCCAGGAGAAGCAGCTCGCTCCGACCCTCCTCAGTTTCTTCATCTACAACCCCAAGCTGGGGCCCAAAGAGGGAGAGGTACCGGGGGCTGTCGCGGCCGGGGCTGCGGGGGCAGGCGGGCACCTCCCGGCGGGGCTGGCCCTGCCCCGGGCCCGGGAGCGGCCCCGGACAAAGGCGGCCGGAGCTGCGGCTTTCCCGGCCCGCAGCAGCCCCTGGGATTTGGGTGCCAGCGGGGCCGGGGCCAGTAGCGCCTACAACGGGTCGGTCTCTCCTTCAGACCGAACAGGAGCAGTAACCGGGGGGGTTGTCATCAGCAGGGCCTGTATTGGAGAGGGGGAGCTGAACAGGCAGTAACTATGTTTTACTGATGCTGTAACTCTCTCTAAAAATAACTTTCTCGACGTAGATACAATATGGTTACTTTTACAGGGTACTGTTTAACTTCGTTAAATTCAAGTTACTGCTGGTATTCTCTTGCCGCTGTGACCCTTAATAAGTAAACTCAAAGAAGGTCTAGTCTCTAGTTTTATAAAACATCATACTGTGTGGCTCATGGGATAATCTTCAGCTGTAATAGTTTTTGAACAGAGCAGCGTACTTACATACTTAGTAGTGACAGGATAGTGAGGCTGAGCGTGCCCTCAACGAGCTCCTGGGTGACTCCAATCCGGGGAAAGCTGTTGGTGCTCTGGAGGGACCCTCGGCGAGCTGGGGAATGGGCCGGCAGAATCCTGGTGGAGCTCAGCGAAGGCAAAGTCCCATGTGTGGGGTGAAATAATCTCGCCCACCATGGCAGGTCAGGGGCTGACTGGTTGGAAGCAGCTTTGCAGAACAGGACCAGGGAGTCTGGTGGCCAACAGGTCGTATGTGAATCAGCAGTGCTTGTGGCAGTGGAGCCAGGTGAGCTGGGCTGTGGCTCAGCAGGGCCAGTGGAGCGATTGCTTCCCCGTCTCCAGCACGTGTGGGACTGCTGGTGGGTGCTGCGCTCCTCCAGGGCTTCCCAGGGTAGCAAAAATACTGACAAGCTGAAGCAAGCCCAGTGAAAAGCCCTTGAGCCAGTCTGTGAGGTACCAGGAGAGCCTCCAACTGTATTAGTGCAGCCTGAAGACCAGACAGTGTGGAACAGGGTCTGAGGACAGTTTCGCCAGCCTGAAGGATGGCTGGAGATGGCCGAGTCGGGTTCTTGAAGTGAAAGAATGAGACATAATGGATGAAGTTCCAGCAAGGGAAATATTGATGAGATAGAAGAAAAACATTCTTCACAGTGAAGTGGTCTAGTAGGAGAGGAGAGCCTGGAAAGGTTGTGGAATTTCCATCTTTGGAGGTATTGAAATCATGACTGGACAAAGCCTGGAGCAATCTGAGCTGGCTTTGAAATCAGCCGTGCTTTGATCTGGCTTTGAAGCTCGCCTTGCTTTGAACTAGCTGAGAAGTGACTAGGGCCTGTGATTTCAATAGCCTTCAATTTATAAAGTATTTTGAGATATCATGGGATGACTGACTGCTTAAGTGTGCTTAAATATGCTTTTATCCATTATTACAGAAGCCCATTTTGGTACAAGATAAAATTCTGCCTAGGAATTAAAAAACAAGCAAACCATGTACTCAATGTTCTTTAACTCTGATTCTGTTAAAATGGTTTTGCTTGAATTCTTCTTTTTTCAAATTGTAGGAAGAAAAGAAGATTCTCTTCTATCACCCAAATGAAGTAGAAAAGAACGAAAAAATTAGAAATGTGGGGCTATGTGAAGCTATAGTGCAGTTCACGAGGTACGAAATCTGATTGCATGGCTTGCTGTGTTGGCACAAGCACGGCATTTTAAATCTCTCAGTCAAATGTCTTCTTACTGTGAGTGTGTCTAAATACCTGTGTCTACATATATGTTTTCTTTCCAGGACCTTTAGTCCCACAAAACCAGCAAAATCCCTACATACACAGAAGAACAGACAATTTTTCCATGAACCTGAAGAAAACTTCTGGATGGTCATGGTACTTATGCATGTGATCTGCATGTTCCTAAAGCTCCAACCCGCAATGTTCTCCATGCATTCTGCATTGCCTAATACCAGCCTGTTCCACTTCCTAGGTTGTACGGAATCCCATAATAGAAAAACACAAAGATGGAAAGCCAGTCTATGAATATCAGGAAGAAGAATTGCTGGTAATACTGAACTTCCCTTTTTTTTTTTTTTTGTTTTAATTGGTTATGTTGTGTTTTAAGGGTACTTCCAGAAATATCTTAGTTTGATTCTTCGTGAACTGCTGTCAGATTGATTTTTCTACATATCCATATCTATTTCCATAAATGGAAAGAGGGAAAAGTATTTTCAATCAAGTTTAAAGAAGAGTACAAGATAGAGAACTATCAAGAGAACAGTTCAAATTTGTGCAGCAAATTATTCAGCTATGAGACTTTAGCTTGGAATAGGTGAATATATCTTAGGAGCTGTTCGTTTAATTAAGTTCTTGTAAGATTTTAAGTCTACATATTTTTATTAGGTTTAAGTATACATGTTACTACTTTCTTAAGACAGCTAGTAATATTTACTAATAATCTGGAAAACCAAACAGCTCAAAACTATTGTGGGATTTCGTGTCCAAACTGCAGTATCATTAGGTCTGTTTAATCATATACAGGAAGGGTATTTGGCCAGGTGGGGTAATATTTAAAAAGCTGGTTGGTTATCCCTGCCCCTATTCATGACAGTGTGCACTACTTCCATTCCTTATTGTGTCCTAACAAAAGGATGGGTGTCATAGGGACTCTGATTTGCCAGTTAATAGTCTTTTTTCATCTGGGTTAAGATGTTAGCCTCATAAAACCTGCTATGGTGTCCCACCTCCTTCAGCCTTTGACCTGGATGAAGAGAAAGCTGCCAGAAATGGGTTCTTGTTCACTGACTGCTGGCCTCAGGGAAGGGCACTATTTGTAACTGGAATCCTGGGCATGCATTTGTAAGGTGCTTTTGGTACTAAATGTCGGGGGGAAGGGACTCCCTTTATTGAAATTGTACTTTATGAGTACAAAGACATTTCTAAATGCTGACTGAAAGCGCTATTTAAGTTTTCAGAGATTGATTTCTCTAGATTGTGTCTTTGCTGGCTCTTTGGAAACATACATTATGTGTAGCTCAGCCAAAGTACTTGTAATTGTGCCTCTGCTTCCCTGATGTGCTGCTCTCTTTCCTGCAGGACAAGGTCTATAGCTCGGTCCTGCAGCAGTGCTACAGCATGTACAAGGTACAGTTCATACCAGAGGCTCCTCTTTGGGCAGGGGAGAAGATCCTCATGGTACCCTTTGGATTGGCATTCTCATCTCATCACTTATCTGCTCTCTTCCTGCAGCTGTAATGGAGTTGAAGGAAGAGAAAAATATAGCTCTGTGCTGGTTCAATAGATTATTGTAATAATAGTTTCATGGGCAGTTACACTACTAAGCATTTGATTTTGATGGGGTTAGCTATTATCTGTTTGAGAAACAGCCCTGGTTAAAGGCCTTTCACAAAACAAGAGCATAAGATACTTTAATGACACATAAATATTCTGCCTCTGCTGCCATATTTACCTGGATTCTGCAAATCTGAGATGTTTTTTCAATAAAGAAGGGGTACATTTGGATTGATGTAGAGTACAAATACTGAGGAATGGGAGGTGTATTGTAATCTAGTTATATTCATAGCCAAGTTACAAGGAACTATTGTAAATGATTGCCCAACTGATTTTTTTTTCTTTTAACTGTTAGCTCTTCAATGGCACGTTCCTGAAGGCCATGGAAGATGGAGGCGTGAAAGGTCTAAAGGAGAGACTAGAGAAATTCTTCCATCGGGTAAGACCTTATTTTTCAGGCACATAAAGTGTGATTCTGCATTGGAAATAAGATGAAGAAATCTCTAAGCTGCAGCGGTGTGACTATAAAACTTAGGCAGTGAAAAACGTGTGGTGGCAACATAAAGTATCTGGGTACTCATTTTGTCAAATACTTTTCTGCCCTTACTAGCACAGTAGGTTCTTCAGGTGGAGTTGAACCACAAAGCATGGACATAGCTGTTGGATATTTTATCTAACAGAATTGTGTTCATTCTTTGGATATTCTGTTTTAATGTTTGAATTGCTTATTATGATAACAGTTTTGAGTTCTATTTGAGTAACTATTTGAGTAACTGTTGCAGAATCATTGCCTTTGGAAGGAATCTGGGAAGGTCATCTGTTTCAGCCTCCTACTCAGTGCAGGGTAACCCTGTACTTAAACTCTCCTGCCCACGGCTTTGGATGGTTGAGTCTTGAAAAGATCCAGGGGTGGAGATTCCACACCCTGTGTGCACAGGGTGAAGTAGTGAATAGTTCACATTTTTAACTTCTTCCCCCTACTCCACCCCCAGGTGGAATTAGTCATGCCTGAGAAGGTTAGAGGAAATATTGTCTTCATTATAACTAATCTTAAGAATGTAATTTCAAAGCTGATGCTTCAGTGAAAGAATGAAAAGCAAAATCTATTTCTGAGCAAGAAATCAAGTATTATTCATGTATTTTTCACATCTAGTAACTGACTGAATAGTCTGGCAGGATTCTGAGTTGCTACATGAAAAGTTTCATCGAGCTTTAAAAGGTGGCAGCCAAGTGCCTGCCTGCCCCCATTTTCTTTGTCTGCACAGAAGGAAGCAGGACTGCTGTCAGCAGTTAGTGCTCTTGTGGTAGAGATGTGAATCTTGAGATCCCTGATGAGGATGGAGTGTAGACACTGCATAATGGTGTTTAAAATTTTGTTCTCCTAGCAGATTTTTAAAATAAAACAATGTTGTGACAGTGTAAACAGAAGTACAAGCTTTGCTTGTGGATTGGGGAGGGTCTGGTTTTGTTTCTTTGTAAGACTTGTTTTAAGCTCTGGAATAAACACCACTGGCACAAGGAGTACTTTGATGAGCTGATGTGTGCTTTTGTCCAGACTAAATTAAAAACAGACCATGGCAAAAAAAGAAAGTAATGGATTTTTACCTTTAAAACATTGTTTTTCTTTGATATTCCTACTGAAAATAAAAACATTCTATAGATTTGTATAATAGAAAGAAATCCAATTAAAAGTTTCTCTTTTTCACCAGGAAATTAGAAAAGCTTAAAAAATGCAGTCATGCAAATTTTCTGTCATAACCCTACTGAACAAATTAGCAACATGTTGCTGGCAGGCTTGGACTGCACTGAAACTCTGAAAAGAAATAAGACTCAGATTACAAACTGACAGAGATCTGTCCCACTGCAATTATTACTTGTGGGTTTTTGGTGATGTGAAATGACTGTAGAGGGAGCCCTAGGATAACACATCTTTCACAGAACGCTTGACAGTGCACCAGGAATCTCTTGGTAAAGGTTGCACTCCGTCAAGAAAGAGAACAGTAGAAAATATCTCTTCCTTTGCACATTGAAAGCTAATTACATGCTTGCAAGGCAAGCAGAACTGGAAGGATTTTTTTTCTTTGTTAGTCCAGATTATTGTTGATTAGACTCAAATTTGTCATTTAAATCTACACATTGGCAGTTTTCTGAATTTTAAAAGCCACCTGTCTTTGTTCTCTCAGTACTTGCAGACACTACACTTACAGTCTTGTGATCTGCTGGATGTGTTTTGTGGAATCAGCTTCTTCCCACTGGATAAAATGACTTACTTGAAAATTCAGTCATTTATTAATAGGATGGAAGAAAGCCTGAACATAGTCAAGTACACTGCATTCCTCTACAATGACCAGCTTATCTGGTAGGTACTTCAGTAATTCTTTCGTGTGTCCTCAACTTCTCATCCTATAAATAAGGGTCAAAATAGAAAAGCTTTTGAATCAGTCAAAGGGTTGGATGAAAATGAGAAAACATGAGTCATGTTACCATTCAGTAGCAAAGCTTTAAAATCTCAATCTGAGCTTTAAAATCTCTACCCTGTACCAAATTATTTCTTCCTGGGGAGCAGCTGGAGGAGTTTCTTGTCATCTCCATCACAAGAGCCTCTGTGAATACACACAAGTTCCTCCATAGGAATTTTTAGGGTTAATTTGAAGGTTAATTAAGTTAAGGATTGTTCCTCATGTCATTTTGAACTAGATGTTGCAATGCCTGTGAAGAGTTCTACTTAAAAATGGACTTAAGAATAGCAAACTCGATCTTTGGTCAAGTATCATCTTATTTCTTTTCTGATTTATGGCTAATTTAGATGTGTTTTGCATTTAGCAAATAAACTGACCTTCTAATAGAAATTAATGTTCTGGGATTGACTCTACTGAGACATTGAAATGTTGCTGCCTTGGTTTATTATGTGCTCTGCTTGAGTTTTGGTTGGAGGAAAACGTGTGATTTGAACTGCAGCAAAAAACATAATTTCTGTGTCTTTTCTAGGAGTGGACTGGAGCAAGATGACATGAGAATTTTGTACAAATATCTCACAACATCTCTGTTTCCAAGGCACATGGAGCCTGAGGTGTGATAGTTGGGTTGGGGGTTTTTTGGGGGGGGGGGGAAGTGGTTGGTTTGAGCTTTGTGCTTGTTATTTTTTCTTTTCTCCCCGTTTATCTGGTACAAGTAAGGGCTCAAATACCAAGGAGAAATATCTCTCTTCTCTCTGCCTCTAAGCTGGTTTTTCCTGTGTGTCCTTTTTTGCTTCAGTTAGCGGGAAGAGATTCTCCAATACGTGCTGAAATGCCAGGAAATCTGCAGCACTATGGAAGGTGGGTCCTGTTTTACTGTCACCATCTGCTGCTTCTTCCCTCAAGGGCAAAATCTCTGGGAGGAGTATGTGTGTTTTGAGTACACATCCACACACAGTTCATTCCAGAGGGTGGCACAGTAGTTGGTGCAATGTGAAACCGAACCTCTGGCAAAAGGAGAAAATGCTTCATTAACGTAACTTCACATTTCTTTTTCTTCCCATTGTTCTTAGTGCACTGCCTGCCAAATTTAGGAATTGCTCCAGTCATTTCTTTTCAGTCAGGCGCTCCAGACAGAGGTGTAGATTTAATCTAGGATTTACCTGTTGTTTTTCCTCTGTACTCAGCTTTAGAGTAGGGAATTCTGCACTTAAACAGCCAGGCAATATAATTTTGAGTAATTGTGGGTTTGGACATCCTTCATCGTGAGAATTCCTCTTCCTTGACTTATTGTATTCCTTTGGGATCAAGACACTGGCACACACTTCCTCTCCCAAATTTAGGTGTTTCTAGTACACCACAGTTCTACATCAAACTGGTCTGGATGTACTGTTGGACAGGAAAGGAAAGGGGCTTCCCCATAACAACAAAAAAGGGGTTTTAAAGGTACTCACAAATTTTGTTACCGTTTCTTTGATGATCTGCACAGGTTTTCCTTAGCATTATTCTGCCTTTCTGATGCTGTTTCTGTAACTCTTTGGAGCATATTTGCAAATAATCCTTAAAAAATGTAAGAGTGCTGAGATAATATACAAAGGGCTCTCTGCCTGTGTAGGGTGGCTGAAAACTCACTGTATTCAAATGTATTCATACATGCAAGTAATTGTTAGTTTGGAGAACACCTGTTAAACTGGAGAAACTGAAATACAAGAATTCATCTCATCTGACCTGTTGAATTATTTTCTAGGTTTCTTACTGGACCTTTAAATCTTAATGATCCAGAAACAAAATGCCGTTTCCCCAAAATATTTGTTAACACTGATGACACTTACGAGGAGCTTCATTTAATTGTATATAAGGTATTACAGTTTTCTCTGCAATTCCTCCACAGAATTAGGAATCTCTATACAATGAAGAGAGTGATGTCAAGTACTTAGGAATGTATAGAAAGGTGCACAGATACGGCCAGGTTAAAGCAAAGAGACAGAAAACTAACATTTCTAGCAACAAACTTTGTTGAATCCTCTTTCCCCCTCTCTTGTACCCTCTCCAAAACAAGCAGCTGTTATATTAAAATAAAGCACCAGCCTTCAGTTGCTTTAAGTGATTTCATGCTTGGCTTTAGTAGCATTAATTAATAAAATACATTTTTTTATATTAAATCCAAGTTTCTTGCAGACCTCTTTGCATAAATGCATTTTAACCAAATTCTACCTTTCCCTACAACTTAAACTGTTAACTGGGCTGATTTTAAAATCATGGCTAGACTCTGTTGTATGGGATTGCAAAGAGATCATCCTATTGAAATGTTACCTTTCAAGTAGATTTTTTTAATTTCTTCTTTAATTTAACTGCTTCACCTGTGTGTGACCTCACTGTCATTTACTTGAGGTAGTTGAGGTAACCTGTTGTAAATGTGTTTTTTTGTTTTAACTTTTTTTGTTCCAGGCCATGAGTGCAGCTGTCTGCTTTATGATTGATGGTAAGTACCTGTCAGCATCACTTCTTTGGCAAGATGTACTTAGAACAAAATACTTTCACATGGAGCTTGTTTTAGTCTTGAAAAATATTCCCGTTAATTTGCTATTTGAGTCTCTTTTTCATGAGTGCCTTTATCAGTCTGCTCCAGTGGTATAAGTAACTCAATTTACCCACTAAATACTGCTTCAGTGAACCACTTTGAAAATCACCCACAGGGTTGTAATTATGAGAAAAATGTGTCCTTGGGCTCTTACTGATGTTTAAAGAAAACAACTACAGAAACTGTACCTTCAGCTGTGGGAAGGGAATCTCATCTCTGCCCTTTCCTTTACCTGGCACAGCTTCGATCCCACCCACGCTGGAGTTCTGCCGGAAGCTGGACAGCATTGTTGGGCCTCAGCTCACCGTGCTGGCATCAGACATTTGTGAACAATACAACATCAACAAGAGGATATCAGGGTTTGTACCACACTTCTCTTCCTGCTGCATTCCCTCACTACATGGTGAAAAGTTAGGTTTAATGAACTGCTTAAATAATAACAGGAGGCCAGATTTTGAAAGCCTTGAATTAACTGTGTACTTAGAACAGTGCTTGTCTACCTTCCTGCACCCTAAGTGTTTATAAAGTGCATGTCTTTGCATGCTTAGGTCTCCCTGAAGAAACAACATAGATGTTACTAATTTAGGAACAAATGTTTATTGTGGGGCTGAAATCTTTTTCCTCTGTGTGCGTAACTGTTGCAGAGGAAAATAATGTAAATACTGAGGCAGATGTGACCATTACCATTTGACATTCTGCCTCCTCCTGCCCCAGGTGCCAGCAAATCATTCAGGTACAAGAGGTGGAACTTCTTTCATATGTACACTGAAATGAACTGACTGGTCTTCTCACACCTGTCCCCCATGTTGAGGTAGAGAAGTAGCAGTTCCCTCAAAATCTTAACTTCAGTTTATACTTTCTAGCTTTTCTTGAGGAAAACAGAATCTCATAATGGTCACAAATAGCCCTCTGGCCAGTAGAACATTCAAGTTTCAAAAATAAATTAAAAATATCACTGTCTTTGCCCACATCCTTCTTCGTGCTGATTTCCTTTGAATTCTGCTTTCCCAGGCTGCTGTTCTGTGTAATATTCAAAAAACTGCATTTCTCACATTGAGTGGGCACTGACTGCTGGCTCTGAGTATTGCCTTAGGCACAAGGCTTGGACAGAGTGTGTGTAACTCTTCACTCAGTTACAAATCCAAAAGCAAAATGAAGGTGTAGATACCAGAACAACTCCTGTTTAACAGTTTGAAATGAGGATTTTTAACAAGTGGATTATTTGGTTACAACAGAAGCTTTACAGTTGAGGACTTGACTTGCCAGAAAATTGTATTTATTTTTCAAGAGATGTGTTAGTTGGGGAAGCAAGAACAGTGTCACATATGGCAAAAAAGGAGGAATTCAACCAAAGATAGGTAAGTGAACTCATTCAGTGGTGGCTTCCCAAATCAGCAAAATTGCACAGGAACAGAATAGGATGTGCTTGAAATTGTGCCAATCTACTAAATCATTAAACTTGGGCTTTTTAAATGTCATCTGGGACTGGCTTTGGCAGCTTTAACTCCTTAAAAGTTTAATGCCATGGTGTCCTGAAAACACGATCCAGTTTCTTGACGCTGATGCATGTGGGTGACAGAGAGCAGGGGTATCTGGTTGTTTGCTGAGGTGAGTGGTGTCATCACCGTATCTTCCTGGTCCTAAATAATGCATTGCCTCAAGTACCAATTGCTGTAGCCAGTTTTTGCATGTCTGAATTTGTTGTGGCTTCTATCAAAACTACAGCTCTAAGTGACAGTTTTTATATTAACTTCATGAAGGTAGAAATGGAGGACGACTGCCAATAGTCTCTTGCTTGGCCCATACAAATGCTGGGGGCAAATCTAATTGCCTGGATCAAGGAAGAGTTTGTTCTCTGGATTGTAAGCAATAACAAAGACATGAATGGAAGATGACTTACTGATCAAAGTAAAGACCGAGCATCCATTCAAATCAGATGGGACTGGCCTAGGGGAGAGCAGCAAGGGAACAAAATGGGGACAGAACAAATCCAGCTCATTAGAAAAATGCAAATGAACTATTACTGTGAAGGGGGACAAGGCCTTTAGATTCCCCTCTGTCTGTTTACTGGCAGCCTAAGCAGCAGAAAGGGAAACACTGGCTGGTTCTGCACACTTGTTTGTGTTTTGTTTTGTTTTTTTAAAGTGTGTTAAAATGAAGTGCAATCCCACAAATCTTAAAACACTTGGGTCTCTTCAATATGAAGATTACTTCAGGCTGTCTGTGTAAGCTTTGCACTGGCTCACTACCCATTCTCTGTGAAGCCTGTGCTTATAGAACATGTCAGTATTCACAAATCACTTTTTTTTTCCTTTTAAATCTTCCTAGGGCTGAGAAGGAACCTCAGTTTAAGTTTATCTATTTCAATCACATGAACCTGGCAGAGAAAAGTACCATTCACATGAGGAAAACACCCAGTGTATCACTTGCATCTGTTCACCCTGACCTCATGAAGATTCTTGGTGACATCAACAGTGACTTCTCCAGGTAATGCTTAACTATTAAATAGTCTGTAACTCCTGCTGTCAATTAGATTTTTTTTTTCAAATGACTGAAGCTTTCCAGTTGATGAAGCTTTTTTTGTTGATGGCTGGCTGTTCATGTCTGGTATTTTGTGGTGGTTTAGAAGTAGTACATTTTAAACAGAATTTCCAGTGTCGTTTTAAAAAAATAGTTTAGAAGAGGAGCAGAGCCTCTATCCAAGAAAATATCTAATCCATTGGAGGCTTCAGAGTAGTCATAACAAATGGAATGGGAAGCACTGAAGTCTGACTAATCTGGGGAACTAGTATAAAGGACAGGGAAACCTGCTTGTGCCTGTGTCATACCTGGATCTGCCACAGCTGGGGTGAGACAATGGATGGAATGTGCAGTTGCCACAGTCCTGATGGAGAAGAAAAGCGGCTTCTTGTCAATGGGTGTCAAGCTTGAAGGTGGGAGAGACCCTCTGTCACAATAGTAAAGAACATGAAAATGTTGAATGACTGTGATGCCCCTAACTCTAATTAATAAGTAGCAATTTTCCCACTCCGCTTAAGGACAAGATTTTCACTTTTCTATGAATGAAAAAAGAATGTTTCATCATATTATGGAAGTACTGGGTTAGTGACAGCTTTATAGAATGTATCTAACTGTTGAGCGTGGTTTAGGTCTAGGTTTAAGCAGTTAGTTCTGTGAAAGCTCAGTATCACCAAACCATAGCAAATCATCATTCTGTCAAGTATATCCTCACCAGAACAGAGGAGAGGTGTTTTCTTCAGAGCACTGGAGTGTTTGGAAGATGGACAAATTAATGATTTACACATTTGGGGATGTCTTAAGCAGCCCTTTATGAAGCCTTTGTCCTGGGCTGCTGAATGATGGCTGAGTTAGACTTTGTATTCTCTTTGATACTGCACAACCACAATATATGACATGGAACTGTCCTAATGATTACAGACAAAATTGTTGAAGATGAACTTGCTGCCACCTTCTTTACTTCCTAAAATTTCTTTCAGAGTGGATGAAGATGAGGAAATTATTGTGAAGGCAATGAGTGATTACTGGGTAGTTGGGAAAAAGTCTGACCAGAGAGAACTGTATGTTATTTTGAATCAAAAAAATGTAAATCTCATTGAAGTTAATGGTAAGGATTGTTTTTTATTACATCTAAATACAGTTACTACTAAAATGTATGTCCCTGGAGAAGTAATAAAATCCATCTCATGAGAAATGTAGAGAGTGATTGATCTTTGATAGACCAGGTGCCTAAGAAGACAAAAACCTACCAGCTGTGAAAGAACAGCATAAATATTCAGCAGACATTCTTAATTATTAATCAGTCATTATTCCTCCTTCAAATAATAGAGGAGAGCTTTATGAGCTTAGTTTAGGAGTAATTAATACAGTATATGACAGGTGAGAGATGAACATATTTACATCTGAGTTGGGTTTTATTTGTCAGTGATCCAGGGGTAGGTTACCTACACGTGATATCTGCCTGTCTGTCCTGTCAGAGATCCTCATCCCATTGCTGTCCTGTTTCTAACGTGGTTTTCAGAATGATTTACTGCGACTAAGAATGCAAATGAACATTAAGATGCAATCAGCTTTTAAATTATTATTTGTCTGTTTGAATCTTGCTTGCAGCAATTTTAGGGCTCTCTGTTTTAACAGGAGGAATGTGCTCACTTAGACAATGGGACAGAATTAATACTTTCCAGGACCAAAGCCCAGCAACCTACACTTTAAAAAATGAGTTGCATGACGTAGAAATCTTTGTGTAATTGTCTTTCAGCATCAAACCTGCCATACAGAAAGAGTAAATGAGTGTTTCTGTGCCTGATAAACTTAGAAAGTATTGTCTACCAAATACCACAAAGCACAAGTTTTGCTGACTTGATTTATCGTACAGACTACCCTAATTTCTTTCTGAAAAAGGGGTTAAAATGTACTTCCTTAGGTTGAAGCCAAGTCTGCTGCTGTTGCAGTGTTAAGTTTGACAAGATGAGTGGCCCATCATTTACACTTCAGCCACTAAAAATACAACTCACCTTTCAGACAGTGTGAGATGTCAGACTTGACTTGACTTTCTCCTACTGAAGACAGAGTAACATTCAATGTATTTCTAGATTAGAAATTCGTAGGGGTTTTTCTGTTTGAATTTAATTATATTCTCTGTGATGATGCCCAGGGTTTCTCTTGAGGAGGTTTCTGTAAAAATATCATACTGAAGTATCTTTTTTTTTTTTTTTTTTAACAGAAGAAGTGAAGAAACTTTGTGCAACACAGTTTAATAATATTTTCTTCTTGGATTGATCTGCAAAGGGCTGATTTATTGAAGATGTCAATGTCAGGCACTTGTTCAACATGAGAAGTTATTAGTCATATTATTGACTGGAATAATGACAATAGTAAAGCAATACTTGCTTTGTAAGAATCAAAATTTCTACTAAAATCTGTAAACTCTGACCATAAAATTTTTAAATTTTAAAAATGTTTATGTGCAAGCTAATTAAAAACCAGTCTGAATTCATCTGTACCATTCCATTCTGATATGCTATGTGAATATTTTGCTGGAAAATAAAACTAGTAATTGTTACACTTTTAAGGGCATCTTTTTGTTTTCCTGTATTCATTTGCATCATTGTGTGACTATCTTGATAGTTTAGTGCAATGTAACTTGCCCAACACCCTGGTGTAAAACACTTTCCCTCTGAAATCAATTTTTGTGCATACAGTCTTATAATTTTTACAGCTCCCTACAAGTGGTGTTGTTCTGGTGTTGGTTTGGTTTGGGTTTTTTTCTATTTGAAGAGAACTTGCTTGAAGTTTCAGTGGTTTTTACCAGAGGGTTTCTTTTTCTTGTTAGCAGGCACCTTGTTACCAGCAGGTGCTGCCTTCTGTGCCTCTGACTTCACTGAGGGTGCTTTCTTTTGGGCCTCTTTCTTCTGTGAGGGTTCTTTGTTGTGGGCATCTTTCTTTGGAGAGAGCCCTCCCCTCTGTGCCTCCCCCTTTGACAGGCGCGCTCTGCTTCCCTTCCGCGGGGCTACTTCCTGCGTGACAGGATCCTCCAATGCCTCAACATCTGCGCTCTGGGAGGCGAGTGCTTCTTCTGCTGCAGCTGCTTCTTGTCTTCTTACCTCTTCTTGTCTTCTTACCTCTTCTTGTCTTCTTACCTCTTCTGCTTCTCTTTCAGCAATGAGTCTGAGTGGACAAAGTTTGAATTTAATGTACTGCAAGACAGATTTATCCTGGCTAAGCAACTCCAGCCCTACTCATAGTCCGAGCGGGATGAACTGTCCTAGTGGAGAGAAGCAGAGTCTGTCTAATCACCACTTCAAGTCCAAACATTAACTGTCTTTGCCAGAAAATATCAGAGTTAAGAGTTCTGTGACCTGAAAGCAGCCTGTATTCATTACTCCAGAGAGTTCCATTCTCTATGTTACTAGTTACACCTGGATGAATTTGTTTTCCAGTTCCAGTAAGCTCAACTACTTCCTTAAGCACATTTCTCATTTTCAATAAGTTTGTTAGAGGAAGATAAGAGATAATAGTACTGCAAGACAAGATTCAACACTTACTTTGCCAGCTCCACATCCTTGATCTTTCTCAGCTCAGCTAATTTGACATCCTCCTTTCGCTTTTCTTCTACTTTTTGCCTCACCACTTTCTCCTGCTCATAAGCAGGGAAGAGCTTAGTTGTGAAAAAGATTTCCACCTGACACATCCACAGACAAAACTCCTCATCTTGTTCAGTTTTGTCTTCTTTTGCTTCATCTGCAACACCTAAATTTCAGTGATCAGATTTCAGTGAAAGAGCTGATGACCACGCAAAGATCCTTGTCTACCTCTGTTCCTGGCTTTGAGTTATCAGCAGGAAACATTTAACAAGCACAAAAACCCAACACTGATGAGAACTGCTAATCAGCCAGAACATGGTACAAAAAAGTTACGAGCATCAACATAAAAAAGTGCTCTTACTGATGTCTCTTCTGCATGACTGTTGGCCTGTCCTAACATAAGGCATCTTATCCCAGCTAATGGTGGCACCCCACTAGGAATAATTCTTATATTAAGTAAAAGAAGCAGGACATAGTAATATATTTAATTTGTCCAAGGCATTAAACAAGCAGGCTTGCAGATTGAGCTTCTCATGGAGTAAATACAAATTACAGTTTATAGATGCCCTACAAATAAAATGTGGCATCTTAAAATTGGGGAACTATTTAAGTTAATACTTAAGTGTCTAATTTAATTATGAAGTTTCATTCTCTTTTAAAAAATATTTTAAGTTTTTAAAAAAATCTTCCTCCAGAATTAATGTTCATTTACTGCCCTCTTGTGACAAGCTGAAATTTGCATATACAATTAAAATTTCATAATTCAAGAGCTACAAGGGATTTTTTTTTGTGGGGGTGTTAGTAATAAATCAGTAGGACTGCTTTACCTCCCAGGTCCTTTGCTGGAGAGGCATCTGGTTCTTTTCCTGCATCCCAGCTGAACGATGACGGATCATCTTTGCTGTCTGCACAAGCTGGGGCAAAGGAAAAGACAGTCTCTGATATTGCAAAGAAAGGAGAATTAAAAGAACTCACTCCTTAATTCTGTGCGTTAAATATCAAGTTTGATCTTCAGCACAAACATAGATTGTGCCCTGACCTGACAACTAGACCTGTGGTTAAAATACTTCTGAAATTAGGAAAAGTTTGTCTGTAATGAAGGCAACAGTGCAGAGTTCAATCTCCTGTTTCTGACTTGGGCAGAACAGGAAGAATTAAGGTTTAAAAAGCCTTTAAAGTTTATTTTTAAGGAAAAAGCGATCGCTTCTAATTAAAAAGCACAGAAAATTCAGAGATTCAAACCTGCCCATCTGTGTGCAGCAGGTATGGAAAGCTAAACATAAAGCTTGTCATAACTGCCAAGCTGAATGGAGTGCCCTGTGTAACTGCAATACATCAGCTGTTTCAATGATCAGCTTCTGTTTTAATCATCTTGAAAGAATGAATCTCCTCCAGCACCTCTATTTTTATAGATGCTTAAGGTAACTGCAGTACTCACCCAGAAGAGACGCTTGCTGACACTGCTCTTTGTCTTCACAAGATCCCCGTGGCTGGCAAGAAGTTTTAAATTCAGTTACTCAACATCTGGGCTTGTACTCAAATTAAAAAGTGAGATCCCACGTCCCTCTGAGTCATGCAAATTCCCATCTCCAAAGCATTCCGCAATCATGCCTACTCAAAACATTTAAATTGCAATAGTGTTTCACCTTTTCAGGTATTAGCAGGTAACACTTTACCTTTGATACCTGCCAGGCCAGTAGGATTATCCTATTTCAGAGCCAGGGAAAGACAGAACTAAGAGAATGAAAGCTCCCGTTCTTAGACGTGCTCCTCTGTTCTCACATGTTGCTCTACATACTGTTGTTCATCTGCTCCTGAGTGCACAGCTCAGCTGCCTCAGGGGTGTCATTGTTTCTGTCTGCACCAATTGTATTTCTGCTGGATATGCACTGATGAAATGTAACCACAAGAAGAATTTTACCCTCAATACATTTAAATTAAGATTTTCTTTTGGTCTTGGAAAATCTCACTGTTTTAACTGGACCACTTCACTGTGCAACTGTGCCAATGGCTGCAGTGATGCAAGGGAATGGGTCCATAGGATGGGAACAAGTGGCCAAAGACTGGGAAGTGGTGGTGTACAGTGGCACTACTGGCTTACAGAGACTGTGAAATTCGGTACTGTGAATGCTCTTTGAATTAATAAAAATACTTTTACCTTGTGCGTAATTCCAGACAATAACAATTCTAATTCATGCCTTCAACTACCCTGTGCATCCATATTGCACCAGGCAGCATCTTACAACCTCGAAAATCCTTATTCAAAAGTCTAGCAAAAAGAAAAGAGCACAGCTTAACTGCTGGGGAACAGCAAGGCTTGCTACCCACAACAGCTGCAATGCAGGAGAGACATGTCTTCCACCAGCCAACCAACCTGTCAGCTCCCCTTCAGAAGGTTTGCAAGCACTTTATGTGTATTTATAGTTATCTAGGAAAAAGGTGCAAATGTTTTAAAGCTGTCCACACTGTTGTTACAATTTAAGGTAGCAACAAAAAGAAAAAGCAGAAGGACCCAATCAAACAAGTGTTAATGCGAAAAGGAAACTGGTTTCTACGTTCAGGAAACAGAACATTTGCAGGGCCTGACTTCGCTCTCTAAGCGGACACATAATAATATTTAACAGATCTGCATCAATTTTACCTCAGAATATCCTGAGTACAGAGACAAAGTTGAGGTTTCCCTGGAGAAATTCTTGAATCTAAAGCTAGCTCTGTTCTGATCATCATGAGCTATTTGCTCCTTAGCCATGTCAGGGGTAACGTATACCACTGCACATTCTAGAAGAGCTTCAAAAAATTCCAGAAAAACCAGCTAGAGTAAAAGAAACACAATGGTTAAAATCATTCATTTTTTCAAAATCCCTTCATTAACAGGCACGTGTAACTGAGCAAGCAAAGAACTCAGAAGGGGTTGTGAAGTCTCACTGGCCTCACTTAATTAGTCAAACATCTCTTCTTCTAAAGAAAAATTGAAAACCTCCAAAGTTCAAGAAATTCAGGAGGTCATACACTGTGTTACACCTTATACAAGTCATATTGAACTAAAATGCTCCTCAGAGTTTTGTTTTATCTGCAGCTGTAAGAAATTTCTCTAACAAGTAACTCACCACTACAGCTATTACCTAAAATATTTTACTTGCATATGAAGCTTCAAGAAACCCCGAGAATGGGTGTAAAATGGATCCCTTGGAAAGACTTACACTGTGTGTTCAGTTTATCTGTTTAAAACAAATTCAGTCAAGTAATTACAACAGACTGTTGCTGGATAAGAACCCTCCAAGCTGGGTCAACTCCTGGGGAGCACAAGAGTCTTCTACAGTCACTACTCGACCTCACTGAGGTGGCAGCACTTCACATGGCACTAATCAGGTTTCTTGAATCACCAGATTTTCAGGATCACTGGGTTCACATCTTAATTATTGATCCACCTTAACAGCCTTGGCAGCTGGAAGAGCAGAGATTGATCTCTGTGTAATCACTGATATACATCTTGTCGGGCAGCTGCCTCACAGACAGAACTACCACCAGCAGTAGTCTCCTGGAAATGGTATTGCCCCTGGGGGCTGTGGCACTCCTGAGGAGTTTTCTGGATGGTCCAGTATGCTGAGACTGTACTAAGAAGAGTAGGATATTAAGGAAAATATAGATGTACATGAACTAAACTAAAAGGTACAGGCAGAACAAAGACGAAATTAGAGGTTTGAGTTTGTTCTCTTCTTTTTTTTTTTCCCCCCACAATAAACTAATTCATTTTCTGCCTGCTCCAGCAGGTAGGACAGTATTTGCAGCAGTTTTTTAAAAGCATTTTTAATTGTTCCTGTAGCTATGAACTATGTTTTTTTCCATACACACCTCCAGTTCCATGTTGATACCAGTCCTACCATGTCGAGAGGCACCAACTTTGACAAGTATTTTCACAAGTCTTGAAACAGTTAATTGTTTGTTAAGAAGTTTCAATTCCTGGGTAAGGGTAAATGTTACATGTTAACAGCACTTAAGGCATTCCCACCTGGACAGTACCAACATTTCTGGTGGTTTCAAATGGTATTTCCACACGGGTTATTAACAGAGTGAAATTCTGGTCCTACTGAAGCCACTTACAATTTTGCCATTGGATTTTTTTTTCATGAAAAAATGGCTTGGATTTATAAAGTGACAGTAACCCAAACCCCAGGCATATTAATTGTTCCCTAGCTTCAGAGAATTCTTGATCTGTCCCTGAATTACTGAATTTTAATAAAGAATCTCATGGTTATCTTGCAGTAAATACATTATTGAAGTGTCCACCTGTGTTATTTCAATAGCTGCCAATCTTTGAGTTCTAATAAGACATTTTATAGGATGGGGTGGAGTGGGACACAGGAGGGACCAGGAAAATATATTTATATTCCCTTAAAACACTTTTGTCTAAGATTTGATCATCTGAAATGATCAAGTACAAAATTAGAATTCAATCCTGAAAAAATGCATAAATAATTTCTGTAGAACAACCATCCCTTTCATGTCTGTTGGACAGTTTGCACAAATAACATCAGCCCTACATTTTCAACTGTGCAGAAGCCACAGGGAGTATTCTAAAAGGCCCATATAAACTGAACAAATAAAGCACATCTAATCACACAAGACAGAAAAAAATTAGATTATTACATCCAACATCCAAACAAATTGCCTTATCTTCATTGTGGGTTCAAAGGGAGGGTTGAGCCCCCGGCTGTGAAAAGCTCTGTATATCTCCCAGCATTTGTCAATGTAGCTCATGGCAAAAACAGTGTATCTTTCTTCAGAAAATAGGATACCTTTTAAAAGGAATTGGTAAAAAAACCTGGTTATAATAGAAGAGTGATACATGTGGTAGTGATTGATGAATTCTGCACAGAAGAAATACCATTGCTTACCTTGGACACAACAGGCAGTGGGAATAACATTCCTGGACATCATTTCTGAGAAACACTTGTCCAGACAACGACCTTTCTCTCTACAATTGAAACAAAAATACTCTTGTCTGGGCAGATTCCAGCTGGTTACACTGAAACAAATTTCACTAGGAGATGGAACTTACTTGTGCTTTTTATGATAGATATGAAATGCCAGATGAATCAGGTAAGATAAAAACGTTCTGAACAGTAATAGCTCGTGCGGACAATGGATCTCCAGACGTCGTTTACCACCTGAAAATTTTGAAAAAACGAATCCTTGTTACGCTCACATCTCACATTCCTTATAGGAATATTGATCTGTCAGCCTTTCTTATCCTCTCCTTCTCTGCCTATCGCAGGTAATAACACTCCTGAAAGACTCAAAGCAGACACTGCACCACTTCCAAACAAGCAGATCAAGGGAGAACAATATCTGGATAGTTCTTAGATATCTTAGCTGGACCTCAGATAATTCTCTCTTTCTATAAATGCGTCCACTCAGCATATATAGAAATAAAAGGGGATGCAAAGCTGGAGTTAAACCCTTCCCATACTAGGGACACTGCAGGTCTAAAGGGAATTGATGGATTAACTGGCTCTGTGAAAGAAATAAAAACATACTCCAGGCAAACCAAAGTTAAGAACATGGAGAATAAAAAGATTTGTCTCTCCTGAGTCTCTTTCTCTGAAAACTGCAGGTAATAGTAATGGCAAGACTAGGAGTTAATACATTTTTTGAACAGATGGCTCTTCAGTGCAATGTTTTATGGTGTATTTTAATTTAAGGACCAGAAGTGCCTGGAGAAGTGTTGGTGCAACCACTGAGAACTCACAGGCACAGAGGTACTGACTTGGGGCCGCTTAACTACAAGAGTTAAGCTACCAGTAGAACGTGCCACTCCAACTCTCCATGGCTTACTACAAAAATTCCTGGATTCCAGACCCCAGTCACCAGAAGCACAAACCTCTCACCACACGATCCATCTCAGCAAGGGTTATTCTGGAGCGATGAAACCGGCAGTCCTTCAGGAATCTCCAAAACTGGAGCTTAGTCATGAAGAAAGTGTTGTCAGGAGAATGAAGACAGCCTAAGGCACTGTAGAAGCTGTAGACTCTTCTCAGCATTGTCATATGCCTCAACACAGCACATTCCACCTAAATAAAGCAGGACATGTTGTCAGCATCATCTCAGAGCAAGCAGAGATCAGCCTGTATTGATCCTGTAACTGGACAGATAATTTTCTGACCTTGCAACATTGAAGAGCATATCCCTGGCTAAGTGGTCACAAAAGCATTACTCAAAAGTAGTTAAAATACACGGGGTTTGGTGAGTTATAAAAATAAATATAACCTCTGTCAGCAGACAAACCTCAGAGTGGCTAAAGGCAGTTGCTGAAAGCCCTTCAGATACAGTAACCTATTTTTATTGCTCTTTAGTGGAAGCTCAGAAGAGGCAATACTGTTCATTCATTCTTTTTTTACTCATTCTTTTTGCTTTTCTTGTTTTCACGGCCTTCGGATTTTCAAATAATTCTTTAACGGAAAGAGTTACTTTAATACAAATAAACCAGAAATAAAATAATATGAAAGACACTGCAGAGGAAAACTGAAAGTATCAAAGAGTAGACTCTTACTTGGTGCAGTTCTTCCTGTCTCTCTTCCCTTGGGAACAAGTCAAGCAGTGAAGATATATCCAACTCAATATCCGACCCCAGGATAGAAGTATTTTCCGAGTCATTAATGATTGTGATATTTTCTACCGCGCAAATAAAATAAATTAGAACAAACTAAAAAAAAAGTTTAACATACAAATACGCACACAGAGAGAAAACTAAAACACGTATCATTCCTTTTCATCTTACTGACTTTGATCAACAGAGAGTAGGCATTTCATAATCAACAGCATAACAACTGAAGGGTAATTTTGTGAAACCAACCCCTAGCCAAAAGGAAATGCAGACATTAAGTATGTTATGAAGCTTTCAGACAACAGTGTTCCAAAAACATCACAAGATGGGAGTGTGGTTGTGTCACTCCACTCAAAGTGTCACATACAGGAAATAAAGCATGGAAGTAAAAGTCATTAATTATTAAGATAACTCCCATTTATACTGAAGTTCTTTGAAGAAATTCATCTGTTTCTTGACTAAGTACAAACAGTTTCTCATTATAGTAAAATGGAACAACAAATGTGAACTGGGTGAAATTTGTTTTGTGAAGCTGCTTACCAGTGACAGAATGAGTGCCAATGGCACTCAGCTCTTTTGCATTCACTGCATTCACTTGAAGATGAGGACCTTTTACCAGACGATCATCTACGAACTCTCCTCCATAAGCATGACCATTCTTGAAGACAAACTTGCCCTACAGACAGAAATTAATCTTAACATAAACACAAAACAAAGGTTGTAAAAATAACACTAAAGTTCTCAGTCAAACTTGCTTTTCAGAACCTTGGCTAAAATGCAGCATATGAGATAAAATACATCAAAAAAATTTTCCCTATCCTCTTTCATGATGCACTCTGTCACCTGTTAACTAAGTACACTGTTGGGATGAAGACCTGCCTATGCATCTGTTTGATTTTGAAAAGTATTTTGAAGAAGAACATGTAGAAAGGCTTGTTTGCAATCCTTAGTTTGCATATGTGGCACTCACAGTTTTTCCAAAGATCTGTTTTATGGAAGAACCTCTCTGTGCAGAGACAGCTTGAAATCCATTAGCTCACAGTGGAGGTGTGAAATACTGACCAACCACTGCAAAACTCAAGATGTACGTATTGCACTGAAAATCTCCCTGGTGAAATGTGGTTTTTTATACACACAACACACATTTGACCACAGAGCCAACCTGTGGCCCAGCGAGGTCCCTGGAAGGACTCCAACTGCTCTCAGTGGACTCTCTGCCTTTGTTGTGGATTCTACAAACTGAATGGGGTTTTCTGTACAGGAATCTGGAGATCCACACTGCAGGGCAGACCAGTCTGCTCTGCTGTTGCCTGTAGTTTTGTCAGTGCTCACCTTGCCGTGCTTCTTATTATGAACCCACTGGCCTTCGTACACGGCTCCACCGGCGTAGATGAACTTCCCGTGTCCGTGTCGTTCCCCTCGTACGAAATTCCCCACGTATTCATTCCTCAGAGGATACTGAGACAGCGGCGCTCTCTTGAAAAACCACACGTGGGTGCCATATCCATGCTGAAAAAAAATCACTGTGTTTAGAAAAAAACATCCCCAGAAGAGCTGCTGTTGCTCTAAGGCCGGGCGATTCCCTGGAATAAAGGCCCCCAGGTGACTGCTGCAGCACTTCAAACCAGCCACAGAACCCTGTTCTGCAAAGGTGCCTGGGAGAAGAGCCACTGGATCAACACACACTTGAGCAAGCTCTATCACAGGACTCCCAGAGCCACCCTGAATCCTTCTGCTTGTAATCCTGAACACCATGCTGGAGAGGCAGGATGTTCCAGAAGCTGGACTCCATGGTAATTTTAAGCAGAGGGAAGAGACACAGCAGGTAGCTCACATTCTTTTTCCAGCAGAATAATAAATGGAAGAAACAGAAAATGCCACGAAATCGTCTTCCATCATAATGCTTTTCCAAGAGGGAACAGTGTGGTCTAACATTTTACAGGTGACACAGAAGTAAATTATCACATACACTTACAGCTGAAGTAATATCTCAAGCTAAATACAGGCACAAACATTTAAATACTTTTAATTTTTTTTAATTGAAAAACGTTTATATTTTCCATTAGGGAGTTAAAATTATTATTTTATAAGAGTAAATCAGAAGCCTTTTAACAATTTGGATATTGCTGACATGAGAATCAACTTACAATAAAGAGCATATTTCTGCTATCTCAACTGGCAAAAACCATACAAAGCTCCTTTGATACTGCACAAAACTCCCTGTCCAGCTTTCCTAGAGCAGTGGACAGATGCTGAACTAAAGAGAGGTTTCTGGGGAAGAAATTAATACCTGGATACCATTCACCCACTGTCCTATATACTCTTGATTAGCTGCCAACCATATCATTTTTCCATGTCCGTGTCGCACATTTTTCTCCCACTGACCTTCATAGACATTTCCAGACTTGTAGCTGCAAGAAAACAATAACAGCCAATGACTCATTCATACTAAATTCTCAGCTGATCTTGTGAAAGGCTTATGTGAAATCTCATTGCTAATAAAGTTAGAATTTATTATTGCTAAATATAACTGTTAATTTGAAAGTTGACTCACTGTGGCACAGATAGAGAGGTTTGATTGTAGCCACTGTTTGCCTACTGTTTCTAACTTACAAACCACTAAAAATATTAACCAGCCCTTTTTTTTTTTCCAAAGAGTCTCTGCCACAGCTAGTAAAAACATTTGTTTATATGTAATTCTTACACATAAGTCAGTTATTCATAAAGCAGCTCCATCTGTTCAAATCAGTCGAGTGTGTTTGTTTTTAAATACTGAATTGTGGTTTACCAAAGCTGAGTGGGGATTTTGTCTTTAGATGTTCTTTCATGCGAATGATCAGTAGAAATACAGCACATAAAAATGTAAGTTGTAAAGAAGGTCTGTTTTATTATTATAAAGCACTTTGTACATTTTTTGTTCCACGGCAGTAGTATGAAGTGACAGCATTTGTATCCATTTTAAACAGGAGAGAAACTGTATAATACACATGAAATAAAAAAACCATGAAGTATGTTTTTAGCACATTTACCGTCTCATTCCCCATCCTTCTCTGACGTTGTTGACCCATTCACCTGAGTACCAAGAGGCATGTTCCTCATCAAAATAAATGATACCCTGAAACAAACAGCATAGGCCACTGAAATACCTAAATATTCATCTACATGAATAAAGCATCACATACAAATTATATGACACACGCAATCACGCTCTAATACTTACAGTCACTCTGAGATGATGTACTGAAAGCAACTGAAGTGATAGAATCAAATAAAAAAGCAACCTCCTTTGATGAATATTAGTTAAGACCTTAAAAAAACACCAAGTTTCCAAAAGAAAAATCGTATTACATCACATCCAAGTCTGACATGTTTTCCAAACCACTTGGAAATACTTAAACAGAACTAACTTTGGCAACTTCATTACAGTACTCGCTCTGAGGCAGATCAGTTTTCTGACCCATTGCCTTCCAACAGTAGCTCTACAGTGTTAACTATATTCACAACTTCAGAAAAAAATCCTTAGGGAAAACAAATCTCTGCACACCATAAGACCATGCAATAGAACAAAACACTTCTGCAAAACCTTTTCCTCAGTAACACTTGCTGTTCTTGAAGATACCACCCAAGCCCCTGCTCCCCTTTGGTCCTTACTCACCTTTCCATGTCTTTTGCCATTACACCACTCGCCAAGGTAAGAAATAGGACGAGTTCCACTCCTGAAAAATCCAAATCCATGCCTAATTCCATTTTTGATTGATCCTTCATAGACGCTGCCGTCATTCCACATATAACGGCCATGAAACATCTGCACATTCTCAGCAAATGTTCCCTGGAAGATTCAATTACAACATTAAAAAAACCTAAGAGTGTCCCCCAGCTATCTGGGAGAGGTCAGGCTTGTGACTGAAGTCACTGCCACGGTTCTGCAGTTGTACCAACTCCTGCGACTGATGTACTTCCCTTCAGTTTGCACATCTCATTGGGAGTAACTGTGTTCAATTTTAACTTAAGTTGTACTTTACCTCATACTTCACTCCATCAGCCCACGTGTAAGTCCCTTGTCCATGCATAAACCCTTCAGAAAACATGCCCTTCAAAACGAAGAGAATGGCATCATTTGCAAATTTATTCTTACTCCAGCTGAAGCCCACAGTGACTGTAAGACTTCAAAAGAATGACACATCGATTCCCCCACAAATAGTTTCAAATCAAGAGTTTGAATGCTAGAAACCAACAAATTTAATGCCAAAAATCAACAAGTTTAATGCTAACTTTCAATGCTTCTGAGTGCTCAACCTCCACCAGCATTAAAAAAACACCCTGCCTGTTCTACAAATAGAACTTGGTCCACTACTAATTTTTTTAAAACTTACACTCACCTTGTAAGTATCCCCTCCCTCAAAACATGCAAATCCTTCACCCTCATACAATCCATTGACTTGTTCACCTTCATAGCTACAAAGAAAGCAAACTAGAGATGAAGATTTCAAGTCACTGCCAGGAGATCTATATCACTATAATGAATAAAAATAAATGACCTTTGATTTACCACGGTCTACACAAAGGTCAGCTGTTGTGTCTTGTGTACAAAAATGAACCAGAAAATTTCCACCCTTTTGAACCTTCCATGCAATATTTCACATAACTCAGACCCATATTTCCTTCAGTTAAGAAAAAATATCACATTGGTAACCTTTACTAGCTTACAATCAGGAATGTTGGTATGTGAAACATTCCATACAGTCCTCTTGAAATATCAAAGGATTTTGTCAACATTGCCATTCACCTGCTTCCCCAGTTTAGGATATTCTTAAGGGATACGAGCAGCCCTAAACAGTAAAAGGCAGCAAAATCTAAACCTTACATGATATAACTATAGTTTCTTCACCAACTGTCTACATATTTAAACAAAACTTCGCTAAAAATGAACAAGCTAAAAGAGCATCTTTCTGAAGGCAGCAGAATTCTACACGTATGTCTCATAAGGTGTCACCGCTACTAGGTGTGAATAACCCGATTCTCTGCCTCAAATCAAGAGTCAAACCTCTGTTTGTATGACCCTGGGTACAGCAGAGATACTTAAAATGAGAATTCTTGACTTCACTGTTGCATTTGTAGCAAGCATATATACCTTTTTACAGTAACTTGAGCAAGAATAGGCTCCTCACGGTACCAGGGAACAGGTTGGACTGGAGGTTCCTCTGCCTCTTCTGGGACCTCTGGAGTTGCCCGAGTTTCTCCCACGGCATTTGCCGAATCACTCTGCAAACCTGGCAGCCCTGTTAAATCACCCTCAGCTGTAGAATCTCGTGCAGGATCAGGAGTATGTACAGATTCTTCTGTCTTCTCACTGTCTGCTGTCTTACTGTCTTTCTTCTTGGCATCTGTTTTCTTGACATCTTTCTTCTTGCCCTTTGGCATAGCTGCCGAATTGTCTCAACGTGTATTTTCCTTCTGAAAAATGAAAACTTACTTCTGTCTCATGTAAATTTTTTTACCCTAAAACCGAGTTGATAAAAAAACCCTCAAAACACAGCTAACCACACAAAAAATTATCAATCTTTCTGCAATTATTATACATGCATATATTTAAGTTATCTCTGTAACAGTAGCTCCTCAAGGCAGTGGTGTCAGCTTGTGTGGCAGGCAGGCACAGGGTTAACAGGGAGCACTGCCTGGAAATTACCTCCAAGTCATCCCTCAAAACCATCCTGATGGAAGCAGTAGACATAATTTTGCTACATGGAAATCTCCATCTTTACTCGATTTTTAGGTGTCTAATTTAATTATGTAGAAAAGCTGAAAGATACGAGTTTGGCGAGTTTCTTCGAAGTCACATCTGCACTGATACTATTGATTGAACTGGCCTCCCAAGTTACGAGTTGCAGACTGAACCACGACACAGTGCAGTCACTGTACCCCGTAGTCATTTCGCCAGTTAAGAGCTAATTGAAGGTTACAGCACCGCTTGAGCAGCTGCAATAATAACTCGCACTCATTTCACGGAGCGAAAGCAGCGCAAGAACCCAACCCCCGTGTGGGGGCCGGCAGGTACAGCCTCGGTCATCGCTGCGTCCTCACCCTTGACACCGCAGCGCTGTGGGCACGAGTGGGAGCGCGGGGGTCCGCAGGGACAGTCGGGGCTGAGCCCTTCCCGAGGGCCGCGGGTGCCGCAGCCCTTTCCCCCGCTCTGCCGCCGCCGCCCCGAGGAGCCCCGTCCCCTCACGGACCCCCGTCCCCTCAGGGCCCCCGCCGGCCTCAGGCCCCGCGCAGGCGCAGTGCGGAGGCGCTGCCGTGGCCATAACAACGGCGGGTTTAACACGCTGCGGGCAGGGAGGGATTTGCGGCTCCACACGATCCACTGAGGGCACTCGGCCCATCCACACGGCCCGGACAGGCACACACACAGTGTATGACCTGCCACGGGCGGCTTCGAGCACGGGAGGAACATCAGCACCATCCCGGCCATCAGCGGCAAAGGGAGGGGTGAAGGGAACACAACCCAAAAACACATGGATTTCTTAGGTCAAATCTTGGTCCTACAGACGTGTAAGAGCTTAGCTATCTGTTTTAATGGTTTCTAATTCAAAACAACTATTTTGATTCTACTCAAAGTTTCCGGATTTTGGACTGACCTTATTGGCAATTTTGCATTCACTGTCAGAAAAAGGATCCCTCTTCTTGAAAAACAAGTTTGGAATATGGAAGGGAGCAAGGTTAATTAAAAGTAAACATCCCAGATGAATTATTCTATTCAAGCCTGAAACACAGACAGTAAGGTAATCACTAAGTGCAATATTAATGCTTGAAGTAATTATCTAATAAAACCCAGCTTTAGTATAAGTCAAAAAAAGTACTTTATCTTCTGTATCACTTCCATTTTTTTTTTAAATTATCATATGCAGGATGTATAAACACAGAGGAGTTAGTATTTGTTTTATGGCATTACCAGAGACTTAAATTCACATTCCACTTCATTTTAAGAATCAGTGTATTTGCTATAAATGAGTTTTGCCTACTCATGATCTCTATATATAAACATCTATATTTATTTTATAAAAGTTTTGATTGCTGCACAAATAAGTAATACACACAAGTAAACTTCAATAAAAGTTATTTACACATGAATTCCAGTATTGTTGACTCGAGAGCAATAACAACAAAACCCTGCTGAATGCCTTCAAGTGCTATCATTTCCAACTTTGAAGACTGGCTAAAATCCTTTTATTCCAAATAAAAGAGTCACGGTAAAAGCTCAAAATATCGCAAAGAATTAAAATTAACAATGTTAATAAGCAGAAACTGACTTATTCTGGTGAAATCAAGTCTAAACTGACTATGTGTCTCATAGTAGGCCTTCCATGGGGGCAGTTCCAGGGATGCTCAATCTCACCCATGTGGGTGATCAGTTTTCTCATTTCCTGCACATTCAGTGCAGTTCCAATCATCACCTGCAGGCAGAGGAGAAAAAACAAATTGTTATTTCCTTTCTCCATACTGACAGCTGACACAGACCAGAGCAGTACTTCAGCTACCGCAGCCCTGAGTTCTGTGCAAGGCATTTTAAAGCAAAAAAACCTATCAGACAAAACACACCTAACACAGTGCTAAGTGCACTGGTCTGGAACACAATAAAAAACTACCACAAATGTTTCCCAAGTTCCACTAGATAAAAACATGAGGAACAGAACAAAGGATATCAGTTGTTGACACTCAACAGTAAATAAACCTCCCCAGCAATACATTTACAGAGAGAACCACCCATAATACACCAGAAAATCTGGCATTTATTTGAAACCAAGCATCAGTTGCAGTACTTACAGACTTTCTGCAAGCTCGAGAAGCAAACATCTGTCTGACCCTGGAGGGCCTGCACATGACTCCAGGGCAGTCACTCAACATGAAGATCAGCTCATCAATGTCTTGGGGACCAAAAGTCCAGTTTTTGCTTGTTGGCAACGATACCAATTTAACTCTTTGAGTTACAGGAGCTGAAAGATTTGCAATGATAATAAAGATACAGAGCAATATGGGAAATTCCTTTTCTTGAGAGAAAAACTACTTTAAAACTGGTCCAAACTCACCATTTTCATCTATGACAAAATCAAACCCATTTTTTTTGAATATTTCCAGGTTTTCAATCAATACAGTTTCATTTACTGCTGTTAAATTGAGATTTTGAGGCCTGAAAGAGAGAGAAAAAGATGGTATTGCACAGGTACACAGTGCAGAGCACTTAAGACAGGTTTCAGAAGCAACCTAGAGATAGTCATGCAGAGCTCTCTATTGAAACATTTCCCTCCGCTTTGTTAAAAAAAAAAGAGTATCACTACTGAACAGTTACTTAGCAGAATTAAGGCAGTTGGGCAGCATTCCTTGTGCAGGAACAGTTTCCAATATCCTCACTGGGTGCTTAACAAACAAACTGTGGGTTGCCAGGTAAGGCCACAGTGAGACCTCTCTGACCACTGCCTTGCTGCACAGCTACGGCTGCATCCAGGGAATTTATTTTTCACGTGAGGACTGACTCTTTGAAACACTGAATACAGAAACAACTTTAGTCTCAAGCGTTCTGAATGCGTGAAATGCTACATAAATATAATCAGTTATCCTTCTGGAACACCGAATTAAGCTTAAAAAATGTTATTGTTATAACACTGGAAATACTTACACTATCAGCTTCTGACCTTGGAGAACAGTGTGTTGTTGCAACATCTCAAAGTTGTATTTCTCATCAGTAGCATGTTGGTCAATTATGAAAAGATCAGAATTCAACTTTGTTATTATAAACCCTAAATTGAACTGGCCAATGATTTCCATTTTTGCAAACATTTCTTTACTGTATACAAAAAACACAGAGATTATAAATTACACCTCTTCAGTTATCATGTTAAACTGTAAAACCTAAAAACATCTTTTTCTCCCCCGCAGAACACATTTTACATTAAAAAAAAAAAAAATCACATTTAAGTGGGATTTAAATGTTAAAAAGTAGAGTTATCTGGGATCTGCCACTGACTGATGAGGCCATATCTGGCAGAATACAGTCCATCATTAAGACAGGACTGTTCGTTCAGGATTCTCCCATTTGTGATAATAAAATTAGAAACAGGCAGTACAGCAATAGTCCAAGTGACCAATACTGAAGATGGCATCATGGTTTTGAAGGCAGCTGCCTTAATCTGCCTCCTTTTCACAATTAGAAGACTTTCCTATCACATTCTTTTGATCCAAATATTAACAAATCACAGACTTTTCCTGTCATGTCTCACCAAATTTCACATTCACACGAGGGAGGAATATGAGCTGTTCAGTCTTTTCAGACTGTTCTTATCTGTCATGAAATTAGGTATTTCTCTCACTGCACTGCAGTTTACAAGGCTGAACTAAGCCAAATCTATAATGTTTGTGGCTTTTCTACATTCTGTTTGCACTTAGTTCAAATGGCTGCTCTGTCAGTAATGGATACTCATCAAATGGATACTCATCAAATAGACATTTTAATGACATTAAAGACAGACTCAAAACTAACAGGTACCTGGAAGCCCCCTGCCCACTCCCCAAGACAGAACTTACATTTTTCCTTAATTAATTTTATTAATTGATGAACAAAATGTGTTAAGAAAGTGGAAATACCTGATCTCCTTTCTTAATTCATCTTCTGCTACTTTATTGTCCCCAGGACTAATTTTTGCTTTAAATCTTCTGTAATTTTCTGTTTCTGTCCTTTTCTGTTGTTGCTGTATTACCTTTCTGACTTTTTCTGCCAAAACCTTCATGGAGAATTCAAGAGGCACAATTTTCTTCTTAATTTCCACCAGTACATCAACACAAGTGTTCTTCACTTCAGGGTATTTACCTGCCTCCAGATCCTCTGCCTCGCTTTTAAAGTTTCTGCTTTTAAAACGTTTTACTCTTGGAGAGGAACTATTGACTGCTTGGGAGAACTTCCTTTGATCGGTCCAGTCATTCCCTTGATCAAACTCAGGTTCAGTGCCCAAGACCTGCACATCGCAGTCCAATGATTTCTTACTGCATCCAGCAGTTTTAAGACATTCATTTTGAAGTTGTTCTCCCGTGCTACGAAATTCTTCTTCAGAATTAATTGCACTTTCACTATGGATGCAGCTCCCGGCCTCTGGTGTACTACATCCAGCATCTGACTCAGGAATGCTACTGAAACCAGAATCTGAGTTATTTTCTAATTTTCTCAAATACCTGCTGGGAATTGACACCTTTGAGTCCATCTTATGACAACCCTCAGGCTCCTCAGTCAGCACAGCCTTTTGAGTCTTTCCAGTACTCACAGTGCTATCAAGTAACGTTTGTCTGGGGGAACTGTGCTGCTGTTTTACCTTTTTAGGGCTTCGAAAATTACAATCTGGTGTTTGATGGAGAGAGAAGGACTCCCTTAATCTGGCAAGAGTCATTGTTCTTTTGCCTTCACTCCTCGGACTTTCAGTCTCAGAGTCAGACAGCATTTCTACCTGAGGCTTTTCTGTCTCTTCAGGAAGTGTCTTCTTCAAGTTGCCTGATAAAATCAGAATAAAGAATATTTCAACATTTTAAGTTAGCTGGAAACATGAATTAAATGATGTGCTTTAGTAAAGGGAATGAAAAGAGGTAGAAAAATAGCAAACTGCTCAAAGGAGCCCTTAAGCTTCAGACAATGAGTATGGGGCTGAAATGCATTAATATCAGACAGAAAAGCAGTTACATCTTGGAGACACTTAATGGCACTAGTGAGAATGAATTTATAGTCTCTTTTTAAACTGGAACAGCAATCAGTCCCATCAGCACATTTATTTATATTATCAAAAGAGTTTAATGACTGAGTGACAATGAAAAGTGAACTGCTCTTACACTTTAATGGTCACTATAAAATTTGATTGTCAAAGTGTTAGGGAGCTGACACAACAGGCACTTGTAATATGGGATCTCCAGGTTATTACAGGACTCCAAACTCACAAACTGTCACTCCAACATGTATTTTACTAAAGGTTAATTTAATATAACAGTAAGAATCAGGCTAAAACTGATTCTACACCTCAGTAAAAAAGAAAATTAGAAGGGGTTCTGTTGAATGAAAGGAGGAGGATGAGGTGGTGTTAACACAGAAAAGCAATTCTGAAAGACTGTACAGTCACAAGAGAATCATCAATCTCTTAGATATCATCAAAGAATCAAAGTTAAAATCCAATAAATTCATACTCCATTTTCAGATTTTTTTATGAGCCCTTAACCATTCTTTCTCAAGGACATTTACATAAAGGAAACACAGATCTCTTCCAATATCTTGGGAGAAATCTTTCAAGCATTATCCATTAATTTTGTGTATTTTTTCCTCACAAAGTTGGCTGTAAATCACACTGTGCTTGCATGTGTCATTTCCCTAGCAATCACTTAATAACTTAGGGTCCTCCTTTATTTTTATTTATTTGTTAACTTTTTTCATGCACTCTTTCAGTACAATGTATTTCCATCTTCAATTCTCTAACACATACAATACATAAAACTTCACACTGTCCTACCTGCAACATCCAGAAGCTTCTGATTGACATTCAGTTTGTTAACATCACTACCAAACATTTCCATCAGAGAAGTTTTTAGAATTGCTAATAAAAACTTTTCCTCCTGCAGTAAAATTTGCCTTTTGTCGGGAGTTACATTAATGTCAACACACTCTGGGGGAAAAAAAAGGAAAAATAACCACTTAACAAATAAAATGAAATATTACTGCACAGAATTAGCTTCTGCTTTGTTTGCTGTTTTGTCTGCAAAATACACTTCCACCTGTCTCAACATTCCAGCAAACAAAAACATGTTACAAGTTTTCCTGTACTTAAGCTAACTTTAAGATTGCCTTTCTCTCATTATTTAAGATAAGAAGTTACTTTTGAGTATAGAAAAAGCAGAGGGGAAAAACAGTGGAACCACTGCTAGACCCTATCACTCCCTCACCAACTGTGGATAAAAAATCCCCAGCGTGCAGGAAGTCATGTAGATAAAAGCTACAATATTCTCTAAATAAAAACTTCATTGAATCATAAATTTACTGAAATTACTGAACATTATTTATAACTTACCAGAATCTACCCCAATGTTAAGAACAACAAATGGATACTGGTGTTTATTGTGTAAGTGATAAATTTCATTCACAATCTTGACAACCTGCAGAAAAAGTGAAAAAAAACAAAAGCTTCAACACTATTATCATCTACTTCCCACCAGTATACGTTATTTAAGTCTCTTCAAAACAATGAATGCTCTAAATCACATATTGTGTGACTGAGGTTTTGTTTGCTCAGACACACTGACAACAAAAACTTGAGACACAAGAACTTGCACCATCAAAACATACACATGAGCTGCTAATCCTGAGGTTTTCAGAGCAAATGGAACCAGTTAGTGATGGCAATGCTGGAAAAACGAAACCCCCACCTTTGCTGGGTCACAGGGGCGTTGGTTGATAAAGAAAAACTGTCTGTCTGTTGTACTCCTTCCAACACCGTGATCACAGCGAGAAATGAAGCCTGTGATTCTGTTGGATAACAATCATATCAGAGTCAGGTAAAGTGGAGGAGAAAAGCAAAAGAAGAGTATTTTATAAGGGGCTTAGAGAAACACTATTACACAGCATCAGTAAAGATGTGTATAAGTATTTCCTCTCCCAATTCCTTATCTGACAAAGGCTAATTGTTCAGCTCCAAAAGGCAGCAGACAACTGAAAAGTAGTTTGCTCTGGTTTCATAAAAAGTAACATTTGTCATTTTTCTGCTCTGAGAGCAGAAGAGAGGTCACTTGAAACTGTCATTGGCAAACAGATGCAGCAGTATCTGCCCAATCTCAGGTACAGTGAGAGATAAAGAAAGCACCACTTCAAGAAAGTAAAGGGTAACTTGCTTCCATGAACTGATCCACATTCATCTCATACCATTTCTCAGTAATGCTACCGAAGAAACACAAGTATAAACACAGATACAATTCATCCACATCCAGTTACTCAGAGCACTGACAAAGGTGGCGTTCAGGAGACTGAAGTAATATAGAACTAACTAGGACATAAAGAAAAGCAGTTTTGTTCTTCCCAACACCTTGGCTATGAATTATCTTCCAAATCAAGGGATGGTCTTCCCCAAACTGTACACCAGCATCTACTATGCTCTTCCTGGTTACTTTGAATACTGTTGACCACCACACTTTCTTTTTTTTGTTTTTTCTTAACATCATTTTATGGTAAAATGCCACCAGCAACAGTGGTTTGTACTTTCCTAATTACCTGTACAGATTTGGTGGCATGTCAGCAGTGTTGAGTCCATATTCTTCACAAACAGCTTCACTGGGAGGGAGCTGAACAAAAGGAATAAGGCTCTGCAACTTAAAAAAGAAAAAAAAAGAAAAAAAAGGAGCTGAAACATTGAATTTGCATAGATTTCCCCTTCTATTTTATTGTTATTTATTAGCCTGAAAATTTATTTGATAAATTGGTGGGCTTTTGATGACACTTAAATTATTAATTAAACACTTAAAAATACCCAAACCTATTAGAGGGCAGTAGCACTGCTTACTGAGAAACAGAACAATGCCTGAATGAATGGCTGTTCTCATCCTTTGATATCACAACCTTTGCCTTAGCTCCTTCACAAACCCTTGCTTTAAAATGTGCATAGACAGAACAACAAAACGATCGGCAGTCTGGACTCTTCAGCTCCACATGTATGAGCCAATCATGTTTTATGAAAAAAAAAAACAAAAAGCAAAAACAGTAACAGAAGTTTCTTTTGAAAGAACAATGGAACTATTAAAAAATATATGTTAGAATAGCTTTGTTTACCACATTTTCCCAGTCACGCCACTAGAATTTTTCTGCCGTTAGAGCACCTTCTATTGATTTTAAATGTAAGTATTTGATACCATAAAAACAGGCTATAAAGCTCAACATCCCATTCACACAACGCTCAATTTTCAGCTATGCTTGTTGCCACGTGGCAAGACGAAGTTCCATCTTCCATCTCATCTTTCAGCCACAGCATGAACAGGCTTTGAAAGCTCTGCCTGGGCACTTGTGGAGGGAAAAAGGGCTTACCAACAACCAGCAGCTGTCAACCACTCAGTATTTCTGATGGTTGTAATACACAGTTGTAGAAAGGATGTTTTTAACCTCTTTTTCATCTTTGCTTTCATCTAGAGGATAACAATTACTTTTATAGCTATTACCCAGAAGGCATCAAAGTCTACACCATTTTTAGGATTTTTTAAATTGCTTGTTCTCGTGACCTACAGACCATTTGCTGGCACAACAGCTCTTAAAACTGGCTTCAGAGAGATATTAAGCAGTAACCCCATCTCCTAAATCATTCTCTTCCATCAAAACATCTCTGAGCAGACTTTGGAATCCAGGGGTATCCATGAAGCCTGCGGTGTTTCTCCTTTTTCAGCCTGTAGGGTTCGCTACAAATCAACACTCGCTCCAACCTCTCCCGGTTGTAAAGGGTTCCCACAACCCTCGGTTTATTAGATAATAAAAATCTCTCTATACAGCTACATTGTCTCTTTTTTCAATAATAAACCCGATACCTGTTTTTGTCCAAATACTGCTCCAATGTTTTCCTTTAAACTAGGACTTCCAGCAGTGGATATCACGCAGCTTTTTCTCCCTTGGCCAACTTGATTAGTGCAGTTAATCCGCACTCCTTTGGAAACAATACAGTATGCCTGCAACAGCTGGACCATTTTTGCATATTCCTATCAGAGAAAAACAGAAAAATCATATTTATATGAAACGTCTCTTTTTAAAGCATAGATGCACGGACAAAGCATTCGGTATTTGCAGGTAACACAAAAAGGGGGGGTGAGTTTGGTAGTTTTTAAAACCCTTACAAAGTAAATTTAAAAATGTATATATATGTGAAAAATAGCGCTTTAAAAACTGCAGAGCATGTTTACAAGACTGACATTCAGCCACAACACAGCAGTTTCTGTTTTGAAATACACAGAAGTGATGATGATGTGGATTTTTTCCGAAATCTGAAAATTTTGAACGCACCTCTAAACCCAATTACTGCCAAACGGAAGAGAAAAGCAGACAAGGAGACTCTTTTCTTATTTGATTCAGACTTAAGACAGGCGTGAAATAGTCAGACATAATCAATGCATTCTGCAGAGGCCTGAATTTCATTCAGCAGGGAACAAATCTGGGGTATGACGCCCCTTTGGGTTCAGAATTTCTGGCTGTACCTTTTTAATGTTTCTCTGGAACTCTTTATGGCGCACAGGTAAGGTGTAAAACAGCTGCTGCACACTCACAGTTGTGCCTTGCTGGCGGGGGAAAGGAGCTCTCTGAGTGATTTTACCATTGTGATCAAACACCAAACGAGTCCCAACCTTTGCTGACTTATGACAGGTAAAAATGGTAACATCACTAATGGAAGGAAAGAGGCAACAGAATTATTCACTGAGCACTGTGTTATCTATTCCTCATGACAATCAGGCATAGAAACTACAGCAGTACTATTAATTTAATGAAAACTAACCACAAACAACTAAAAACCTGCTCTTCAAAGTAGTGGAACATTTCCTAGCTACAAGACAAATATTTTTAATTGCATCCCTTTCACTCCTCTCTTATAAAATGCAATGTTAAAGTCTGCTTTTGATAGATGCCAGTAGGACATTCTCAGTGCACAGCACTGTGGACAAAAACTGATTTAAAAGGTATAGTTGGTCTGGGAGGAATTTACGTATAGTTTTAATGAGTCACACAGAGCAAAGAGCACTTAGATATGACAGAGCTTCACATCAGAGGATCAAACACTCATGCAAGTACACAGGTCCATCCTGTAAAGATCTGCATACTTACATTTTGTACATAAAATGACCACTCAGGTGCTTAGAATCATAGAGTAATTTCAGATGCTGAGAATCATAGAATAGTTTTGGTTGGAAAGGACTCAGGATGTCATGCAAGTTACTGCTCAAAACTGACCTAACACTAAGGAACTGGAAGTTTCCAAAGTTTTATCAATAATGGTAATTTCCAATGTTTTATCAGTAATGGTAAACTTAAAAGGTTGGTTTTGTTGTTTTTGTGTATATAGTAACTTTCTACTAACATTGAATAATAATAATAATTACCTTAATGCACACAGAGAACTCAAAGCTTCACCTCGAAACCCAAATGTTTCAACGTGTATCAGATCAGAAAAATCTTGTATCTTTGATGTATAATGTTTCAGAGCTGGAAAAAGGTATTTCAAATATATATTTAACTTCAAAGTGACACGGGTCTATGCAAGCAAACTTTGCATCCATGTCAAGAAGCAAAAAACCTTCTGTGTTATTCATTGTATTTTACATAATGATTAAAGGCAAAATACTACTTGCTTTCCCTTTTTCCTATAAGCAAGATCTCTTTAAAATCCTCAGCTATCCCGGTTATTCCATCTTACATCCCAGTTGTTGTATGAAAAAAGGAAATGTGGGTATTTCTGTTGCAGTGGCTAGTTAGATTCATCACACAGTATTGCTTCTGCTCCCACTTCGTGCAATTTAAAACTAGCAAATGCAAAAATCTGGCAGTCAACACAATGTCAGTTCACTTCCAGCAAAAACTCCGGTTCACAATTCACCTCTCCAAGGCAGTCACTTCCTTCAAGTTCAACTCCTTCAACAATGACTGATGATTCAACATGAATGAATCTAAATGAACATTTTTAGGATTTTCTCCTCTGTGATTATTTCTATTATTTGTGCTGCTTAAATAAGCAATCAAACCAGAGACTATTTCTGAGCTACAAGAACTATAACCATAAGAGGACTATAGAAGTCCAGTCTAGTTTTGCTCAAGCCCTGCAGGTCACACACACAGTATGTAAAAGCCAAGTATCCACTAAATAAGATTAAACCTAGGAAATTTGCTTTAAAAAATTTGCTTTCTTACTGAAAATATGCTTTCAAAATGTCCAAATATGAATTATTAAAAAATTTCAACTTACTCAAGCCTTCAAAGTTTTCCTCTTCCACTCCATCTCCGTTATCTGAGACCTCTATCAGTTCTGCTCCATGATCTTTAAGTTTTAGATCTACAAAATTGAGTCATAGATTATTTTCATTCTGTATGTTCACACATGGTATTCAGTATAAATTTTGTACCTGAAGTAAATTTATCAAATAACAGTTTTTCATGTCAGACTTGAACAACAAAAAAGAATCCTGACAAAAGCTAGGGCAATGTAGTGCAAACCAGCCTGTACTTGCAGGTATTCAGCTTCAGTGAACTTCTGCTGGAACAGAAGTTTTCCCAGTTATCCCAGCCACCATCCTGGGAGCTCTGGAAACTGCAGCCCTGCCTTAAACCCTGTGTGAGCCCAAGGCTGGCAGAGCCTGACCACCACTGCTGCACAGGCCACATACCTTACTGAGTGGCCAAAGGGACTACAAGTTAAATAACACAAACTCGCTCACTTCTACGAATGCAGCAGGAGCCTGGAAATCAAAATGTTTTATTAATTTGACCTGTAAAATCACTGCAAACACGCTTGGCCCACACAGAAAGTATTTGCCCAGATTTACTAACAGACACTCTGAGGAAAAAGACGTACTTAAGAAACCTATGAAAAGTTATGAAATTCGATGAAGAGTTACCGATGTTGGTCGCTCCGGCATCCAGGCTGTTCTCCACCAGCTCTTTGACGGCGGTGCCGAGGTTCAGCACCACCTGTCCCGAGCAGATCCGATGGACAGACTTGCGGTCGATCGCCCGGATGGCTCCGGCGGGCGGGCTGGGGAGAGCGACGGGAACACACGGCGGTGAGGCGCTAGTGCTTCGGGTGAGGGAAGCGGGGAGGGTGAACACCGTTACCAGGGCGGGGGGGGGGCGCCCAAA
>VXAY01005276.1:385074-402095 GCA_013399855.1 Oxyruncus cristatus | reverse complement strand
GGCGGCGGGCGCGCGGGCGCGGGGCGGGCGGGGGCCGCCATGCGCACGATGTACAAGGTGCGGCCGCTGCACAGCGCGGAGCTGCCGCCGGGGCACCTGCCCACCTGCATGTACCGCCTGCCCAACCTGCACCGCGCCCCCGGCACCGCCGCCCCGCAGGTAACGAGCGCGGGAGCGCCGGGGGGAACGCGTGGAAGGACGTGCTCGGGCCGCGGCCCTCGCTGCTCGGCCCTGCGGCGCCGGCTCCCCGCCGCCAGCGACTCGTCCCGGGGTTAAATAAGCTCAGCGGTTTTAGGAGCTTCTCTGTAAGGTTTTTAAAGCCTTCGGTAGCTTTTAGCTTGGCTTTTCTGAGCTCTCGCATCCCCGTCTGGGTTTCTGTGCCCGATGGCCGTGCCCCGCTCTTTCCCCGCCCGGCGGTCCGGCCTCCTTCCTCTGCTGCATCATCGCTCCGCTGGCTCTGCTCCGTTTCTTCACCCAGCTCCACACCCTCCATTTCGAGTTTCAGCTTCTTTAATAAGCAAAAAGTGCGAAATCCAGCGATACATCGGTCTAGCTGACCACAGCCTCTCTCTAGTGCCAGGAATGCTCTGAATTCTCCCCGGCCGCTCTTGCCGGTTTTAGCTCGCTGCCATCACATGTTTTCAGTGAGGACTTGCTGTGCCCTCCCCCGGGTTGGTGATGGAGATACTGAGCACGAGCAGACTTGGGGCAGAACTTCGCAGGAACGATTACTAAGATGCCGTCCCATTCCAACAGCAACCTATTACCTACCTGTCTCTTCTCAGAGTGGTTTTTACTTCACTGAATTGTGTACTAGTTAAATAATGGTCGCTTTAGAGGTCTTTCCTTATCTTGTCTTTGAGACTGTTAAGTGGGTATAAAGATTCTACTTGGATATCGTGTTTGCTATCTGTCTGCTAGGCTGAAAGCAGTAAGTTTGCATTATAGGTTGGGTTTCATAATCCTTATTCAGGACGCTTAGAAATGGATTATATAAAGATTTTTCTTTAACGTTAATCTAAGTTTGTAAACTTAAAACCTCCCACAGGAGTACATTTTTCATCTTTTAAAGGAGGTTGTAGGATAAGAGATTTCTAATGTAACTGAGATAACAATAAGCTGTATTGGTATTAATAAGCAACAAAGCCCATGGTCTTTTTTTCTTTATATTCTCTGAAACAAAAAGTTTCAGAGAATATACTTTTGACTACAAAAAGTGATTTCCTACAAAACACCATTCATCCAAAACTGCAGAGTTTTTTACTTTTACTGACTGCATGAATTGTCAGATGTTTCCTTGTTTGGCAGCCTCAGCACAAACTTGCCCATCTGCTCTTCTGGGCTGAAGAGAACCTGACAAGCTACCTTAAACTTCCTTTTTTTCAGTTTTCATTCAGCACTTCACTGCCAGCTTTTAAGTTCTGTGGTTGTGGTCTGATTTTTACTACATTACGGAGTTTGCTGTAGTTAATGGTTTAAAAATATGTTAAACAGGAGGATTTCAGAGGTTGATTAAGTAACCCATCATACCACAGTCATACTGACAAAAGAGATGCAAACCCGTGACATTGGCGATGTTCTGGTTATTTGAATGTGCTTAAAGTCTTTCAAAAGTTCTTGTCAAGTGAGCCATGGATGATTTTGACACTGAGCTGAGTGAACATTTATGTGGCCTTGTTTTCCTGTCTCCTTTAGGAAGAGGTTGACCCATCACTTCAAGCACTCGAGTCCCGCCAGGAAGAGATTCTCAAGCGGTTGTATGAACTGAAGAGTGCTGTGGATGGGCTCTCAAAGATGATACAAACCCCAGATGCTGACTTTGATGTAACAAATATCATTCAAACTGATGAATTCTCTCCTTTGACAACAAATGGAGCAGATTTAGATTTGATGCTCGGAAAGGTAAGTTTGGTTGGGCAGGTACATTGGCAAGCACTTTCTCAGCACTCAATTTTCAGGGTTGGAAGAGTGGCATTAAAACCTGGAACACTCAGAACTGAATGTTCTCTTGTATCCCTGCAGATAACCTACAATTACCATTTAATTTTGGGCATCCAGATTATGATACAAACATTTTTAAATTCTAATCCTATATATGTTCATTTGCATATAATTGCAAGCTAGAACTATTAATTTTGACATTACAAGAGTTGGTTTCTTGTTTGTTACTAAACTGGGAGTTTTTAATTTGGTTTCAGATTGGACTAGAATTTACCTCAGCCACGTCCTTGAACTACGTGTTGAGGAAGAAAGATGTTTGAAGGTTAAAACAAGTTTTAAATGTCCAAACTTGAATTTACTTGAATGTCATTACAGTTTGATATACACATGCATGGCTATATACATTTTGGTGTCAAATGAAAGCACTACTTCAAAGTATGGTCTGTAATGTGGCTTTGCTGAATGTTTTACTTTCCATTCAGGATTATGGTGCCCTGAAAGATGTTGTCATCAATGCAAATCCTTCCCAACCTCCACTGTCCTTGTTAGTGCTACACAGCCTGCTTTGTGAACGGTACAAAATATTATCAGCTGTCCACACACATTCATCAGTGAAGAGTGTGCCAGAAAACCTCCTGAAATGCTTTGGAGAGCAGACTAAGAAGCAGCCACGTCACGAGTATCAGTTGGGCTTTACTCTGATTTGGAAGGATGGTAAGAATGAAATTTGTAGATCAGTATTTTACAGTAGGTGAGAAAATGAAACTTGTGCTGTAAAACCTTGCCACCAGATGCCTCAGTGGCTTTGTGCTGACACAAGCTGGATATGTAGTGCAGGTAACATTTTTGCTCTCTTTTCGTAGCTGTGAATAGTAACGGCACAGAGGAAGATTCTGGTTTGTAGTTACAGCTGTTAATATGCACATGGCAGTGACAGGGTTGTTTGTACCCACAGGATATCTTTCTAGTTTTCAGTTTCTACAAATAATGTAGCTAGAATAGGAATTAAGTGGGAGATTTGATCTCTTTATCCCAGAAGGCTGAAAATTGTTCATGATGTTAACAGTGCTGTTGGCACCACAACTAAAGTACCTCACGGAATTGCCATTCTGTTTAACTTTTTTCTTTTCCTTGTGTTAATTTCAGTTCCAAAGCCCCAGATGAAGTTCAGCGTCCAAACAATGTGCCCGATAGAAGGAGAGGGGAACATCGCTCGCTTCCTCTTTTCCCTGTTTGGCCCCAAGTACAACGCAGTTACCTCGACCCTGATCGACAGCTGGGTGGACACGGCCATCTTCCAGCTGCAGGAAGGCAGCAGCAAGGAGAGGGGAGCAGTGCTGCGCTCCATGAACGCTGCCCTGGGCAAGAGCTTGTGGCTGGTGGGCAGTGAGCTGTCGGTGGCAGACGTGGTGGCCTGGTGTGCCCTGCAGCGCACGGGCACTGCCAACACCGCCCCCGCCAACGTGCAGAAGTGGATGAAGTCCTGTGAGAACCTGGCACCTTTCAGCTCTGTGATGAAGCTGCTCAAGTGAGCCTGTGCCCCTCAGGCGGGTGTCGTTTTAATCTCGTTCCACCTCAGGCCTGCTGTAGTGTGTGAGTCCTTTCTGGGATGTATTTATGTTCTACACTTGGACAGAATTCTGAAGTCAATAAAAACACTACAGCTGCCTTTTGAGTGTGACCTTGCTCTTTTGTACCTGATGCATAACATGCATGTTTAATGATTTTAAGATATGTAAAACAGTCCTATGTAAGTATAAGCTGTGCTCTTTAATTTCTCCTGTGCAACATGAATCCTTTCTCTTGACCACAGCCTCCTGAATGAAGGCAGAAGGACAAAGACCTTTAAAGAACAGACAGCAAAATGAAAATGCATTGAAATATTTTATGTAAAAAAAGAAACATTTTATATAACTTAGCAATATACAACAGATTAGTTCTTCCTGTACTCAAACAGGAGAGCCTAGTCTCATGTTTTCATCTTGCTCTTCAGAAAGGAGTCTTATTCTCTCCCTCAGCTTCTCTATTTCTTCCTCTTGCTGTTGCACCTTCTGTTGTAGGTTAGAGATAACCTGAAAATGAGAGTCAGTTTACTTCAGCTACAGCTAGGCAAGGATAAAGCAAGGATAAAGCCTTACTGACTTGTTTGGATTGTGTTTGCAGTCCACTACAGCTACTCTGCACACCTGATACCACACTTAAGTCCACAAAGTAGTGGGACAAGGAAAGGGAAAACTGATAAAAAGATTCTGCAGCTGTGATGAAAAGCTTCAAAAGCTTTTCTGACCTATAATAATACATCTCAACTATCCAGTCTTCACAAAGTTACTGACAGTTCGTGACCATCTATCACTGCGAGGACACCAGAAACATTAATACAGTGGCCTAAATTATCATGAGAAGTCTTAATCACACACTCTGAAGTTCAAACAACTGTAATCCAGGCAGGGATACAAAGGGCATTTTCTTTCCCTGTAAGGGAAAACTTACATGTTCTGTGGTGTGAAACAGTTCACTGTCCCGAAGCTGAGCAGCAGTCGGTCTCTCTGTAGAGTTCTGACTGGTGAGGAGTTTCACATACTTGGCTTGAGTGGGCCATTGCTTGGAGAAAGTCTGAGGAATTTGGCCAGTCCTTAAATGTGTAAGAACTTCTGTTCTTTCCATTTCTGTTCCGAATGGCTGGAAGAGTTCTAGCAGGGTAACACCCATGCTGTACATGTCTGACTGGTAATGGGGTGAAGAGAAAGTTCTGTGGTAACTGCTATTTATTCCTTACTAAGGGGTTTGTTTCCCCTCATAAAAAAAAAAGTCATGATGTAAAAAAGTTTCACAACAATGAGGTTTGATGATTACAGTGATACTACTAAAGGAACACAAATTCAAACCTATATAATATTCTCAAGATGATATTAAAACCAATTTTTGCATTAATGGTAAACTAGAAAGCAATGTTAAAATCCATGTTTCAACAAAAACATTAGGAGTAACAGTAGGAGGAGTCTATGTATTTACCAAATATTATGTATTTACCTACTGAAAGGTTTGATTCATACTGATTATCTATCATGTGTTAATAGGAAAAAACCCAAACAAACCCACAAAAACCAAGCTCCCTACCTTGAAATCATAGTGAGATCCCTGCAGTTGTTCTGGTGAGGCATAGAGGCAAGTCCCGACTCCAGAAGTGTGTGTCAATCCTTTAAAAAGTCAATTTAGATTTAGCTAGTGCTGTTACCCTTTCACTTAACCGTTTAATACTTAATGATTTTAATATCATAAACACTGAAGCATTAAGCTTTTTTCTCTTACCATTTATCATTTCTGTCTGAAACCGCTGGTCTGCATCATCCCAAAGAAGGTCTTTGCAAGCTAATCCAAAGTCACCTATTTTTACCTGATGATCTGATCCATGTAGAAAGATATTTCTGGGCTATAAAACAAGACAGAGAGCAATTTAAAAATGTATCTATTATGAATTATGAAATTTCAGCTGTTTCAAAGTCTGTAAAATCCAGTGTTTCACAAGTACAAGTAAACTTTAACACTTTGAGTAGTGAGAAAAAAACAGTCATTGCTGATACCAAATTATGTGTTAGCAACACCATTTGGGCTGAAAGACCACGTATCTAGAAGGATATAGGAAAAAAAAAGGAAAAAAAGCAAAACAGGGAAAAACCCAAAGATTTACTGGAGAGATAAAGTACTTCTTTTTTCTCCAGCAAAAAATGGGAAATTTGCAGAACAGTAGTTAAACAGGAACAGGCAAGAGTGGACAGGAAATTAAGACAGAGTGATGTAGCAGAAGGATGACTAAATACCACTGGGCTAGACATGATGTAAAACTAAATACACTCTCCTGTGGGATAAGCACAGCTGCAATGTGCTACTTGGTTCTGGGAAGCTGCCATGGTAAAAAGCCAATTTATGAGAGACTTGAGAGGTCTGAGTGGGAGAACTGAAATAGTTCCATCCATGTATTTTGGCTTTAGCACCACTAGAGATGAGAAACAAGCATCATATATCTAGAAAAAAAGATACTTGCTCAGGGGGCAGAAAGGAAATAGCTGATCTTCTCTTGGAGTATAAAGTAGATGTGAATCCTCACTCATCATTTCTTCAATGCAATTTCTTCAATTTAAAAGATGCAGCACTTTTGAACAAGTTGCTGGGCTTCTCATGTCAACTGAAATAAAGACATGATCCAGGACACCCACCCACTGCACTTCTGTTCTCAGCAACTCACAGGCTGAAAGACTTTCTTTAGAGTATTATTACAGAAATTACTGTCTCTGCAAGGTATCTGCAACACCACCATTAGGGGAATGTATGGTGAAAACAATGAGCACTGGCTCAAAACCAGGCTCACAGGAACACTCTGGAATTCTGGAATTCTTTCTACAACTACCAGGACTTGAGACATTTCCACACCTTAATCATAATCCACTTGTAAGTCAATGTAATTGAGGATGGTACTGCTATAGAGCAGGTAGTGTATTTTTCCATACTAACAACTAAATTCTTAAGAGCCCAGGTCACGTCCAATGCAATAGGGATTTTTCACTCTCCCATAATGTGAGTTACCTTTGTTTTCTTCAACCTCAAGTAATAATTTGATGAACTTACTTTAATGTCTCGATGCATCACCCCCATGCTATGGATGTAGCAAACTCCTTCTACTAACTCTCGAAAAATTTTCATTGTCCAGGGGACATCCACGAGCTGGTATGGACCTTAAAACAATTTAAATTATTTCAGCTAATTGTACCGTGTTATCAAAGTTTATGGTGGTATGTCTTGTTGAATTCTGTTTATTTATGCTGTCGAATAAATTTTTAACAGAATGAGCATATTTTAAATATGGGGCTTCATTTTTGCATCCTAATCTTTCTGCTGTTGTGCTGCCCTCTGAAATTCCCAATCTCCTCTGGCTGTAGCTGTCCTTTATTAACTTGGCATCTCATTGTTTTTATCATTTCCCACATGACTGTTTTATTAAACTACATTGTCTTCCTGCTCTGATGACCCACCTCTAACGTGTCTGTTGCCCCTCTGAGCACTCACCATTTCCTCCCACTTGGATTTCTCTCTCTTCGTGTCTAACCTGGGGTAACATTCGCCTTCCCTCTCCTGTCACCCGTTAAAGTGTGTGAAAACGGTGTTTTGCAAGGGCAAATGCCCTAAATAATTCTGGCATTTCCTGACCAGGAACACCATCTTTTAGCTCAGGAAAGCTAAAAGCCTATGACTACAGGAGAGATTAGTGGAAGTCAGCCCATAGTTCACTGGTAAACCTGACTCCATGACTGAGGAGAAGAACAGATTTATCTCAATAGTGATTAAAACTAAGATGAAACATTAATCGTGCACTCCATGTTTTACAATCTGTTCCCCACATGCTTTTTTTATACAACCACCCCAGGGAATGGAACATGTCTCTAATGCTTTAAGAGCATTAGACTTGTTCTTCCAAATGTCAACAGTTTTTGGTGCCTGCTTGGTTATCAGGGCCTGAGAACCCCCCTGCGACTCAGGCAAAGCACACGTGAGATCCTTTAGATCTACTACAAATTAGCCTGCATAGCATTTTTGATTCTTGGGAACAAACTTTTAAGTTTGTTGTAACCTGTCATGATCAAATAATGTATTCGTATTTTCCACAGCAGACAAATTAGCCTTAAAACAGCTGAGAGAAAAGCTGATTCTGTCAATAAAAAAACTATTCCAAGAAAGGAGTATTGCCCAGACACTGATCTCCCCAGATAACAACTATGCCTCAGGCACACAGTCATTCTTTTTTGAAAAGTTGTCTAAAACTCGGGAATTTAAATCCTTTTGCCAACATCTATCATACAGAAATTCAATACAAGCTGCTATTTGATTTAAGTGAATAAAGCAGCTCATGATGAAGGTCTGTATTACGAGCTTCTGAAGTAAAATAAAATCAGGCAACTGGACTTCCAATGACCAAAAAAACCCCAACAAAAAACCCCCAAGTAATTATGTGCTTTACAATGAGTAAGTAAATTTTTAAGACAGTGATGAATCTTACTGGAATTTTCCTCTGTTCTCTTGTTGCATCTTTTATTACGGTCAACAATCCAATCCCACAAGGACAGTTCACACAACTGCATTTGTATGTAAAGCAGCAAACGATACTCCACCTAAGGGAAAAATAATGGGCCATGATTTTGCCACTGTTATATGAACAATATTTCCTTTGTTGTTGTCTTTAAAGCTAGGAAAACCAATATTTATTAAAAAACCCCTCAAGGACTAGATACCAAAATGACATCAAGTACAGTATTACTAATCTACTGCATTCAAGGAGCAGATGCAAAAATGCTACCTGGTTTTGTTTTTTTTTTTTCTTTGTTCCTCAAATTTTAACAATTGTTACATAATAAAAGCTAACAAAACTGCCAGATACATACTTTAATATTCAAACTGGATTTTAAACACTTCTAGATATACTCAGAAGTTCATTCCAACTTGATAGTTTAAAATACTATAAAATAGCAAAAAAAACCCCATCGATCAATGTCTTGATATGAAATCACAGAACTGCTTAGGTTGGTCCAACCATCTTTGGTCCAACCATCATGTAGCTCAGTTTCTGATAATGTAAGAGTTCATCTGATAACCTGGACAACTCAAGCAGACACCTTGAAAACTGGATTTCCTGAAAAAGCAAACTCCAAACTGTAGCCAAAGCTTGAAACATTCCAGAGCTGGTTGTTTTCCACAAAACATACCAGTGTGGTATAAATGCTAGCAGGGTTTTATAAGCACAGGCTGCTTTTCTCTTTTTCACATGTACTCCTACACTGGATGGGCACCACATGACGTACAGACACTTCCACCAGCATCCTCTGCACAAGCCATCGCTGCTGAATGCTGAAGTTTGATGGGGCTCTTTTATGCAGCAGTAGGATTCTTTTATTCATGTAGGTACTTTGAAAAGACTCCAGATGACTAACATGTGGAAACTTTCTCACACATGCTGAGTTTTGCCAACTCCTCTGGTCAGCTCACTTGCCATGGTGCTCGTTACCCACTTAAGTAAAAACTGTCCGAACTTTTGGCTCTCACCGCAGTCATTTCATTCTTTTAAATTTATCATTACAAATCATTCCTCTGTCTACCAAACTGCTTTACAAACATTACTGAACTAGACAGCAGGTAAGTATATTTAAAGAGAACTGTATTTACCTCAAACTCTCCACAGAGAGCTACATCATTCTTGGAGCATTCCTCAGGGCCGGACTGACTTTCCGTGCCAGCATCCTGATCCAGACTGGAATGAGGTCCCCGTGTTGAATGATTGTTCACATCAGTTGACATACTGCTAACATTATTTACAGAGTCCTCTGGTAATTCTATGGAAAACTCACATTTCTTTGGTTTCACACACTCTTTACTGTTGCTGTTTGTACAATCATTCCTTTCGTCTGTATTTTGCACTGATTCACTCCCCAGATTTCTGAGACTGGCACTGTCACAGGACTTCTCTTCTTGTGAAGTAAGGTCAGCAAAGATTATTGAACTGCCACTTTCCACACTCTGAATGTGACAGTGATCACTGAAAATAACGAAGGGAGAGAAACCCAAATAATTACAGAGTTTCATTTGTCATACACCATACTGAAAAGTTTTCTTTTTTCTAATTGCAAACACTCCCAAGTAAGAGTTCAGCTGCTTCCCCACATAAAACTCCAGGATTACATAATTGGCAATGCAGGCTCCAGCCCCTGTAATACCTTGCCCCAGCAGGGATTTGTGACAGCTGACCCAGACAGCTCTGTGTCACAGACACAGTCCTGGGTCACAGCATTCACTGGACACGCACGAGGCAGCTCCAGCCCTTGGAACTTCAGAAGCTACACTCTCTTGCTCACACAATTCCATCTCCTCGTTGGAAGGGCTCAGCACTCAGCCCCATCACTCCAACATGACCCCACAGCACTAATCAGTGTTTCTGACTGGCACAGAACCTTTGAAGTAAACTGGAAGCCCAGTGCTACGTCCAGGCACTCAGAAACTGAGAGTGCCAAAGGAGGGACAAGTATCTTCAGCTTATGCAACAAGAAGACAAACACTGACAAAGATAATTCAGACTTTCTGAATAATAATTTGCAAGCAAAAAGCACTATATGCTGAATTCTGTAGACTTTTAAGGTTACTTCAAAAAAAAGCTCTATGTTAAAGTCAAATACATTACCACTGAGATTTGTAATACTCACTTGCTACTCTCTTGCTCCAAAGATAATGGCAGCAACTCCGTTATTGTTTTAGCTGTTGGATGAAAAGATAAATATGGTATTTTATAAAATATGTATGCATATATTTACTAAAAATTAGCATTTAAACTACAGCATCTTACTGAATTAATAACTTTGTTACCTGTAGATTACCCCTACTTCTGCTCCTGTAAAAGGTGCTTGATAAGTCTACTAAGAAACAACCCTAATATGCATTTCATTTCTCTTTCAATGGAAAGGAAATATATATTGAACAAAGTCACTAAAAGGGCTGTACTGGCCTCTCAGATATTTACTTAGACTGCACCTTTAAAAAGTCAGCCTGTTCAAAATAAGGCTTGTAACACACAGTCAAAGAAGCAGCTCCACAAGGCACCAGCCTTCACATCATGCTGCTGCTGTTTTGAAGACACTTGAGATTTTGGAAATAATTTTCATTAAAATGGTATTTTTGTGTGAAGAAGCCGTTTGTCTTAGCACACTGAAGCAAACAGAAACCCACCAATCTTGTAAGACAAGGAAAACCACTGAGTACCACAGACCCTACCTACAGATCTCATTATGTACTTACATTATCTCCACTAAATACTTGTGAAGGATCCCTAGCACTAAACAGTTGCACCCCTTGAGATTCTCCAGATCATTGATGATTATCCATCATCATCAAAAAATTTTGCCTGTTCTACTCTAAACTTCCTACGCATTTTCTTTTGTGGTTATAGCTGGCTGGGCAACCAGTCACTGACTTGGAAAGCAATAAAGCCACACAGAGCATAACCAAACCTCCCACTAAGAGAGGATCAAAAGATTTAACTGCTCAAGGCATTCAGGGAAAGGACAAGAAAGGGACCAATGGATTAGGGCTGCAAAGGCACCGAAGGACAGAATGTGGAAAGAGCTGAGAACAAAGGGACCGAAGAGAAGAAAAAGGGGGCCGAGAAGGTGTAAAATGAACACAAAAGTTTGTAAATTCTCAACAGTTACAGACAGGAGCTGATACACAAAAAGATCTGATTGCTCTGCCAGTGAAACACAATTCATCAAATTTAAAAACTCTCATGTGGAAAGCGAAGTAGGAGTTCGGAGGGGGGGGGGTGCCATTTATTTTACTTCCAGGTTCTTTCAGTTTTTCTAAACTCTTTCCCAGATAGCAAGAGAAGCATAGTGGGAGACTTATTCTAGTTTTGCTACAGCTCTGCGACTTCAAAACACGGTAGCAAATTTGTGATTTTTTTTTTTATTCTCCTATTCATCACTTCCCCCCCGAAATCTGAAGTGGCTCATTCCCCAGTATTCACTCACTTGTCAACTCACTTCTTCTTGCATTAAAAGGTTTAATGGAAATTAATGCGACAGCACTGCACTGAACTTCACCCAACTTTAAAATCCTCCTCATATGTTACCAGAAGTCCAGCTAATACTTCCACACTTCCAAATTCACCATTAAGTAACAGATAAGTTATTTGGTAAGGAGGAACTGAAGTGCACAGGTGAACCTGGTGATCGATCACGTCTGATTTTCCTTCCTGATGGTTGTTTTAAGGAGGGGAAAAATAGTTATTTTATCCAGACAAGGAACACTCTCCTGCAAATAATAATACAGAGGTTGTAAGACGCAAGCAAGAATTACACAATAGGCTGTACTTTCCTTTTGGATGTACTGTTTGGACTTGTTCCATCCAGGCAGTGTGGTAGCCTACAATATTGGGATGCTGCAGCCCAGCCAGCACTTTAACTTCTCGCAGCACCTACAAAGACCAAAAGAAACCCCCACTGTGACAGTCCTTTACTCTGAGTGCTTAGTAAGCACAAAAGATAACAAGAAATAACAGTTTCTCACAGAGAAAGAGCAGATAAAATTATTACAGTAACAGAGAAAATCTGGAAGCTTTAAAACAAATCATGATTTTCATGGGTGCAGAGATGATCAAATTAAAGTAATTAATATGCTTCTTTTAATGGAATTAAATGCGTCTCATTTAATATTTTAAGTAGGCATTCTCAGGGTCAAACCTTTAGAAACCCAGACTGCATAAAAAATTGTATTAACATTTTTAATGTTTTGGGAAATACTAACTGCATTAATTAATTAAATCTGAACCAACAAGGAGTTAAAATAGCGACAAAACACAGAAAGAAGAATACCTTCATGCAATCTCTTCTTGTAGCCTTCTTAATTTTGATTTTTTTAATAGCATAGAACTGACCATCTAACTTGTTTCTGACCTGAAAACAATTGCAATAGAACAAAATGAGATGTTAATGTGATTAATTAATTAAAACTTTTAGACCCTACTACTTTCTAAAAATTAATTTCTGCACTCCATTGATATGGAGCATCACCTGTATCAGAGAATGAAACTGGGTTTAGGCCCCAGCTGTGTAAGATGAGGATACTGTACTCTTGTCTTCTTTGACGACTGCAAATATCTAATCCAAACATGTAAATCTTTGTGAAATCAGCCATCTTTCCATCAATTAAAAAATACTGATAGGTCCTGATAGCTGCTTAAAAAGGTTCTCAATAAATATGTGAGACCACAACTGTCCTTTACATGTGGCACATGCCACACTGGGCACCTCGGGCTGGCCATACACTACAAGTACTTAATACACTTCAACACTGCGCTGGACAGTTTATGCTCATTTTAAAGCTGATTTTTTTTCAAGGAGCCACAACTGAAGCATTGGGGTGTGCAGACTAATCAGTTCCTGAGGCTGGTTAAAGTCAATATATCACAATACTTCACATGTGAAATAAGGAGCTTTCATTCACTTTAAAGGAGTCAAAATACACACAGTAAAACATCTAATATATATCCTGCTTCTGACAAACTGAAAACTAACCACAACTGAGCATCTTTCTAAAGGAAACACCAACTTCCTTCCAAAATGCAGATTTGCAACTCCTCTATTAAAAAAAAAAAACACTACAGCCAAAACAGTAACTCTAAAATCCAAAGAAAAACTAGATATAAACAGATCAGTTATAAGTGGGAGGTAAAGAATACCTTGTATACTTTGCCATATCCTCCTTTTCCCAGCCTTGCAACCTCATCAAATTCATTCAAGTATCGTGAAGTCTGTGCTTCAAAGTGAACTTCTTTTTCCCTAATCAAAAAAAGTCTGGCTGCATTAAACTAAATTACAACTTATAAGTAAGGTAAAGGTGTTCACATTCTAAAAATACTATTCAATTATGAAAACTGACATTATCATACTGTACCAGTCACTCTTTCAGTGAATACTGGAAACCAGCAGACTGCAAGAGTGTGTACATGTGCTGCAAACCCACCCTCTGTGTTAACAGAAGTATTCAGAACATTTGTTTTACATTTAGGCCTGATAAATCCTGTTTTCCTGAATGATGGCACCCAACGTGAGAGTTGTACTGAAGGAGGAATTTTCACCAGATAATTTTGAAAATTTGAAGAGATTTTTACTTTTTTTTTTCCCTGTGTTTCAGAGCCAAAATATGCAAGGCAGTATTAATTAAATTCAGAGTGGAACACAGAATTTTAGGGAGGGAGTTTAGTATTTCTACATGCTTTGAATACATACCCAATTGCATGAGGCTCTCTGTTATCCAGTTCCTACAAAACAACAAAATCCAACATGAAGACATGCCTTAGAGAAAGAATAACAGACCTACTGTGCCACCAGCACAGACAGCTTAATCAAACAGAAACTACAACCATGTTCATACAAGAAAATGAAGTTACCGACAGCCATTCACATGCTGCAGAGAGAGCTTCACCAAATTAAAGTATTATTATCCCACTGGTAATCTGTTAACATCTCTCTGCTAGAGAGATTACTGCCCTTTCAGAGTTCTGCTGGCAAAAGGATGAAATGAGGGCTCTAAAATGTGCTTAAGACAAAATTAACTAGCTTAGTTCAAGTAGTGAGATCAGCAAATTGGTTTGATTGAGCCTGAAGCACAGTACAAAAATTATGCCCTCCACTAATGTAAATACAAGGGTGTTAACATAACCAACAGTTTAAAGTTGAAAATGGATGTCTGTCCATTGTCAAAAAAAAAAAGCTGTAGCAATACTTAAAACACCTTGCCTGTGTTTATAAACATTTTAACTATTTTTTAGTGCTGTCGGCTTCAGAAACTTCGGTTTGCACATACAGAACCAGAACATGCCATCTCAAACAACTTTATGTAATTACTAAGAAGACCCAATCCCTTATTAAAAGAACCCCCAAACAGAAGCCCCTTAATGCAGAGGTTGCCAAAGACGTGTAACAAAGCTTACCCCGTTAAGTATTTGTTGATTAGCTGCTTTCATCAGCTCAGTAATGGCTCTATTGTGCTGCAGTCTTACAGTACTGAATTCATCACAGAAGGCAAAAGGAGAGAGCAGCCCCGTTCTTGTGAAAGCCTGCCGAAGTACTGCACAAAGGAAGGGAGAAAGGTCAGAGAAACATTAAATAAAGCCTGCCAGTAAGACCGTGTAAATGAGAAACTTTATTTGAAAAGGTAACACATCTAAAAAACCGAACGGTCCCTCCTACTCTCATGCTGGTCCCGTACTCTTCGCAATAAAAGCTAATTAAATCCAAAGTAGAGCTGCTTTATGGGAATCCCTTTGCATTTGCCAAGCCCTTCAGGGTCAAAACTGCATCTCGTTTTCTTCCTCAGCTGATGAATTACACAAACATCCACCATTTCACTTACATTTTACTTTTGGACTCATTTTTATAAGTGAGAAGAAAAAATTCAAAGCAGGTTCATCAATTAAAATGACTCATTTATAATCAAAAGTGGTAATGTCAAGATTTTCTAATTCACACCCAAACCCACAGACTTATGCACATTCTCATAATAAAGAATGAAGTCACTCCCTTTTACCACCACCCCAAGCACCTCATCTTTCTAAGTTGGGATAAAACAACTGTGACAGACAAAAAACCTAAAAAATGCTGGAGGTGGGTGCAACTGTAAAGATGCTACAAAAAGGCAGTTAAAAGTTTTAGGCGTTCCAAGGTCTTAAAACAAACCTGCTCCTAAGTTTTTTGAGGTGTTTCTTTGGTACCAGTATTTCACAAATCAGCCTATCACTTGATCTTTCAAAGGAGATAAAGTGTATGGGAAGCGAACCTCCAAGAAATCAGGAATTTTGCTATAGGGATTTGCTTACAGGGACAGTTACACACACTAGAGAAGTGGGAAAATCCAACCCATGAGAACATGAATACACCAGCCAAAACCATAAAAGAGATATAACTACTGGAGTACGGGTTTCTTTTATTCACCAGATTTATTCTACCTGGGAAACAGATTTAAATTATACCAATGGAGGAATGTAATTTTCCATATATAAGTACACACAAGCAGCTACATACTTTGGAAGATGCCCAGGTTGGTTTTGGTTGTTCCTCTCACAAAAGGAGGAAATTTGGTAGGGTTTTGGTTTTTTCCCCAGATATCATTTTGTTCAGTAAATATAAGACCCAGGGCCAAACATCTGTATCAGACTTTAAGAACAAAAAAAACCCTACAGTTGTCTGCACTGTTGTTACTGCATGTTATAAATGGCTTCAATTTTAATTATGAACTGTGAGATTTTATTTTCTACAACCACGTACAGTAACGAGAAAAACCTTGGACATTGTTTCTCAAATGCGTTAAGTACATGCGTAAATGAACAAAATACCCAAGGCGAGTCCCACACCAAGAAGACAGCTTTTAAAAGTAACACTTCACACTTAAAGATGCGAACTCCCTGAACGAAAAAAACCTTACGGCAAAATAAAGGATTTTCCCAGAACACAATTCTGAAAAACTTAATGGGGACTATGCTACAGCTAATTATTTATTTTTATTAAATTCCTCTTCTCCCTGTGTTTCTAGATCACATTGAACAGTTACATAATTTACACTGCTGCCCTTCTCATGATGCAACTCGCATGATTTAGCTGGAACAGAACCATCTGATCTTTACATCTGCAGCAATATTCTGTTACTGTTTTCAAAAATAAGACAAGTTGTCATTCCCAATTAAGTTGATTCAGGGTATTCATCCTCTACACAGAATTACTCTTGTCCCAACGGGATGAAACCTACAGCTTTGTATTGATATTACACTGCAATTCTGCACAAAAGGATATTGCCGTAAGGCAGTTTAAGAGACAGGAAGGAACTACTCTTACTAACTTCGGAACAAACACCTCGAATGTACAGGGTTGTGCGTGTACATGTGGCAGAGATGCTCCAGCAGCGACGCAAGCAGCAGTTGGTTTTGGATGGTTGAAGTGAACCTCACGAACTTCTGCGACCCGTTTGCAACTCGCAGCTCCGCCGGCACATCCGACTCTGGAAGGGGACAGTCAGACGAATGAACTTAGGCCTCCGTACACGCCTATTGACCTAAACGTCAAAACAACCTACAACCCACAACAGCTTCAACACAACCCTGGCTCACAAAAGAGGCACCACGCGAGCTGCCACTGAGCGAGTCGGCTAAGGGGCTAATTAGGAAGCTAATTAATTTTTCTAAGCGTGCACGGAAAGCAGCTGCCCGGGGAGGACGAGGCGCTCCGTGCTCGGGGAGGGGGAGCTCGCCCTGCAGCCGCAGGGCAGGGCCTGCCCGCTCTTGCATCACCCTCAGAGCGCAGGGGAAGGCAGGGAAGGAGGCAGGCGGCGGTTCCTCGCTCCTGCCAGCCGGGGGGAGCCAGGACTAAAGGCCGCTCTCCCCGCTGCCCCCAGGGCCGCCCCCGGCCCCGCTTACCGTCAAAGCGCGGCTCCGGGCTCTCCTCAGGGAACTCGATGGCGGGCGGCGCCCGCAGCGCCGCGGGCCCCCCGCCCCGCCA
>VXAY01005276.1:337753-383875 GCA_013399855.1 Oxyruncus cristatus | reverse complement strand
CGGGATGGGACGCGGGCCCGGACAGGTCAGCGCGGGGCCGGGGGCGGGCGCGGGGAGCTGCGGCGCGGGGGCGGCCCGGCGCTGTGCGGGCTGGGGGGAGAAGGGCGAGGCGGGGGCTCCCTCAGGGCCGGTCCCCGGCCCCGCTCCCCTGCGTGGGATTTGTTTTGTGTGTCGTTGGGCTCTTGCCGCGGTCAGCGCGGACGTGTTGCGTGCGGTGCCTGCCCCTGCCTCTTCTCCCTGCCCCTTCTCCCTGCCCTGGCCAGCAGCCTTTCGCTGTCGGTGTCAGAACGTTTTCGGGAAGCGAAACCCCTCGGAACCCCTGAGCTGGTGTTTCGGGCAGCACTGACCTCGGGCTGGTGTCTGAGGCTGGGCGGGCTGCTGGGTTGTGAGCGGGGTTTGGGGGCGCTCGGGGCTCCGGGCTCGGTCCCGCCACGACCAGCGGGACGCGGCGCTCGGAGCTGTCCCGTGGCTCGTGATCGAGGGCGAAGAGATTAATTACTCTCGCCTCTCCTGCCTTTCATTTTGTAGCGAAAGTAAAAGCGGCGCGGGGTGTGTGTTTGTGTCCCCGCACTGCCCCGTTTGTTTTGGCTCGGAGCGGCGTGTGCGGTGCCGGGATTTACCGGGATAGCCCCGCCCGGGCCGGGGCTGCAGGAGCTGCCCCTTGTTCCCGTGTGCCGCTGGTGTTTGCTTACAATCACTGCTGAAAACGGTCGGGTTGTATTGAGATAAAGGCGCAGTCGCACTCCCTGGATAGACGCGGTTCTGTGAACGGGATCTCGTGTCAAACCCTCCCGAGCTGCGATTTATTGCATGCGGAGCCGAGACCAAACATAAATATTTAGCTGTAACTCGTAACTGATGTGTGTTGTGGTGAGAGTGCTGAACTAAACAGGGCCGATGCAACGCTCGAAATGGGAGGAAAGTAACTGTTTTATCTGGTTTACTCTTCAGTATCATACTGGGAGAAGTCTGTTGTGGAAACAGCACAGGGAAATAACTCTCAATACACATGGCATTGTAAATTTATGTTCAGCAGTGGTGCAGGAACACAACCTGTATGTACGTTGAACAAAGGGAGAGGAAAAATATCGGTGTTGGTAGTTTTTGTACTAATTTGTCAGAGAGATGTGGTGTCCAAATTGAGAATTATATTGACATACTCTGAAAAAGTGGTGGGTCCGAGTTATTCTTACCAGCATGGATACCTGCTGGTGTGTAGTGCTTGATATGTGATAATGTGTTACTCGGTTGTCAAAATAAATTTAAGAATACATGAGGCTTCCCTCATTGCTCAGTATAAGGCCCAAGCTTTTTTTGTGATAACATTCTTCTGTTTGCTTTTCAGTACAGTGTCTTGATTCTGTTTTTTGTCCTGCAAATATGTTTTAAATATGTTGTTGAAACCCCTTCCCCGGAGATGTCACTGGTATCTGCAATTTGAAGTCTGGATCTTACCTGAAAATCACTGAGCCCAAGAACTATCACCTCAGTCTTCCAAATGAACAAGGATGTCTTAATTTTTCAGTAGAATGAGAATGAATTTTCCATTTTTGTGTATTATAATCTCACAAATGGAAAATGTGTATAGATTGGATTTTAAATTGAGAATTTACAGGGGGGACAAATCTAATTAAAGGCTTTGTGCATAATTTGTCTTTTGTGGGACGAGAAGTTCTCCAATTTACTGTGCTTTGTTTAATCTACCTGAATTTTTATCATTAGCAATCAAGTTGTGCCATGAATCTGAAACTGCTTTATGCTTTTTTCTCCCAGATATTTTGGTATAACAAAGCAGCTTATGCTTTAAACCCTCAGTTAAGTTTACAGTTTCCCTAAACTTAAAAAGGCCCTACCTGCTATAGCGAGACAGCAGTAAAAATTTACATATAGAAATTGATAATTGATCATGTAATTATTCAGCAGCTTACCATGCACACACAATTACACATAGTTAAAGAGGTATCATCTCAAAACCTAATCAGCATTTTATAAAGTACTTAGTATCTTTTACTGCCTTTGCTCTTGAGGGCTGAGGATTTGTTTTGCTTTCTTTTGCATTCAGCATTTTCTTTTTATAGCTTACATTCCTCTGTTGTTTTTCCCTGGCCAAACCTACAACTCTACATAAAGTGGAACTGGAAAAGATGCTTTTTAATTCAACTTTTTGGTTGATAGTAAGCATTGTAAATGTGATAGGTGCAAAACACCACAAGGAGTGCTGCCAAAATTCTACCCAAACAAATACGTCTTGGAAAGGCAGAAGAAACCCAGGCAGAAATAAATTTGTGAGTGTTTTCTTGATCTCCTTTCCCAAGATTTCTCAGAGCTCTGTCCCACCCTCTGTGTCTCAGAGGTCTGTGGTTCCCAGGAGCAAAAAGGTGGCCAAACAGCTCCTGGATCTCAACAGGCCAACACTTCAACGTGCCACAGCTCATTTTGAGAAGAAGGTCTTCATAAATATAATGGTTTAAAATCCCATGAAAGTGTAAGAAATACCATCAGTCACCAGCTCTGCTGAAGTTAAAAGTAATATCGATGCAGTTTTGAGGGACAGTTATACTTTGTGTGTTTAGTTTTGTGTTGGGTGCAATTATTTTTGAGGTTTGGAGGTTGGTTTCTTTGTTTTTAATAATACTTAACAGCTGCTTAGTTCTTCAAGTTCTTTGAGACCTGGCAGCAGGACTTCCAGTAGTCTTTTCTTTCTGGAATGCTTCTTGATCGTCCTTATGTCAAACAGAACCTTTGCCTTGTTACAGATATGAACAATGACCATAGTTAACAAGCCAAAATCCTCAAAGTCTAAAAAATCTTCATCGAGGAGGTCTGACAAATCTATGAAACCCCGTACTAAAAAAATGACGTCACGCACCGCGAGTTTGGGCCGGGTACCGCCTGCAGAAGATCCAAACAAAGTCTCTGTGGACAAAGGCCCTGGAGGGCATATTTATTGTAGATCATCTCAAAAATCGAAGCCTTTTGCCCAAAGAGATCTAGGTAAGTGTGTCTTTTGTCCTCCTCCTGTTTTTTTGGTTCTTTTTTTTTTTTCAAAACAAAACAAAAGTAGAAGCAGTTCTTAGTTGTTGCACTGCTGTAAAATGGGACTACGATGAACTGAGGCTTTAGTGGCAGACTTCAATTTTGTGCATCCCCTGAGGCAACTGAAGGGACAAGTGTTGCAGAACTTAGTTTTATCTATTTGTAAATTAGTTTTGATCTCTTTACAATCAAATAAGGGCAGCTTTTTGTAATACAGAGATTTACCCAGATCTTTCCCGTTACGCAGAGGAAAGTACATTTTACCATTGCTGCTCATGGCTTCCATTATTCACAAGTCTTTGAATGATAATGCTGCTCAGGGAGAGATCTGGTATCTGTAGGGTTACTTTCTGTGCTACTTCCTTGCTTATTTTCTGTCTCAGTTCTTGCTGTATAATTGCGAGTATAAGTTTGTGGTTTAAGTTACAATAAGGAAAACCCCAATAATTTAATTGATAAATAGATGAAAGCGTATAGATGTGAAGAAACCTGGTTCTAAAATACAAGTGGTAGTTTCTCTTGCACTGGAAGAATTGAAACAGGTGAATGAACTATTGTCCCAACCAGTGTGTTGACCAGCAGATTGAAGTGGCAGCGCTGAACCTGTGCATCCTGTGTTGCTGTGTTTTTGAGCTGGTTCTTCAGGATGCTCCTGCAGGCTGCCCCTCTTTAAATACCCTCTTGAAAACAAAACCACGTCTCTCAAAATACAATTTTGCAGTTGTTAACGATGGGATTGCTCCGCCACAAAGAATCCTCTTCCCACCTGAGAAAATCTGTATGGACTGGCAACAAACCCAGAGTGTTGGGGTTGGACTGCAGAACCTCGGCAACACATGTTTCCTTAATTCCACTCTCCAGTGTCTGACCTACACGCCTCCTCTTGCCAATTACATGCTTTCCCTTGAGCACACCAAGTCATGTGAGTACTTTCTAACATTATAAATCTGTTGGACAGCTCTGAAGGTGAAAGAAAAACAGTGATTGTGTGAAAGAAATTCTTAGTTGTCCTACTTTATCGGTAGAAGCAGGTTTTGAACACGATGTTTAAAGGTCTTTTCCAGCCTAAACGATTCAACTATTCTCTTAACAGGAGGCTCGGAATAGCAAATAAAGTGAATTTGTTAATTTAATGTGCTGTGGTAAAACTTAAAGAAAAGATCATTTCTTGCTTCATGTGAATAATGAAGTACATTGTAAAGGAAGGCATTTGATGAACATTTGGCATTTGGGTTTCCTGCTGGCAGAAAGGTGATAAAACTTGGGATGAAGATTCTTAGCCCTCACAGCCTGGATACTGTACTGCACTAATACTGTGATAGATTATATGTTCAATGTTGACCCATTAAAAAAACCCAAACCCCTAGCATTCCAAGCTAATCTCTTATGAACTGAAATAGAATTTTGTGGGGGACTGTATTAAAATTTAGACTGATTTTATTCTAAATAAAAGGTTTTGGTTTTTAAAGCCTTGAACTTGTGTTCTTGAAATTTCACTTTTCTATTTGAATTTATTTAAGCCTAGGGGAGCCTCTTTTCATATCCATAAATGTGTTTTTTACTGAGGGACCTGCATACCTTCTAGTCTGATATCTTAGTATTTATTCCTAGAAATTTCATTGTATATTGTTCCCATATGTAAAAATTATTTCAGTTAAGAATCACAGAGTGCCTTGGGTTGGAATGAACCTTAAAAATCATTTAGTTGCAACTCTCTGCTGTGGGCAGGGATACCTTCCACTGGGAATGTTCAAGGTCAGGTTGGGTGGGACCTTGAGCAACCCTGGTCTGTGATTCTACAGTTTTTATTCTATACAATTCTGCATAATAAAATGCCACAAAAATGTTGGGGTGTTGGCACCTTAGGACAGGAGACTGTAGCGTGGAGAGTGGGCGTCACACCTATAAATTAAAGACTGTTATTTTGGGGGGGGGAGTTGTAGCGGTGCGTATTTGACTAGACTGCAACACTTTCTTCTCCACTGTTCAGGTCACGTAGAAGGATTCTGTATGATGTGCACAATGGAAAGTCACATCAACCAGGTCCTGTGTTGCTCTAATAATGCCATCAAACCTACATCTGTTATCAATGGCCTTAAAAGTAAGTCATTTGATATAGGTTTGTTTTTTCTAATTTTTCTAATTTTCTGAAGATTTATTTGATGTATATAAACTTGTTTTCTATCGTCCTATAAGAGATAATAATAACCTTCTTATTTATTAGGAATAGGAAAACATTTCCATTTTGGCAGTCAAGAGGATGCACATGAATTCTTATGCTTCACTGTTGATGCTTTACAGAAAGCTTGCTTGAATGGAAGCACCAAGTAAGCATAAACAAATTAACTTTTAAATGTTCCCCAACCCCTCTTACTCCTTTACTTACTATCACAAATTAAAAATTGTCCTTGGTTTGAGGGGTTAACTCTGTGCCTTCAGTCTTCTGAGGTCTGACTCTAATTTTAATTTCCAGATTGGACAGATCTTCTCAAGCCACCACACTTATTTATCAAATATTTGGAGGATATCTAAGATCCCGAGGTACTTCTAAAAATATTTACTGTCTTTTGAACTGCCCTGTGTCTGTTTGTAGTAAAGGAGTTTGTCGTTTGACTAAACTAGTATGGATTAATAATTTAAATTAGCACAGTGCCCTTCACATGTTGTTGAGCCTTTGTATTTTGATTGCAGTAAAGTGCTTGAACTGCAAGGCAGTGTCGGATACGTACGAGCCCTTCCTCGACATTACCTTGGATATAAAGGTGAGGTGTTCTCTGAGGGTGTCAAGTGTAAAGACTTGTAGAGCTTTGTAAAATAAAGTCATTTTGCTCAAAAACATATATTGCTGGAACAAAAGAGCTTGGGAGTGGGTGGGAGTGGATTTGACTCTGTTGTTCTGTGGAAGCCAAGTAAATGGTCTCCATGTTTGTATTGGATTTAAGCTGGAAAAATAATTATTATATCTGCACAAACAATGATACTATCATACGTCTCAATTATTCTACTTCAGTATACATCTATTGTTAGACTGATGGGTTGATTGTTCTCGTTACTGATGCCAAAGCATACCAGAGATGCTGTTTGTGGCATTGCAAAATTTATTTATTTATTTTGAAGTAGAATCATTTTCAAATGAGGTAAATACTCAGTGTACTGTTTCTGCCTCCTTCTTCACAGTGTTTGCTGGTTCACAACAGGTCACTTAAGTATGAGTAAAGTGCTAGTGAGTGTTTGAAATTTTGCATTTCTTGTGACTTAGTGCTCTAATCTCTTACTCATCCAGGCAGTTACGTCTGTCACCAGAGCTCTAGAACAATTTGTGAAACCGGAACAACTGGATGGTGAAAACAGCTATAAATGTAGCAAGTAAGATTATTATCAATTATACCCTAATACAAGATATGTGTTTGATGCAGTGCATGACTTAGAGCATAAGTTCTCTTTTGACTTTGTTTAACAATAAGATTGTGAGACTTGGCTCTGTTTAGTTTTATTTTGTCTGTGCAACAAATACACTGAAATCGTTCAAAGCTTGGGAAAGAAGGCATTTGTTTCTAAGTGAGTAATTTGTGTGTTTCTGTTTGAATATTTGGAAATATATTGTAAGAATTGTGGCCATTAGACTTTTATTCCTAGTCTTGTCTACACTGGGGCTCGTCAGCCTTCCTCAGTGTGGAGTTGTACTCTGAAATATGGCCAGAAGATAAGAGGAATGTCTGATCAGTAGTAGCTGGAGCACGGAGCTGTGGGCAAGGATTTGGAGTGTGAGACAACACCAGCTTCCTGAGGGTCCTGGTGCTCCCTGTGAAACAAACTGAGGTTGGGTCTTGGTGAGTGTGAACAGGCTCAGTGACAATCAACCTCTGTGGGCTCCTGGAACAGTGTCTTGCACAGTTCTGAGATGGTGACACCTGTGGATGACTTCTGTCTGAAATGAGCCACCCTAAACCTGACCTGTGCTTAGTGACAGCTGTGGAGTTCAGATGTTCTGTGTGCTCATCCATATGGAAAACGTTCCAACGTACGTAAGAGCCCAGAACATTCGTGTGAGGTATTTTGGCAAAACAAGTTTGTTATTCAAACATAAACTCAGAAAAGCAAAGACCACCAGGCTCGGTTCTGTAACATTCCTGCCTGATCCTTCTAAATGAAAAATGTAATCCCTGCTTTTTGTTGCTGGAAAACTTCAATTAATTAGCACATCTGAATGCAGATATTGGATAAAGAGCATCCAACGGCCTATTGCACCAGTTTAGTCCCAGGTTCATTTTACTCTGTGGATCCCAGCAAGCAACATGTAATATTTGAATAATTCCCATAGTTTCCAGATTATGGCTGAGGATGAGTAAGATAACTGTAATAAGCACCTCACATCTGAATTTCATGATCCTTCATTAATGTGGGGGGTGAGGAGTTCAGTCATGCATAAACCCAGATGTTTCAGTCTTTTTGTGAGTTTAAAAAGAAAGGTTCGGTGTATGTACAGTATCATTTCCATTGCTAGTAAACTATTCTATTTTCATTCTTTTCTAACTGATGTTTTTCTTTTATTTCCTGCCATGATTTCATGATTTTTTTTCTAATAAAGATTACTGCCTGAAAAATTGGTCTCTAATTACGGGTCTCATAGAATTTTATAAACCACTTTTTTTTTTTTTAGCTATTTTGGGTGGGTCTCTCTTTTTTTTGTTCCTAGGCTTTCTCTATAAGTTTGGAATTCTCAGCCTTGTGTTTTGACATCGGAGTTTGAAAAGAGGCTGTTTAATTCCTTCTGATTGTTAACTCTCAACAGGATTTTTCTTGACAATGTAAAGGAACACGTTTCAGTCTTTGTCTGTGCTGGTGGTTGCATTTCAGGACTGACTTACTCTGAACCTCCTGCCTTTGAATGCAACCAAAAAGATGAGCGATTTTGTTTTGAAGGACTGCAGATGGATTCAGTGTCTTTCCAGACAACCTCAGGACGTGAGAACTTAACACTGCCCAGTTATCTCCTGCAGGATGACTGTTTCCTTCCAGTGATTTTTTTAATTTATTTTTATTTTACCTTTTTTTACAGCCTTACCTTTTTGGCATATGAAATGTTCAGGCATTTCTTTGGCTATCAAAAGATGATGTCCTAAATCCTTTATTCTTTGCTCTGTAGAGCTGTGCTCTTATATCCTGCTATCTCCTCTCTGTTAACAAAGCTGAAATACAATGTATGGATTTATGAAAAGCTCTGACATATTATGCAAGTAAATATCATTCAAATAGCATGAGCACGTGTGAGGGATGAAAACTCGTTCGTGGGAAAAGAACGTACCGTTAAAAATTTGTCTGTGCTTGTTTTTAAGGTGTAAAAAGATGGTTCCAGCCTCCAAGAGATACACGATCCATCGCTCTTCCAATGTCCTCACAATATCACTGAAAAGATTTGCAAATTTTACAGGTGGAAAGATCAACAAGGTATATTTACAGCTGTAATGGTACTTTTACCTTCTTGGCATGGAACATTTCCCAAAGATGAACACTGATTTTGAAGTTGTTCATGTTTTCAGGCAGTAACTATAGTGGAAGAGAAGTCAATATAACAGCTATGACTCCTTCCTTTTTTAACAGTGATAAAGTTCCCATGTGACCAGAAAAATATATCTTAAAGAGCTAATTCTGTAGAAAATATTTCCCTGCAACCTAAATTATTAAATATTATGGGAATAGGTATTTTTAAGTGGAATAGGTATTTTTAAGTGAATCGAAAAATATATTCATATAACCCTAGTCTGTGTTTTTAGAAGTGCTTTGGGTTTTTTAGGCTATTCCATGAATTATTTCAGGATAATTTTTGAATCTTCTTTGTCTGTGTTTAGGATGTAAAATACCCTGAATATTTGGATCTTCGAGCGTATATGTCCCAATCCATTGGAGAACCTCTCATCTATGCTTTATATGCAGTCCTTGTACATAGTGGCTTCAACTGTAATGCTGGGCACTATCTCTGCTTCATAAAGGTAGATACAGCTCCATTTCTAGCCGGGGAAAATCTGTGCTGGCAAAGAAATGAAAATGTTACTGGTAACGTTTTGAGGGGAAAAGATTGCAGTGTGTGTTCTGTTTGCTTTGTTGTGGTATGTTTTGTTCTGCAGTGTTCTATCTGTGATGTCCTTTGGAACACATGCAATTCATCTAAAGATACATTATCTTTATTTGCAGGCTGGTAATGGACTTTGGTATCGAATGAATGATGCCTCAGTAGAACTTTCTGATATCAAAACAGTTCTCAATCAGCAAGCTTATGTACTTTTTTATATCAGGTAATAGCAACCACTAACACAAACCACATTTTTTACTATCAAATTACTTCTTCTTTTGAAGTCTTTTCACCCCTAGGAAAAATATTACTATTTGTACAATTTACTTCTGTCTAACTGGGAATTCCCCATGTCATTTATGTAAATATCTTTCACTGCTTGGCCTTAAACTTCTGCACTTGTGTATCCTGCTCTATATCTGCTCTTTGTAGCTGGCTCATTTAGAACAGAGGAGAAACGGTGGCCACAGATGATGTAAGGCTGAGTTCCTGCCCTGAGAAGGACATCATTGTAGGAAGACCATTCCCTAATTTTCAGTTTGCAGTCTTGGCTGAGTCTTTTGTATACGTTTTCCATGTCATATATACTCTGCTCCTGTGAAATGATAGGCTGGGGTTTTAATCCAAGAACGGGCTGAAAGCAAGGCTCTGAGCTGAGCTCCCTGCTCTTCCTCCAGGCGCTACGACCTGACGCTCGGGGAACGCGCTTTTTACCTGCCGGCGCCGTCGTATCCCCGCCCGTTCCTGGGCCAGCGGGGAGCCAACAGCAAACAGCCTGGATTCATGGGACCACGGCTTCCTCCTCACATGATCAAGGTCATTAGAGGGGGGCAGATAATGGCACCAAATTACAGTGGGCTTTGGTGCGGAGAGGGGTTTTTTTTGTTGTTTTGTTTTCCCTTCCACGCTGCAGCTTCTTCACAGCCCTGATGCTACAGCCAGAGTTGTTCAAACAGTGGCTAATCCTGAACTGTGCAGCCATGCTGCTTCACTACTTTACCCTCCCAACTCAGCTTTCTAAAGCACTGAGAGCTATGCTCTTGAGACAAGTCTACTAATGCTTAAATAATTTAAATTTAAAAAGTAAATATCCCCCACCCTGCCCCCATCAGTGTCACTTCAGTCGAAACAGTGAAAAGAGATTGTCTTGTTCCTGATTACCAGAAGAATTATTCCAGTGTTTTCAGGGAATGTTTAAAGAGGAAAACAAGTATTTTTTGGAATAGCTTTAGTCAATGTTAAGTTGTTTGGGTAGGTTTCAATAATGATGCTCATTTGATACCAATATGCAGTTAACCAGAGCTAGGAATTAAACACACTTATTGGACTCACACTTCTATTGGAAGGGGGGGTTGTTTTCTTAGGTGTTGAGGCAATTTGTAGAAGTGTATAGTAGGAGAATTTCATGTTTTACAACTTGGTCAGTGCTGTGTGTTTGAACAAACCCATTTTGCAATGTCTTTAAATGCAGAGTTCAAGTCGTTTAAATGGAAATGGACCCTTGAAAGAAGATCCCAGTGCAGTTGGTGTGGCTGTGAAAAGGCCTTCGTCAGCTCCACCAACAGCCTGTGTTCAAAACTGGGCAATTTCCAGGCCTTCAATGACTGACCCATCAAAAAACCAGAAGATCACTATCAGTATTCACAACAAGCTGCCTGCACGTCAGACTGTGCCCCAACTGGAGTGTCCGAGCAGTGCTGGGGAGGATGAGGAACTGAGCAAGCCTGTTCCTTCATCCACAGTTACAAACTCCTCCGCAGCAGAGCCTACCTCAAATCTACCCACGGTGTCGGTCCCTACTAATGTCCCCAAACAGGAAGTTCCTGACGAGATCTTCGCTGAGCCAGCAGTGAATGGAAACCCCAAACTGGGTTCTGAGAACGTAGTCCCTTACGGTGCAGAACCCTCAGGAAAACCGGAGGAGTCAAAGGGCTTGTTTAAAAGGAATTGCAACGTAATATCTTCCAACGGAATTCTGATTGGAAAGGTGGTCCGTACATTGCATAACTCCCATTCGTCCTGCCCGAACGCTGAAGAAAGATCCCAGCACGAGCTGCCAAAAATTGATTCCCTAAATGGTGCTATTAGTTTAGATAATGAATATAAAGAAAATGGACTGAAACTTGACGATTCCACTTGCCAAGTCCAACCTGTTAAACCTTCGGAGATGTTCTTTTCTAAAGCAAACGGAGTGCTGGAAACGGTGAGTTACGTTTGTTCCACCTGGCCTTTCTCACCCCTGATGTGTTCTGTATTCATCAGCATTACAGTGTTCCTGATTCGTGTGAAATACCAAGAAAACACACAGCACAAATATCATTAGAACCCTTTGTGCTGTGATCCCATTGAATTTGTGAAGCTGAGCTGTCACATGAGAAGCTGTCAACATGAGAGAAGTTCAGCTGAGATGAGGCTCCATAAGTTTCATAAAATATATTTGGGGGGGAGTGGGATGATGTGTAAAGTGATGATAGCACAGGTAACTCTACTGTTTGCAAAATGATAGACAAGAGCACGTTGTTTTCTACTAAAGAGAGCTTGCTTTTTTTTTTCCTGTTTGTTAACTTCTGTGTTTTAATTGTAGATGCCTAAAGCTTTGTCACCCGATCCTCAAGGTATCTTAGACTCTCTCACATACAGCCAGTTGAACAGCTTGTCAGAGGAAAAAAGGTAAAATGAGTACACTGTGGTTAAAAGAAGGTTTTTCATATAAGTTTACCATTATTTTACCTGTCTACTAATACTACTTAACAGAAAGATTTACATCAGTACAGAGAATTCCACGCTGCACGTGTAGTGTTGTGAACATCAGCGCTGGGCACACATTATTCTGACACTAAACACTGGCAAATGCCTTTTGGAAAACTTTTATAGAATGTTTTTACATTTTTCTTCCATTGTCTGGAATACTTCTTCTATTCCTCTTTTCCACCCTAGGATGAGTGCATGTACATTCCCACCATCTATTCTCCCATTTGGGAGAGAGTGGGAAATCCATGTGTTTATTTTTCTCTAGAGGGGGGAAGAGCAAAGACAGTTGTTGTGGCTGTCGATGTAGATGGATGCCTTGGGTGTGGTTTTTTAAGGTAATAATTACAGAATTGAGAGAAGAAAAACACTTCCCCTGGGAGCTGAGGAAGGTATAAGAATACGTTTCTAAAGGGAATGTCTTGCAGAGTTTGGCATTAGCCACCAATTTTTTTTTTACTTCTTGACATTTCTGTTCTAGATGGACTTTTTCAAGTTAAAAATATGTTTTTGTTTTGTGCAGTGCATCTGGACCTCAGAAATCTTCTGAGAACGATGGTCTTATGGAAACTGTAGTCATGGAAGCTCTGTTTGCTTATGAAGAATCCAGGAAGGTTCCTTCCAACTTTAGCTGTGAGGTTGAGAAACTTTTTATTCAACCAGATTCTGAAATCGTTTTTACCAAAGAAGAAGTTGCTGAAAGTATTGTAACAAAAGCTGATAATGCACATCTCAATATCAATGGTCAGCACAAGGTCAGGAAAAAATCCTTGGACACTGAAGATGATGAATTCCTTGGGCAGCGTGAGTCTGAAGACATCAGAGACAAAGACAAACCAAGAAGATCAAAAGAACCTGAACTCATTTCAAAAGAAAATCCTTTGTACATCAAAGGGTCTCCTGAGAGCAAAGAGAAATTAGGGCAAACTTCCTCTGTGAAGCCTGACATTGAATGTAGTTCTAAAAAACTTGCATCTCTAGATATTACGGATAAATGCCAAGATACAAAGGACATTTCTAATAATTATGTAGAGGTACCACCTGTTAATGACTCTTCCATCACAAAGCTGGATAAAGTATTGGAAAGCCAATTTTCTAGAGCAGATGAGGGACTGAGCAGTAAAATATGTGAAGAAGAGAAACATATGAAAAAAAATAAGAAAAAAATACATGACTCTAAAAGAACTGACAAAGAGCACTACCGAAGGAAGAGAGAGAACTCTGACACTGAGGAGAGGGAGAGGCAAAGCAGGAGCAAAACAGAGGACCATTCCCACAGGAGGAGGAGCTCTCGTAGCGTGGACACAAACAAGCAAAGTCGTCACAGGCAGGACTATTGCAGTGAGAGCAAGTACAGATCTTCCCATAATGAAAGGAGCAGTCCAAGCAATGGCAGAAGCTCAGGGAAATACTCTCGTTACAGATCCCGAAGCAGAGAAAGGACAGAACAGGACAGGAATAGGTATTACTATTCCAAAGGGGAGAGAGCTTGGAATAGGGAAAGATACTACCAAGATGAGCCGCGGAGATGGGAAAAATGCAGATACTACAGCGATTATTATTCCTCCCATGGAACAAGGGATGGTAGAGAGAGGAAGTCCTCTCAGTTTGATAAAGACTATGACAAGTTGAGCCAAGCTTACAGCAGGTCACACAAGGATTATCATTGCAAAAGCAGGTGGGCTCACAACTCACTCTCTCGAGAGGAGGATCTACATCACTTCAGCAGCCACAGAGCAAACCTACATCACTGTTCAGTACCTCAGCAGCATCCTGACAAATACTCCCGTGACAGGCACGCGCTCCCACCCCTGCCAGCACATTCACACCTTGAGGACTCTTCCCGGGAAAATGAAAAACTAAGGAACGGCAAAAGAAGATACTCCCACCAAGAAGAAAGTGGCAGTGACATAGAAAGGAAATGCAGAAAGACAGATGACCAAAGAATCAAAAAGTATAAGAAGGTCAAGAAGAAAAAGAAGTCCAAAGATAAACATCGAGAGAAGGATTACAAGTAAGCAAGGATTCCGGCATAATCAGCAATTTTTTTCCTAATTATTTTCCGGGTATTTCTCATGTCTGCCGTTTTTCCCATTGTTTCTAAGTTATTTTTCTACCATAACGTGACGGGATCATGTCATTAGGTTGGTCAAGTGAAGATAGGAAAGATATTGCTGAATTGTGTTAGGACACTAGAGCTGGACACTGCAGTCAGAGTAACATCTGCACACGGTTTTTGATTAGGCTACAAATTGAATTTTTTTTTCTTTTTTTTTGGAAATTTCCCATATTCCACAACCAGCCCCTGTTAATGATTTGTGTACAAACCAGGAGCTGTTGTCCTTCATGCTGAGGGCTAAAGTTTGCTGCATCTAAAGTAAGTTAGATGCGCAGAAGTGACCACAAAATACGCTGCAAGTCGTCACCTGTGGTAAAATAAATAACATTTCATATATGCATCAAGTGCCACATCTGTCTCTCTATTTTTAACTTGCATGTTTCCTTCAGACTTTATGATTTGGATTGCTCTGTGCTCCACTTTGACAATGACAATCGCAAACATAAGAAAAAGAAGAAAAAGAAGAAACACGACAGGAAACTGAAAGACTTATTGGAATATTTAGATCCTCGTTTCCAGAAGAAAACATGGGAGAAGAAGGAAGAATCCCGCCCTCCAGATGATCATTTATGTGAGCAATACAAAAGCCAGGGCAGTAAACAACCCTACAAGGAAGAGAAGCCTTCTGGTGCAGGTGACAGCAAGAAATACAGCTCCATGGCATCCCATGAGTATGTCAGAGGTAAGGAAGCCCAGGGTGCTGGCAGGACTCCTTTTAATTCAGAACAATCTTCAAATGCTTCTGTGATGAAATCTCTGCCTTATATATCGTGGCTTCCAAACAATATCGTGGCAGGGGGGGTTGGAAGTAGATGATCTTTAAGGTCCCTTCCAACCCAAACCATTCTGTGATTTAAATAAAATACTGTGTTCAGCTGTTTCATAGCACAGAAGCTGCTGGTTGCTTATTCAGAGTAACAGAAATCGGTGATAATCCTGAAATAATCCTGCTGGTTCAGGTGTAGCTCTGCCTTCTCCTAAGCACAGTTGTCAACTCTCCAGAGGACACCTCACAATTTAACACCTGGAGAGCATCTTAAATTCCTGCTATTTTATTTAGTTGAGGATTTTTTCTGTTAGTGTAGGCTTAAAAATACGTAGAAATGGGCTGATGAAGCAGCTCTTTCCCAATTTTTAATGTTTTAAAAGAAGTCTGTTTGATGCTTCTTATAAAAAAACAAAATACCAACTTGAATGCGTGACTGAATTCACACTGAACTCTCAGCTGTTGCTTGTCATAATCTTGACCTGGGCTCTTAGTAGATAGATTAATTAAATTAATTAGCTCTAGAATTATGCAATGAAGAAGAGTGCACACTGCAACAAATGCAACATCTAAAATCAAATTTGACAGCATTTCCCATGAAATCTTTTCTGAACAGAAGTGTTTGTTGTAGAAATAAAACCTTTTAAAATGCCTGTTATATGACATAAACCAGTTCCAGTTACTGACATATAAAAACCAGAACAATCCACCCAATTAAAGAAGGACTGAACTGAGGTATTTCAAATACTAATGTGAAAACAGACCTTTTTTTATTATACTGATATCAAAATAACCCTTATTGCACTAGGAAGTGTCTCGGTTCTAGCTGATGAATCAGGAACTAAACAGGAAAATGCACGTGCTCAATACTGGTTTGGCTTTAGGGAATTCTCTGGCCAGCAGATGGCAAACTTGGGTTTTTCTGAACCGGTCTGAAGTCTAGTGAGAAGGCAAACGTGAGGAAATAAATGCCTTGCATCTCATTGCCCAAGTACTGGGGCAGTGGGATTGCTGGGCTGTGGAGGTGAAGGGGGTGTTTGTTCATTGCTCACAACACAAGGGCTGGGAGAAGCAATTTTTGTAAGTCTTGAGAATTTTAGTGTTTCATCAAATCCATGGACATTGATTAGCTGCTGCTTGTGGGAAGTCAGCATTCTTTTTAAAAAATGGGTCTCAAGTAAGATTCTCTGAATGATGGAATCCAGTTTGAAGAGAGGCCACTGTGGCAGTGTGTTTTTGGAGAGTATTGAACCTCTCAAACACGGTAGGGACAGGCAAAGAGCCACTGAGAAGGAATCGTGAGGTTGTGCCTTTTCACCAGGACTGGAGTTACCCTGAATCAATTAATAAGGATGGAAACAGTGCTCAGTTGTGATGCAAGACAAAATCATCCAGGATGGGGGGAGGAGCAGCTCTAAAGCAGTTATTTCCCACATTCTTACCTGTTCTCTCCAGTGAGTTTCTGAAGGTTCTGTGCGGGTAAGGTTGGGTCAGCCTGACCACAACGATGCTGTCCAGGCAAAACTTCAGCTAAACTCGATTTACCTGAGGTCCAGCACTTGCTGTTAAAGCAGGTGGCTCTGTCCTAATGTTCTGAAGCAGGTCACCAGTCTTAGCCTAGAACTGAAACAGGGTCAGCTGGGAGAGAGTTGGATCCTGCAGTCACGGAGCAGATGGAGCTGGGGGCAGCTTTGAACCTTCTCTGTTAAAAATCAAGCCACTGAGACCCAGTTTTATGTTCAGTGCCACGACAGGGACTGACCTTGCTTCCTTTTGCCTTTCAGATGTGGAGCTGACTGATGAAAGCCTTCAATACTCAGACTAAACCCACCACCAAACCCAACAACTTCTTCCCATCAACCCCAGCAACCCTTTACCTTCCAATCAACGACTTTTCATCATCAAAACCAACGACTTCTTACCTTCAATTACCTGACATTACCAATATTGACCATCAAAACTTAAAATTTATTATCAAAACAATTACCATCAAGACAAAAATCCAGTCATAAGTGGTGCTTAACATTTCTGTACAGATTTTACCATATAAGAACTTTTTTTTAGTTTTTAACTTGAGACTTTCTTTTTTAAAATATACTTCTAATCCAAAAGGGTGAAAACTTTTTACAACTGCTGAACATTGTAAATTACCACATAAATATCTCACTGAGGTGAGATAATGCCCTGGAATAGACCATCTCAAATGCTGCTTAATTACAGACTCAGGTTGACTTTATGTTATTCATGTAATGTTACTCCAAGTTAAGACATCTGGTGCAAGAGCGACCAGGAAGTATAAAAATTGCAACTGACAGTCTGTATATTTAATTTAAAGACTTATTTAAAACTTCACAAGTTTTGCAAGAGCTTCATTTTTATTTTTTTTTTTTCTGTGGTCTGACACTAGAAACTAATTTACTTCACATTTGAGTTATATTCAAGATCTGAAGAAAATCTTCTGGTTTTCAACATTGTGAAACAACGAATATGCAGTTCTGAATGTATCTCTCAAGACTATTTGTATATTGTTCCATATGTTTTTATTACATTTTCTTAATATACTGTCATTTGTCTTAAGTCTCAGTTGTCTGTTTTGTCTCTCTAAAGTGTCTAGTTACAGACAAATTCATACTGTGATTTTTATTTTTATTATTAAATGCTATCAAACTGTGATGCACTTATTATTCACTGGTCCTGCATCAGGAGATGAGTGGGGAACCTGTATTAAATACAGTTCATCTGAATAATCTGTCTGGTTTATACAAGCTGTGTTGTTCAGAGATGTCTAAAAGTTTGATCTTTGTTTTTTTAAAGATAAAAAGCACTTGCCCCACTGTAAATATATAGCATGTAAAATTTATATAGTATATAAATACAGCAAAGTTAAAATGGATTTTTACTGGAGTTTTACTTGAGTTATTTAACATGCACTGTGTCCTGGGAGCTGGCAGAGCCTGGTCGCTACTCGAGGAGTCCCATCTTCCTCTCAGTGTAGGGGAGAAGATGCTGCCGGTGTGAGCCAGAGAAGATCAGTAACCTGGGACTGCAGCTGCCTAGACAAGGATGCAGAAGCCTTTCTCCTCTGAACTTCAAAGCTTCCCGAGCCAGGCACGGGCTGGGAGCTCAGCAGTAGCTTTTTATTGTGCGCGACACTAAAAAAAAAAAACCAGAAAAAGAAGGAGCGAGGTTAATGTTTTACTAAATCCGTAATCCTTTGGTCCATGGAGAACACCGTAAAGCCAAACAAACCATAAGTGTACCTGCATAATGTTCCTATGGCAACAGTTATGTGACGTTACATAAAGTAACATGGCGAAGTAACCAACATACCTGTCCTGTATCTGGCTTTTTTTTCCTCTTTTGTCCTCCGGCTCCAAGGTTTGGTGTCTTGTCCTTTGTCTGATGAGTAACTCTGGCGTGAATTGTGTAAAAGCAGTTCCAGTGGTGACTGTTGTACCTCGTGCAGAGCCCCACAGGCAGCAACTGCCCGACCCGGCTCTGGAGCAGCGCAGGGAGGTGACACCTCCCTGAGAGCTGAAGAGCAGCATCAGCTACTTCTAATTGAGGAAACTAATTCATCTGCTTGAGGAGAAGAGATCTGATCCCTCCCTTACATTTGAGTGGAACTCAGGGAAGGGAACTGACAAAACACCTCCTTAATTTAGGGTGGCTCTCGAGGGAAACCAGCTCTTAATGTTGAGTCGCTCTCAGTGGCAGCAAACTGCACCAAAACAACCTACTGAGCAGCTGAAGGGGTTTCTCTCTGAAAAATTAAACCTGATAATTTAAATTACTGCACCTCAAGGTAGGGAAAAGAGGCCTTTCACTTAAAAGAGCTGTTGTAAAGTTACACCTTAATCTCTAAAGAAGAAGTCAGCAATTGCCTCCCCGGCATTCCTGGTAAATGAGGAGATAAACAACAGTACAGTTTCACACTTTATTTTTGAGAAAACTGACAGATTTAAGCAACAGGTCTTAATGATAAATGAAAACATTAATATTGCAGTGGCTTTACATAAGAACATCACATTTTTAACAGTGATACAGAGTATTTGTCATGCAAATCACTTGTGTACACCAAGTAATACTTATATCAATACAGATCTGTACAGTATTTACATTTTATATTTAAACTCTAGCTAGAAACATTTTCCAAGAAAATATAGAAATGAAACTGGTAAGCCACAAGTCTTAATTTGTAGCATTTGGTCTACAACAGACCTAGCTTTTCCAGCAAGCATATCTACATAGATATGTAATAAATCTTAAAAATAGGCATTGTTTTTTTAATATATGAAGCATTATAAATGCTGCTCAGTTTACAAAGGTTCAGTTTTGTACCAGTTTAAAACGGTTCAAAATGTTAAGTGATGCTGAGCTTATTTTGTCAGAATATTGTAAAATTTAAGTCAGTCCAGCTGAGCTTAAGTTTTATGTACAGTTCTCTCCCAGTTGCACTGCAGTGCCCAGCGGGTCACACACTGAGCACGTGGCAGGAGCAGCCCTGGCTCTTGCTGCCCCCTGCAAAACCAAAAAGCTGGAAAATTATCCAAGTTTGAGTGCGACAGGAAGGGAGAACCTATTGTCCCCAAAGGACTTTTCCTCAGCATGGCCAAACTGTAACAGATGCTGCTTTAGGCCACCAAGCAGCCACTCTTAGTAGCCACCCCTGGACTTGAAGCCCAATAAAAAAAAAAAAAAAAAAGGGAAAGGTTGAGAGATTTTTCTTCACCCTCGTGGATAGTACCTGATCCAGCCAAAATTTTCACAAGCCACTTTGTGTTACTGGCCTCGTGGCCAGTGGAAATTTTGGGCCAGTTTCACTCCCTGCTAATACTGTTACAAGGAACATTTGAAATCAAATATTAACACACACGAGAAGGCTGCTCCATTAGCTTTGGTAAATTAAATAGATACATTGAGCACCACAAGTAGCTGTTTAGGATGTTGCATTTCAATGCTAAGAAATAATGTATTTCCTGCTATAATATCCTCAGTTACATGTTACTCTAAATAATTACTTCTGCAGGATATAAGAACTTCAAACTAAATACAGCAAATGAACTCTCAAGGCATTTCCTTCATGCTCACAGGCAGACACCCTCACCTGGTTAAATACACAGATTTCCTCACAGGTGACATTTCAGAAGATAAGAACTGATACAAAAGTGCTTCATGGCTTATTCATGCTTTTGGAATCTCACGTTTCTCCAGAAATCTTTTAATTGCTGCCTCTCGCCTTTATGCTCACTAAGTACCACTGATGGCTTGTCCCTATCTGCAGTACAAATCTACCTGTCCGAAGCTAAGACTGATGGGAGCAGTGCCTGAAAACAAATCGTGTCATTGCAGAGTGGAAGACTCAAACCAAGTGTTGGCAGCAGCTCTTACCACTGTGCTGCTTTGCGAACACAAGACACACGGTTGATTTCTATAAAGAGTTTACAATGTGTTCCATTAAGCAAATATATCCCCACACTGACACTTATTCAAGGATTCTACCTCCTTTGGTTGAGTTTTACTCCCTTGGAAGCACTCGGATTTGAACATTCACCCCAGCAATTCCACACACTCCAGGGGGAAAAAAAAAAAAAAAAATCAAAGGTGTAGGAAAGTTTACTTTGTTCTTTTCCTCTTGGCCTCTTTTGCAAACATGCAATAAAGCAAAACACTCACAGGCTGGCACCCCATGCAAAACAAGGCAAATCAGTAAGACAGAACAACGAAACAACTCTCCCTTGCAGTTCAAAGGAGATTTGAAACAGATCAACTCAGTGAGTCTGTGGGTTTGCCACAGCAAAACGTGCAGCACATTTCCCTACAACGGATCCAAAGATGCTCCTCTAACTCCAACAAGCAAAACTGCTTCGACGTCTTGGGTCTCCAAAGCGGTCACTGGCACTGTAGGCACGGCTCAGGTTCAACAAATTCGGGCAAAATGGAGTACAAGCAGAAGCAGTTGGGTCAAAAAAAGCCAATTTTTGCCTCCGTTGTGGAATCAGGGGCTTAACCTTTAGGAGCAGTGCATGTGCTATCAACAGAAAACACTGGAGTACAATCTGCTGTAGCAGCTGATGTGTTCCTGAAAGACCCATCAGTAGGACCACAAGGATCTTCCACAAATTACAAAAACAACAGAGAGATGTGCCGGCAGGGGAGTCTACCTGCACTACGTCATCCATTTATTTTATAAGTAAAAATAAGGATGTCTCTTCATTTTTTAAAATACCAACTGCCGAAGCACAGATCTGAAAAACTGCCTCAAAGAATGCAATAGAAGTACTGAACTTCTCTGCATGTCCAAAGTTTGTTATCAAGCAAAGGAATGACTCCTGCTTGCTTAACTCTCCGGGGCTGCATCCTACGGGAAGATTTCACCTTCCTGGTTTTTCCCTTGAAAAACATAGAATGCACGTGCAATTTTTTAGGGGTGTATTCACATGCAAAGCCTAAGCTCACTCAAGCCCTGTCATTCCTTTAATACTAACTTAGTGTTAATTAAACTACAACATATCTAAAACATAAGAAGGATGTTACTATATAGAAAGCAGATTAAACCAGTCATTAAACCTCGGTGCTTACTGTGAGTATGAGCAGAACAGGAATGAGTTTCAGCCAACTGGCAAATAACAGAGCACGTCTGTACTTCGTGTCACATCTACAGACTCGAAGCCTGGCTGCTGGGACCTGCCTGTATTTCAGTGCCCGTCAACCAAACCCCTCTGGCACCACGAGGTACCTACACAGCTGCCAGTCTGCTTAGCTGCACTTCTGAAGGAAAACTGTTTCCATAAAGGCAGGAAAGAAATCCCAACAGAAAGCGGCACTCGGCTGTCACTGGGAAACACACACGACTTGGGAACTGACACTGAGACTGGGGGGGTTCTGCTCACGGGAAAAGGAAGTGCCAGACCACGCCGTGCTCCACTGCTGCTGCTGCTGCACTTTAGTGAGAGATGAAAGTCTTAAAGTCACTCCTCCTTCGGTGGGAAATGCGCTCAGATAACAAGTGTAGGACATTTTACTGTCAGCCCTGAACTCCTTCCCTCCCAACCCAAGTAAAATGGAGTTGTAACTAATACAAATGAAAACAAGGCTTCCATGTTTTCAGCTGAATTCTCTGGGATTTGAAGCTTCCTTCAAATTATATGCCAGTAACTATTTACCCTGAAAGGTCTTGCCAAGTTTTTATGCCATAGTAAAATGTATATATATAAAATTTACAGTAATTGTCTTCATTTAGTTTGTCCAATTTTTACATGATGACTCCACTGTACGCTCATTTATAGGTTGATGCAGGTCTACAAGTCGCTGATTGTGTTCTATTTCTTGTTTGCAATCCTTCGTTTCCTTGTTGCCAGCATATCATAAAAGGGATCCCTGCTGATACTTGCTCTGGAAGGAAAAAAAAAAAAGGAATCATCAGTTTGGTTAACAAGTACCTGGTTTTGAAAACTGAAACTATTTTGTTGTCTCTTCCCTGTGGATGAGTCCACGTTCTTAATAAGATAATGGATGGTTGACTTCTAAGCACCACAAATACTTCTCTAGCAAAAGATGCTATTCAGCTGATTTGTTCAGAGTTCATACCTTCATCTTGACTATTATTTATTTCTTTAAGTGTGGGTCTGTTTATAAACTTCCCAAGGTAAAGTCAAGCTGTGAAAGTTTAAAGCTGCCTGTGAACACACTTGAGATACATGTCACCAAAGATAATTATTAGGGAAAGTAAGAATCCAAGAAAATTAGGTTTAAAGACAATTCCCACAAGGTTTTACATCTGCTAAAAAAAATAAATCCGTATTTTCCTCATTTGAGTTAGTAGCACTATTTCCTTAGGACCAGACAGTAACAGGAGAGTTGCATCTTCATCCATCAACCCCACAGAGCTCGTCATTAATCCTAGAGGACACTGCAACATCAGAGTTCTTCAAACAAGGTAGAACAAATTCTGTTAGTACCAAACTCTGAAAAGAGTTCTGAAAGACTTAACACTCACTTGATAGATTTAATCCACTCTTCCTTTTCTTCTGGGGTGGGAGCAGATATTCTGTACACTACGTGGTTGCCTTCCACCACTCTGCCATCAGCTTCAGTTTTACAGGCTTTAATTACTTGACCTTTATGACTGGGGTTATAGAGCTCAAAGCAGTTCTGGAGAGTAGAAATCAAGAAATAAATTTAAAAAAAAAACCAAAACAAAACTGACAAATATATTCATTTAACAGTACAATTAAGTTCTATACGGTTTACTTTTCTTCATTAAAAAAATAAATATGAAACTATCTTACTGGTTTTCTGGGGTCTTCAACTTCTCTTATGCTAAGATTTTCTAACGGAATAATTCCTCTAGGTTCTTTGTCCTAAAAAAGTTAGGAAAATATCCCATTATTAGCCGTTTAAATATGCTGATTACAAATGAAATGCACCATGCTTTATACTCACTGTTGTGTATTCAAAGTAATACAGGCAATTATCAGTCAGAATAAACCACCTCCGTTTCCATGTTTTTACTCTTCCCCCTACAATCAAAAAGTAGGCTGGAATTAAACCTGTGCTGCTGGCAAGGCTTCAACAACAGGTAAGGAAATAATTTAGTTTTGCTTGGTTTTTTTCCAAATATGGTTTAATTCTGTAACGGTAAATGGATCAGGCACAGATGGGTGAGGTTAAAGGAACATGTTCCTGCAGCTCCTGTCCTGAGGCAGCGCTAACTACGGTGGTGCTGAGCAGCCACAGGAGCCGTGCACGACAGCGCAGGGGCCAGCCCTGCTCCCTCTGGGCAGGCCTCCACGGGGTTTATTGCCCCAAGAGCATGAACACCCACAGCCCTGGGCACAGCCAGTGCTGCAGGGCCAGGGGAGGCTGAGCGGGGCCAACGCCGGGGCTGCTTTAACACCCACGGCCACTCGCTCCCACTGGCGGAGGAACTGCACGGATAACCAGCAACCGGGTCCCAGCAACAGGACCAACCCCTCCACAGCTTGTCTTGGGTGAGGGAATGGTCCCATCAATAAAATTAAGGGCATTTTATCACCTTCCCGTCAATCCACTCGTGAGCAAACACGTGATTAAGAACTTATCTCTACTTCCAGATTTAACACGGAGTGCGTAAGATGCTTATAAACATCACTTACAGAACAAATATGATGGGGCATCAATAAGGAGCAAATCCTAAGCCAAGACATAGCATTTTTAGTCAACTGCCATTTTTCAGAATTTTAAAAGCATTTCTCACTATGGGTTAATGTATCATTGGGTACACCTGACAGGAGAAATCGCTACTGCTCCAAAAAATGCCAATTTTTCCTGCATTAACAGTTTAGACAAGAGCAACCACAGAGTTCTTCCTTACACCTGTTAACGATATGCTGTAGGGAACAGTTCCTTTTTAGAAACACGTTATTGTTTTGGCCCTTTCAGTTTTTCTGCCACTGGCTGCTTCAGAACATGTTTGGTTTCTCACTATTATGTTATTTTAAAATTCATTTCCAGGACAGAACTGTAGATAAATCATTCAGTGTTATTAGTACACAGGCTTAGATCCACCACAGTTATCTGACTTCAGGATTATGTCACCACCTGTGCATCATCCATTCAGCAGGGATTCCATCTCATTTAACTCAACATTTCCAAATAGTTAATCTTGCCATGGAACACCCGTGCATAAAAGAGCACCATCAATACACACAAGACACCCAGTTTAATCCAAGTCATATCACCGAATTTAGAACATGAGCATAATTTTTTAATCTTTTTTGTTCTACTTGAGATAGCTGGGGTTTTGTTTAACACGGAAATCCAAATCACATTAAATTAAAGAACAATTCTAGGAATGTCATGACATTTCTGGATACCAATCTCGTGCATATTTGCATTGCAGACCAAATATGTTGCACGTTGTATCTTCCTTCTGCTTGGTTTCACAAGCTACAGAAAAACCAGTGCTGACACACTGCAACATTCAATGTACTCAATAAACTTTGTGTTTCCACTAGAAGCACAGGTATCTTAAGAAAAATTTAATCTGCAAGCAGGTGTGGTGAAATAAGAGAAGGCAAAATAGTGCAAGATGCAGAAGCCGTGACACAATGAATGGTTGAGTGAACTGGAGACAGTGAGGGAAGAACTGGTGGCATTTTAGTACAACCACGTGACAGATCCTTAAATCAAGCACTGCACAGACATTCAAACTGGCACGTAAGTCACTAGAAAAATTCCCATCACCTTGACCGAGAGCTGGGTCAAGTATCAGGAAGTATTTGGGATTGGAATGACGAACCTGAGCTTTGACTCACTTCCAGATCAATGAATAAGCAGCTGCCAAGTCAAGGCGACTGCCGGGGCACTCCTTGTGATCCCCACAACATGACACGTGTTCATATAACCCAGTATTAACTGCCATGACTTTAAGTCACGTTCTGCCCTCTCAGGTTAACAGGTTTAACACCACTAAACATTTGTATGGCCCTAAAACATCACCATGTTTTTCAGGCTAACAGGTAACATCAGCTATCAGAGGTCATGGCTTGTCTAGCAGAGAAAACATTCAGGAGGAGAGAGGATGAAACAAAGAGGGAAACACGTCACAGAGCAGCTTAAACTGAGCAAAGGTGTTTCTCATAAACCACCATATCATGTCAGAACACAATTTAAAAAAAAAATCAGGTAATAACTATGTATTTAAAAGAAGGCCTGCTTATAATTTAGGCAGAAGTAATGGACCTTAACCACCTCCCAGAACAATATGAAGTGCCAAATAGTAAACCACAGTTTTACTATGGTGGTTCAGTGAGCTCACTGAAATTTTTTCTGACAACATCCCCTCTCTCTGGAAAGGCCAGACTTCTCAAACCTGAAACCTTCTGTAGTCATCAAAACTGCAGCATGAAGCTTTTGTCATGAAACACTCCCCACCTCCAGGATAGTACTGATGTTGAAGCCAGAAAGAAGATTAAATATTTCCAACAACATCCCTCTTACTGCTCCCTTCTCCCTAAGCCAGCCAGTAGCTCACAGGGTTACAGCACTCCAGTGAGTCATGGAAACAGGCCCTAAGTCCCTGCTCCACCAAGCTATGAGTTACTCTTCCAGAAAAAAAAAAGGTAAGCAGTAAGGCAGGATTTTTTTGGAGGATAAGGAACTACTCTCACATGTCAGTCTCTGTCTCCCCACCCCATTATTTAGTTGCAGCTGTCAACAGCACAGAAACTCTAATAAAGCTCAAAATCTAATCTGTACTAATCAAATTTACAGAGGTCACCATATAACACACATTTAATATGCCTTTCCAGTGGGCTGCATCCCAAGCAGCTGGTTGATGAGGCGCTGTGGCCCGTAAACACTGCACACAAGATTAATGGGAAAGAACTCGTGACAACAAAACATTCTTCTCCTTGGCCGGGATTGCTGTAGGCTCGCAAAACAACAACAAAGGGGTTAGTAACATACTTCATCTCTGACTCCAGCTGCCAGCCTTTCAGAGATTAAAACTGGAAGGAATTAAGTTAACAGAAGAGGATCGAGAAAACCAGAGGATGAAGCCATAAACATTTACAGAAAGGGAGAGATAAGTGACATACTTCTGAAAGATCCAGCTGATTAACAAAAATGCACAGACATCTCAAATAAGAAGCTATACAAGCAATGGTGTCTTAAAGGTGGAAATCTAAGGAAACGACAAGAAATTTCACGGTACCACCACCACTCAGAATTACCATGTAGAAAAATCTGAAATCTCACGATGTCTCACACTGCTCTAAGTGAGGACTCACTAGCACTCAGCAGCAAGGCAAAATGTACAGAAAGAGGAACAGAGACCCTCTTCACCTTTGTAACTCAACAGAGGATTATCGTTTTTTTAACTCTGGGCAAAGTACAAACTAGACAAACAAGGGAAAAGCAACTGGCAATGACTTAGGATACACAAATCCCTAAAGTAAAAAACACCTTAAGGCTTAAGGCAGCAAGGTATCTAAAGTTAGCAAGTCCTACTCAGATCTTCAGCTCATTTATATAAAAGTTTTAGAGGGGAAGGAGAGAGATGCACACACAAGCATGTGGGTTTTTTCTCCTCAGTTCACTTAGATACCACCAGGCAGAACAGACTCAGCAACTGCACAGTTATGCAGATGACTGGATTGAAGTTGGGGTTTCTTTTACAGTTTCCCCTTGACAACACTGTCTGTCTCTGGGAGGGCACCAGGTTCCACGAGGGCCAGGCAGGTAGCGGAAGGCACCGGTTTCCTGATCAGCCACCACTGTTCTCCCTGCCCAGATTAGGGAAGAGAAACAACATCCTCTCAAGGACAGATGTGCTGGAATAAGCACCACTGGCGGGACAGGCCCGGATGTGCAGCTTTTGGACAACCTCCAAGCACTCTGTAACCTCCTGACTGGCAGAAAAAATTAACGCACTCGTGTGTCTGGCTCGAATTATTTCCTCTCCAGTTTGGGGGAATAATGTCATAGTTTCCCTACGACTAGAAGAAAATATTACACAAGTTGAGCAATTTGCCCAGAGAAGCTGCTTTAGGCAAGGAAAAATTTCAAAATACCTTAGAGTGGATGGCAGAAAATTTCATGGTACCACCACCACTCAGAATTACCATGTAGAAAAATCTGAAATCTCACGATGTCTCACACTGCTCTAAGTGAGGACTCACTAGCACTCAGCAGCTTTCAGTTTTTGACTTGCAGCATTCATTTTCATTACACCAGGCTGCAAACCATGCAGAACTGGATGATAATTTGGGTCTACCAAGATAAAGACATCTATATACAGGCACCAGCTCAGTCTAGATAGATAAAACCAGAATTGCTGTCTGGCTGCCAGGTTTGGCACTCAGACTTACAGGGTCATCTCTGAACAATCCAGAGCAGCAAACCCTCCAAAAGCATTCCACACTTTCCCAGTTTTCTAAAGCCCAATGCCAGGCTCAGGGGCCAGGGTGGTCTTTTGGACATGTGAATTTTACAACACATGAAAGTTTCACAATCCCCATCTTCTGCCCAGAGGAAAATCAATATAGTGAGAGATGGAATACTAAAAAAAAGGGCACAAGTAGATAAATGGGAAGAACTGACTGTAAGAAATACCAGATATAAAAAACACTGTCTTGATATACTCAGGCTCTGCAAGTAGTCTTAGTGATGTTTATAGTTTTACATAAAACTTTCTATTTCAACTTTTATGGATTATCACAACTGAGCACTTAAGCTCTCATACAGGAGCAGTCTCCTTAGCATTTCAACAATACTGAAACTTTTACTCTCAGAATCTTCCAGAACTGAAGGAAACTCTACCCATTTCACAAGAAATGTTTCCCAACAGGAAGGACTGTAAAAATGCAAACAGTGTGGATTGAGACAGCATGCTCAACACACACTTTAAGACTCCTGGCAAATAGAAAACTCAAGGGAGATGAAAGAAAGAAAGGAGAAAAAAAAAATAAATACAACCTGCCAGGTTTATTTCTGGTCATTGCATCTAAACTAGCAGAGTATTTGTCTGTACCAGTCTGGGTCTGCTGAAAAAAAATGCAGTCTCTCACGGAAGCACAGTTCCAGGCATTGCCAGGTTGATTCACCAGAGGCTTCTGGACACATTTCATTTCTTTATTCAAATAACCCTCACGCTGTGGGAGTGTTACGTGTAACACCCTCCTGTTTCACACATCCTTTTACTACTGGGTTTTCTGTGCCCTGGCTCTCATCTGCCTCGTAACTCAGGCAGAGTTTTCAGTACTGACCTCTGGTTTATTGACCTTGCACCAGAGCCAGAATGTGCAGAAGCACCTGGCAGCATTCACTTGTTTTCAGTCATCATTTCCTCAATTTCTTTGTTCCTCTATTTTTTATTAGACCTCTTTTATGTCTTTTATTGACAGTTTCTTCCACGAGGAATGCTGTCACTCCTCTACACACACTCCCATTTGATGGCACTCTCAGTAGGTGTGTAGCTATGTGAGAGAGCACTGGGAACAGAAAGAGGCACAGCATGGGCTTACACCCAAACTCTTCTCCAGGAAGCACATTCTATCTCCATCAGCTTGAAAAGCTATCAACTCATACTATAAAATGAACAAAAGCTGCCAAGTCATGTTTGAAACTGTGCCAGCACAGCCAATGCACATCAAAAAGCCAGAGCTTTGCTCTTCTGTAGTTAGGAAGACAAAGAGTTCCACAGCATCTGTAGCACAGAGGTCAAAACACGACATTGGAGAGCATGTGAATGAATTCCAAATGCTTCCTTTTCACATCCATTTCCTTCCAGCACTACCATGACCACCAACTTCCAGGTGCAATGAGCAGAGCAGGCCCAAGGCTCTATCCAGGCTCTACTTTCCCCATCCTCCCCATGTACCCACATTCCCTCGCACACTTCAGTCAGCATTCTGAAGTGCAAAGTTTCTTACCACTTTAACAAGGACTAAATATATTAAAGTGGCCAACAACTGACTCCATTGAGCGTGTACTGGTGTTTAAATAAGTCTACTGCTTTGAAAAACAACTCCTAAAATGTCAGTCTCCTTTATACAGGAAAAAAATTCCTCAAGGCCAAGTAAAAAACTGAATTGCAGCAACTTCAGGAGTCTGTAAACAAGGGCATCTTGCAGTGCCAGAAGACTGAACCACCAGAAGTTTCCACAACCCTAAATCTGAAGCTCATTTAAGACCCTGTTCAGTAAGCTAAATGTGTTATTTACAGAGGAAAATAAACAGGAAAAAGAACAGTTTTTATGAAGACACAGTTCAAACATAATCCATCTTTCAATAACGTAACTGATAAACAAGCAACAAAATCACTCTGGAACTTCACGACAGAGTAAGACTTGTTCACTCTCAGTAGAGATTATTCTGTCCTTGTTGTGTGTTCTTCCACGAATAAGGAAAGTATGCTGAAGTCATCCTCACTTTTCTGCTTTACATGTAAATACTTTGTTCCTTTGCAGAGCACACTCACATGTGAGTTAGACACCGACATGCCAGTCTCCCAGAGCACCACTGATGACACTGTTAGTGACACTGAGTGAAAAAGCAAAATGCTACAACAAATCTGATTCCAAAAAAAAAAGAAAAAAAAAAAGAAAAAAAAAGAACAGAAAAAAAACCCAGGAGGCAGGAGGAAGAAAATAAAAGAATGAGCAACTGAAGAAGAGGGGACTGGAAAGCATCAGATACGTACCTCCTAATGCAGAATAAGCAGAGACAGCCAGTCACAGAACAGAAAGGTGATAGGTCATAGGCCATAAGGAAAACAAGAAGGCACATTTAAACCACTCATTAAAAAATCATAGCCAAAACCAAACCAAGAGAAACTCACAAATAATATGGAAAAATAAAGACATACAAAAATAACCGTTTGAGGAGAAATCCTTTTTTTTTGTAGGCAGAAAACTGAGTTGAAGTATCACACAGTTTTCTGAAATGATCTTATGGAGACTTAGTTGTTATTTATCAGTCACAGCATGTGGCAAATACCATGTGGCGTTTCCTTTTTGTAGCTGAGGTTTTATTTCTTGTATCTCAGAAATAAAACTCCGAAGTCTGAAACGAGACTGCTAATTTGGAGACACAAAATAAGAAGTAACGGCCTTCACACGTAAAGGAGCTACTTATTTTGGTTCATCCATTTTTAAATGCAGGGTTAATCCTGTTACCTTCCCAAGAAAGCAGATAAAGACACAGAAGCAGCAAACATGCTAACAATGAACAAACACCCAGCAGCACAACTGCCCTTGTGACTAACCTAATTTCAGCAGCCAACCTTCTCTATCTGGATTAAAAAAAGTATGTGTTAGGTCATTTCCATCATCCTCTGGAATTTTAAACGGCTCATTCTTAATACTTTCGTATAAATTCTAGAAGAATGAAAAAAAAGAAAGGAAAAAGACCTCATTAATAAATGTCTTGACAGAAAATGCAACCAGGATATCTAACTGCTTCTCAGGTTGTTTGTATTAAAAGCACAGGAAATACTGTCCCTCAAATACTGGACCCTCCCTTCTCCATCTTTGCTTACTACTTCCATCAAGTTCGATTTTAAACCACTTCATCTATAAACGAGTCTCCCTTTTTAGTACCAATTTCATAAGCACTCCCAGCAAAGACACTTTAATTTAACTTCAGCATTCAGCATTTCAAAGGTTTCAGCATGAGGTCTCTTTTAGAAAAAGTTTTGCCAAATGAATCTGGGTTTTCAGAAAATGGGGTGGGCCATCACACTGTCTTAAAATACATGTTTTTACTCGTATCTCAAGGGACATGAGGGAGCTCCACAGGACACATGAAAAGAATTGAGAGGCAATGATCAATTATTTTTACTATTTTTTCCAGTTTTCTCTGACTGGTCCAGAAATACTACTTTTTTTCATAAGAAGCCAATTCCAGGAGAATTTTGCCATCAGCAAACTACTGAGACACACACACAGAGTGTTTGCTCTGAAATCTCCTCTCCTCAACAAAAGGTTGGGTATAGGGAGAACGAGCTCAAAGCAGCTGCGATTATCACAACAAGCTTCTTTCAGCTGCTCAAGTGGTTATGCAAGCTAGAAAATGTTCTCCTCGCCCTCCCTTGACAAATCTGCCCGAGAACTGTTGCACACACTTTTATGTCTGCTATCGAAAACACCAAGCCACGCCTTGTCTTACCCGTAGTAATTCCTCTGGGAGGTCTCCACCTTCATTAATGCCTCGATTCATGGAGATAAACCTCTCCACGGTTGGTTTATCTCGTACGTTGTGGTTGTGCAGGCTGGTGTTCAACATGATGATGGCAAAGGAGAGCACGTAGCACGTATCTGAAATCAGAGGGGCAAAAATGGTCTGTGTCTTGTGGCACCAATCTGTAACATTAACACACAGCTCACCCTGGTTGATAAAGAAACAGGTAGTCAAAAATTCCTGACCACCGGACATGAAAGTCTCAAATCTTTCTTTAAACTGTTGAAGTAAGCCCAAGAAGAAAAACATTACCTTTCAAATTAAAAGTCACTACGAGAAAAACAGCATGAGAACCCAAAAAAAAAAAAAATTAACTCTTATGAAATCATTGCTACCACCCTAAATTAGCATTTCACTTAAAACACTGAAGTGTTGTTGGGCAAAATGTTCTCTGCACGCAGACTGCCTAGATCATGTGGTAGATCCTATAATAAACTTGGTCAATCAGCCTCCTCCTACTCACGAGTATTTCCAAAGCTTTCTCCAGAGAGAAAGAACTGTCTCTTCAAAATAATATTTTGAATTGCATTTAGAAAGACTGAAAATGACACTGACTCAATTCCTTGGCATACAGGAGGTAGCCAGTACTACTGGATAATATCAGAAGATGACAAAGAAAATCTTAGCGTGCCTCTTGACACCGTTATGATGATAGTAAATTCTCCCAGAGTTCAACTACAAGATTCTGTGTAAGAAAAAGCAGAATGGAAACCTCTCTGCTACACAGAGGAAAAATATTCATGCATCTTCAGCATTTTGTTTTCAGTATTTTCATCTCCAGTGTTCAGAGTTTACCTGCTCTACATCAACCTTTTCCTGGCCTATCTGTTCCTCAAATTAAGTGATAAACAGCAAACTATAACCAAACAGACCAATGATCCCCAGTGTTCTGGGCAGTATCACAAAGTTCTGGTAGCTTTTATGCTCTGAGTAATCCCAAACCAAATAACTCAATGGGAAACTGAGGTGCATTTCTAACTGAGATCAATTATTGCTGAGCAGACTGCTAAAGAGAATGGATGACTTTCCAGATAATACACTATAGCCACATACAGGTGAACTTGATACTGAGACAGTGAGGTAACAAAGTCCTTATAACTGACAGACGAGACCACCCAACCTATAAACCCCTTAAACCCCTGAGAATCTTTCTTTCCCAATCGCTTGACAGAATCTTTGGCGAAATTTCTGAAGTGTGTTTTATACTTTAATTGACTTAGATATATATTAATGCTGAAGTTTTATAAATGGAAATGCATTCTAACCATAAGTTTGCATTGCCTGGATTGGACAGTCACATTTTCTCAGTTCTCAGAAACTTCTCATTTCACATATTATTCTGACCTGAATTTCCAAACTGGCCATTGTCTCCTTGCACCAGTTGCAGAAGAACATATATATTAATTTATGTTTGCATCATGCATGTACTTAAGAACCTCTGCTGTCTCCTGGGACTAACCTGTAGACTGGAAGACTCCTGGGTTACAAAGGCAATAACGTGAAGCAAAAGCTTCCATCATACGATCGATTTTTTGAGCTTCTCCTGGGAGTCTGAAGCTCCACAGAAACTGCCTACAGAAGGGAAGAAGAGTTGTTACACATCCCAATATTTACATGTTAAACATATATTACTAACAATCCGAAACAAACAACAAAATAAATCAGCACTGTCTATATAGAATGTCCTAGAAATATGTTCTCAATCTCTCAACACACAAGTCAGGAGCTATTATAAAGCAACATGCACAGATGGCTAGCCCAGAAATTCAGCCAGCAACACTGCATGCTATCAGGCAAGATAATATGGCAGTTCATATTCTGAGGCTCTCTCTTTTTTCCAGACTAGTAAACAATTTTCTGTATGCATCCCATTTTTGCCATGAGAATGCTTTGGGGGAAGAAAAAAAATTAGTTCAATCCTCCCTGGGTTTCCTGGCTACAAAAAGCAATGAACAGTCAGCTAGACTTTACTTACAATGTAAAAAGACACACTACACAAAGTATTTCTGGTAGGGGAGAGAAACAAGGAATACAAAAAAAGACTTAACATCTTTACTGAAACTCATCAAAACCACTTTAAAGATAGTAACAACAGCAAGAAAACCTCAGTGTTCAGAGAGATGCTGCCTGTCTACTCTAAGTTCACCCTACAAGACTCAGACCTAGGTCTTAAAAAGAATGACTGATGTTAAGATTTCAGTAATTTTGTAATATGTGCAGTAGATCTGCGCTGCTGTTTTAGCATCATGGACTGGAATACAGAGTTGACTTTTGTGGTTTACTGTTTCTACTTGTAGGTACACTGGAATGCATACAGGACAGAAGTCTTCACAAATTTACTTTTGGCACACTGTGGTACTGAAAAGTTCCAATGAATTTCATCATTTATTCTTTTATCTCTCAGCAAAAGAATTATCTGAATTAAACCAGGGTCTGAACCAGCAAAGTTACATGCTCTGCCATGCAAAACAAGTCCTCGCTATTCCCTGTACACTGGATGCCAATATAATATCAATTTATTCCTGTCTTCATCAGTTTTTAGGACATTGTATTAAAGTGTCACAGGCCATCTTTAGTTTGTCAGCTCCAGATACTCTTTTACTCACCTCGTGCAACGTTCCAGACCACGAATTTTGTAAGCTACCAAAATACAAACATTTAATAGAAGCAGCTGCTAAGGAAGAATAAAGTCAAACCTAACGTTAAATTGGGTAAAAGGGACAGGAACACGAAGCCTCCCCAACAAGCTTCTGCAGCCACAGAAAAGGCTTCCTTGGCTCAAATCTCAGGCAGCTCAAGTTATCATCACCACATCACTCAACCATAGCAAAGCTGTTCTGACTCGGCATCACAAGGCACTGCACCAGAAACAAGGATCACACGGACATTCCCATTTATCTGGTGTCAGGAGGGAGTCACTTGCGGCAACTAAACAGGCAGAACTGTCTGAGCCAACTTAATTGGCTTGATCTGTTACAGATTTTCACGGAGAGGAGAAGGGACCTCACAAGGTCACTGTGTGCAAGCAGCCCAGAGAAATCAAGTGAACCGTTCATTCAGCAAGGGGAAAAAAACCATACTGAGAAATCACACCTTCTTTCACATGACAAGGGGGGAACTCTGTGGGAAGTACAAAGAAATCACTTGTTCCAAAGTTTATCTCTTTGCAATTGAACATCACCACTGATTATGGCCAGAGGATTTCTCCCCATCCCTGCCCAGAGGGACAAGTTGAGGTGGAAGGAAAGGAGGAAGAAAATTATTTGTTTATTTAAAGAGTTTGTTCCTTTTTTAACCTATCTCTGTGCTAAGATTTAAAACTGATCTTTAAATGTCCACGTGGCAGGAACACCAAGGAGTTACAGCTACGTTTTAGTGGCTTGTATGTCTGAAATAATCAGGTTGTCACCCCCAAGGGCAGCACACACACAAGCCATGGGAAGGGTTAAACAGAGCTGTCTCTGCTCAGTTGCACAGTAATGCTCAGTACAGTTGTGCTGAGCTGTAGAGCAGCTTTCTGACCAATAAATCAACACAGTGACTCATATGAACATGCAATTCGATAAAGGAAGTTCAGGTCAAAAATCAGAAAGAATTTACTCACCTTAAGGCTTGTACAAGATTGAGATCAGCGAACTCATGGAGTTCAACAAAAGCCTGAAGAACTTTAATATTAAATTCATCTCTATGAAAAACAAAAAAGGAAAGAGACAATTGCAGTTCTGACCCTTAAAGACCTGTTAGTTATCTCTATTTGCTTCCGAGAATAAGCAAGGAAATAAACAATTATACTGATCAAATCACGTCCTTAGAAATAGCCTACACATTTATTTGAGAGGTATTTTAATATTTAACACTAGTGTTTTGCCCATTTTTGCTGGTAGGTCAACAAGAGCCAGTGCACTGAAACTGAGTTTAGAACTGCTGATTTAAATTACCCCAAAACGGCCTGGCTTTCTTTGCTTCACATCTGTTATTACTGCACCTGCCTTGATATACGATGATACCCGACAAATGTATTTGGTAAATCCTTTCGCAGAAAGAATTAATTCATTGTGTCATGAACTGTTAAACAATGGTCAGTGGAAAATTAATTTCTATCTCCATAAAGAACATGAAAAACAAACTATCCTTTTTCCCCTCTAAGAACAGAAAATATTAAAGCAGTATCTTAATTTAAGTACAAAGCTAAGAAACAAAAATGCTTCAGCTGATTGCATGCAAGAAAAAGAACAGTTTTTGAAAAGAGCTACTTAGTATGTATTGTATTCTTATTCCACTCTCAAAAACTGTTACAATTAAAGTTAACTAAAATCAGAATAGGTTTTGAATGAGCTTCCTCTCGTTCCATCTTTCACATTTCTAGGTAAATCAGGAGTCAAATGATGCTTTGCTTGCTACAAAGGTGTTGAAATGCAAAAGTAACATTTAAACATTGATGAACACAAAACTATTTGGATGCAGACAGAATTCAGCCTGCACCATCACGGAGCTCATATGCCAGAAGCATAAAGGTTTCTAATCCTCAGGGTGTGCTTCAAATACATCACCAAGACAGAATGTTGCATATCAGCCTCCACCCGAAAATAGAAAGGTGTGCACCCCCAAGAATGATCTGTTGCATTACTGACTAACTGCACAGTCAGACTGACCTCTAACACTCACCAGTAAATACCTTAAAGCCAACTATTCATTCACTGCGATGTTCCCACATTGCTGACAGAAAAACACACCAGCTCTGCCAAGCAAATCAAAGCCATTCTCAGCAAATTTAGCAATGCACAATCCAACTGTGCGACTGCTTCCCAGTGAAGTGGCATCACAGTGTAACAAAAGAGAGCATCCACAGGGGTGCTACCGAGCAAAATACTGATTTTGTTTATATGTTTGTGATACTTGTGCTGGGGACACCTCCAAGGACACCAGCCAAGTAACATGAAAGGTCTAGGAAGCCACTAAGTGAAGACTTACCCACAGAGAAATAAATCTTAAATCTTTTACAGGATGTAATTCATCCCTTATTTATTGTAACTTTTTAGGTGCTTTCTCACTCCATTTTACCATTCACCTTTTTTCAGTTTGTTGAGTGCTATAAGACTAGAAAGTCAGTAATTTAAAATACATCTCTTTATGGCAGAATGTCATACAAATATTTCATTCCGTTGACTACCCTGGTCTTGTCTTCAGCTATATTTAGCTAGAATGCAGAAGTAATTCACGATGGGCCCCCAAGAGGGAGTGGCAAAGTAAAAGAGAACGTCCTCAGATTCCAAATGCCTTGACAAAAGTTAGTGATCAGCAAAAGCTCATCTCTAATGTTCTCTGCCATTCACACAGCACAAATCACTTGATGGCCTGTTTCTGAGGGAGTCACAAAGGCAAAACTAGCAGCTTAAGACACCTCAATTGTCACATTTTGTTTTATCTCAGGGTAGTTATTTCACCCCCAGACCTAAAGGCATAATACCTTCTTTTCAGAGAAACATGAATAAAAATTATTAGGATCCCATGAAATTAATGTTGCAGTTCAACAGAGTATGATGAACCAATTCCCCACTCCAGACACAGCTACCTGGAAATTTCCATACACATTCCTGATAATCAGATTGTCATCTCTTCACTGCCACCCCCTTACTAATTCATATATGTGAAGAGAAAAAAAATAGAAAGAAATACCATTTGCTTTCCTATTACCATGTTAATATTCCACCCTCCACAGAAATGAAGAAACACACAAAAAACCAATTTATGTGGACTGACTGGATACACTGAATAAAAGTTCCTTTTAAAGCAGAAGATAATTTTAAACATTCCTTTTGATTTCAACTGCTCCTTAAAATGGACAGACTGCTTCTGCCTTGTGGCAAAATAGGAGCAGTGTGTCAATTTTTTTCATTTCTCCCAAGACCTTATTCTCCAGTTCATACATCTATAGGAAATATCCTGATTGAATTTGCTATTCAGTGTGACCACTAAATTTGCCAGTATATAAGTCTTGAACAACTCAGAAGATAAAACTGAATTGCATTATTTCTCTCTACACATACTCAGGATTAAGAAAGGTTGCCCCTGTGTTGTCAGATTAGACCACAGTGCCGCCCACCATCCCTGCCAGGGAAGCAGCAGAACGAGCAATAACTTTTTAAATTTTAAATGTGCACTCACTTAAAAATAAATCACATGAATATTACTGATGATTCCAGTGAGTTTGGACATACTGGCAAGACCTTTCTGCACAAGCACAGGATTCTGGGAATAGGGCTAGAAAGACTGGAAGTGTTTCAGAAGATGATACCAAGGTGCAGCTCTCAGAAGAGAACACAGACTGCTTTATACAGGCCTTGTTACAATTTTGCAATTATTGACATTAACAACTAAGTGATTTTATCACACTGACGGTCAAAATATTCAAGAGAAGCAACACGATTCTGTTGCATAAAAACTGCTGCCATGTCTACATATCCTGTATAGAGACTCCATAGTGAAGATCTCTTTTTCCAAAGATCCGTATTACAGTAAAAACTTCCATTAAACCTAAAAATGTCAAGAGGAAATCGCTGAGCACAAACTGAGCTGTTGATGCTGTAAAGCAGACTGGGGTGTCTCAAAAACGGATCTGCCACAACACATCCCCACAGGAGTTTATCCTAAATGAGTCAACTGCTAAACCTCCACAACTGGCACCTGAACATGTGCCAGCACGTCACACACACACACTCCAACCCACCCCGCACTGCTCGTCTCTCGGCTGCCTTTTCCAAAATCAATTCCTGGGTTGCACAGCAATGGAAGTCATTTGCATCCTGGCTGTGTTTTGCAATAGTTGCATTAATATACATGTTCCATGTTTCTTGTACTAGGATTGATAAAGATCCTGTGCAGCTGCCCTTTGAGACACTTACTGACTCACGGGAAGTCTCTGTGCAGGGAAGATGAGAACACCAAAACCTGATAACAACTATTGTCTCAGGGACTACCCATTTTAATAAGTAATCTCTTTACTGTCTGATTATTACTGATTGTCAATCACTCTTCTCTGGATACAGCACCAAGAGGTACCAGAACTGTTGCAATACAACTCTCGGACATTCCAAAAGCTTAAGGTATTAAATTCTGTACTGTAGCCAAATTTCAGGGTTTTCTCAAAATAATAAATTTACAGTTATTTAAGTATCATCCCACAACCTAACAGGAAAAAAACCCTATCACAATGCTGCAGCAGTTTCACATCCCGCTGTAGCTTTTATAGAGTAGTTGAGTAGCTCTCTCATGCAGCCTGTGAGGGGGAAGGGAAGTACCCAAAGCCTGTAAATATGCTCTGTAAACTCAAGAACAAAGTTTCAATATTTCTCTTTTACCTTTCACCGAGGTAATCTCCAATTACCGTTTTATTTAATCCTTCTCCTTTATAAAGGAACTGTGCAATGTCTTCTGCAGTGTTCTGCAGCAGGTCATTTTCTATCAGGAACTGTATTCCCTAGGAAGAACAATTCCAGAGGAAAAGGAATGTTAGGTTTTCTTCCACAAGCATTTATGCAAATATCACTCACAACATTTGGTATTAATGTACTTACACAGACACATCCGTAGCACACTGAGAATTACATTAACCTACAGATTTTTACGTCTTTAAATGAAATGGCAAACAAATGTTTTTCAGTTATATAAGCAGTATATAGTGCTGGCTTAAAGATGCAAAAGGAGAACACATTTTTAAGGCTAGAAGTACTTAGGTGGCAGTTCGAATCCCTCAACAACAGAAAGATCAAATATTCATTGAATAACGATTCCATGTTGCTCTTTGGAGTTAATGTGTGAGCTGGCTCTTGCAGAAATGTCTGCAGAGACGTAATCTGCAACATCACATCAGGAAGACGTACGTGGAAACAACTTAATTACCACCGTGACACGAAATAAAGCATCTCTTATAATCTACAAACTGCGACCCAATACATCAAGCCACTACTTGTCGTACAAGTCGCAGCTGAAAATACCGAAACCGGTTTAAAGGAGTTTCTGCTGACACTGGGACTATCAGTGGGTTCTGGCTGGGCTGGGATTAAACTATTGACAAAGGACTTGAGCTACACTAGTCACAGACTGCTCCTGAGCCAGCCAAGCTTCTACCATGGAGCTGCTACGGAAGGCAGGGGGAGAGTCTTACCCTGTCCCTCAGAGGGAACTCGATAAAGCCCCTGGACTCACTCCTGTGCCTCCATAAATTACTGCCCTACAACTGGCACGCCCTGGGGAAGCCCAGGGAACTTTCTGCAAAGCGGCAAAGAAAGGAAACGAAGGGTTATATAAAGATTATGTAAAGGATGGAAGGGATGTTGTTCCAACACTCAGCAGGTCATGAAGAGAGAACCGACTGCTTTCCCCCCCCAAAGATGTTGCTATTCCTGCTGATTTCTTCAAACTGTGAACAGCATGCTACCGAAAAGTGGAAATGGGAACTGTAAAGAACCTTGGATTCCAAAAATGTACAAAAGACGTTAATAAATTATTACTAACATGTGCCACTACAGTATTTCAGAATTTCAGAATTATCAGAAGTTTTTCAATTTCTGCAAGTGGAATGTATTTCCTTTTTTATTTCATTACAACTGAAAAAAATCCATTATTTTTTGACATAGCATAGGTGGTCTTCTAGTAACATTCAAAAAAAGTAATTATTTTTCTGTTTGGCTAATTCCAGCTTTTGATAGTGAAATGATTACCTGCCTGACAAAAAAAAAAAAAGAAGAAGTCAATCTTCCGATCTAATTCAACAAAGAAAACGAACCATGATGTTATAAAGCTTGAAGCTTTCTTTAGAAAGTCTGGAAGGCAATTCTCTCAAAACAATTTTATCATCATCTGAAAATTTCAATGCCAGGCTGCTACTCTGACAACTGAATATTTTGATAAGTCATTTCACAACAGACATGATTTCTTTGCAAAGAATCTATCTATTTTATCTTGAAGCAGACATAGCTGAGCTTCCCTTGAAATTGATCCCTACAAAACTTATTTGATAACTAAATATTTACACAACATTTGACTACAAAACATAATGGTTGTTCCCATACCAAGTTATCCAAAAAGCTCTGTCAACCAACAGAGAACCTTTCCTGTAACAACATCAGGAACAGCAGATTCCCTTGTCCAACACCTGGACCATATTATTCACGCTTAGTATAAATAGACTGACCTGAATAGTTTTCTTAAAGCTGTACAAGTTCCTGATAATGGACATGACCAGAAGCACGGAAAACAAATTTCTGTGCACAGAAGCAGAGACTTTAACTTACTGCAAAAATGATTTTTTTTTTTTTTAATTATTCTTAAGATGTTAAAGAACCAGAAGTCAAACAGACAGGAAGAGGAATCTGTCTGGGACAACAACTCCAGCGTCTGGAATAAATGGCAAAATAGGCCAGCCAAGCCCCCATCACCTCCCACGCTATCTTTTGTCTTGATGCAAATTTTATTCTCTAGACTGACAGGAGACAAGAGACAGCTGCACTAGTTTAACTTCCCCACACAAAACTCGTGGCTACAGAAATATTCAATGTTCACTACAAATATTGCACAGACTTAAGTCAATGCAATGAAATCTGCTTTGAATTTCATCGCTTTCACAGTAACTTCCTTACAGATTTTGCAGCTATTTAAACCCTGCCTTTGTCACAGAGAATTCACTACCTGGGCTCAGCACAGGCACTACTGACTTGAGTGCTGCGCATTTTGGGCACAGCTTTATGTGTCTGCACAGGGATTCTTGGAGTGTTTTACAAACTTTACCATTACAGCCCATCCCACAAGAGCTGAGCAAACCCAAACACCAAAGTATGTGGTACTATATCACGTAACTGCATTAACACTGATTTCAGAGCTATTTTCAGAGGGGGGGAAAGGGAGAACTGCTCTACACACGCACCAGAACATGTAAAGATCTTCAAATAGGAAGTGGTAAAAGAAAATTACCTCACTGTGTTCCTGCTAATGTGAAAACAGGAGAACTCTGTTACCTGGTTTTAAAGGAGAAAACTTGGTGGATTCAGCACAAGTATCATTATCCCAGTTCTTTGGCATTCCTAACTCCAGAGACCATGTTCCCTCCCATTTATGAATGAAAAACATCCTCTTCACGATGAACCCGAGGGAGTTTTCCCAACATCAGGACTTACATTTTGTCTCTAACTTAAAGCAGCAGCTGCAAACAACACGGCGGCCCAGCTTCTGCAGGCCGCCACCGATCCACAGACATCATTAAGAAATTACTACTCTAAGTCTGTTTACCACATTTAAATTATGTTACAGTAGCAATGTGGCCACAGCATTTATTTATAGAAATCATTTCAGCCAGCAAGAACAGTAACAGAAAATAGTTAACGCTGGAATGGAAGCATCTGACATCATCCTGTGACTTTGCCACAAACTTCTAGGCCATGTAAGAGCTGGAGGACAACAAACTATCAGGATATTCGGGGGTGTTCTGCCCTCAACAGAAGTCAGGCAGTCAACAAAATGGAAAACAAAAATAAAAGACACAGCCAGCACTTTAAAAAGGGCTCTTTATAAAATACTTGAGAGTTTCTGGCAAACTGAAAACATCCTGAAGAACAGAAGCCATCGCTGTACTTGGAACGTTTGAGAAAAGCCACCAAAATGTAACTGAATTCAATACCATTGGAAAGGAAACATGTCAAGAACACAGAGAAACAAATGTTAAATGATCTCCAAAAAAGACAAATTCAAAATGGAATCTCAAACAACAGAAGACAATAAAACAAAGCAAGGAAAATGAAAACTGAAAAGTAAAGAGTAAAGGCTAGAAGTCAAATTTCTCAAAGCAGCTCCTTTAAACTAATCAGGGGGGTCTGTAAGAAAATGCGCAAGTCCCCAAATTTTCCAGAAAATTAAAATTGTTTAAGAAACATAGAGGCACTCCAAAGAAATTAACTACTTTATTTCTTGGCTAAATGCATAATAGACTTCTTGAAATTGGTAACCAAGCTTGTGCCTGCAGGGGTTTGTGCAAGTCAGATGGGTCCACAACCGTATGTATATACACAGACAAACATACGGGTGTTAATACATGCCTTTTTCACAAACAGAATTTAGATATGCAAATAGAGTCTGCAGGAGAACAAATTAAAAAACATGGTAAAGGTGTTTTGGAAGAAAAAAATAGGAGAGCTTTAAAAAAAAAAAATTATGGCCTCACTAATAACTAAACACCAAAAATTTTGTTTTAATTCTATTTGACATATCAAGGGAGAACACCTCGATCAAAGGTGCAAGCAACAAAGCAAGCCAGGTCAATCACTACCTGGTATTTTTGATTGTTGATAAGTAAAACTGTATAATCAAAGAAAGTTTGCTGAAGTGTAAAAAAGCACACTTGGCAAACGACTCCATGACTGCTCCCAATTTAACCCTCTGCTCAGGTGTTACAGGACGTGCAAATAAGGTCTGAGAACTTACATTATCAGAAACGGCTCCTAAGGAAAAACGTGAATGAATCAGTCACAGATCATATTACAAGCAAAAATTGATTCCTGACAAGTGGGAAAAAAAATCCCTACCTTCTTAGGGTCCATGTTGAATTTCTTCCTTCCCATGGCTATTTGCTTATTTCTTTGTGTAGTTTTGCTACATATGGAGGAAAAGAAGAAACAACAAGCTTGTTATCAGTTGCTCTTTTACTAAAACAACAACTTCCAGATAAATTTGTATTTTTGGCTACTTTGTATCTTCTGTGACAAAAACAAGACATTCACTTGCTATAGAGGGGGGAAATTATGTTGCTATTTTCAACTCCTTCAAACGATTGCAGCTTCAGAGAACTATGTCCTGATCAACTGGACAGTCTAAAATATCACACTCTATCCACCATATTATCTATCCAAATGAATGACACATCTGCATAGGGTAAAATCAGCTTTTTATAACAGACTAAATAAAGGTGATCCAATGCTTGTTTAGCATGAGAAAGCTAATTTTATTTGCTATTCCTGGAAGACCTGCTCCAAGCTCTTAATCAGGTCCAGATGTTGGTATTACTTACCTTTCTTCTACGCTAGTCAGATTATCAATTTCGGTCATAACCTCAGCAATTTCAAATTTTAATCTCTGCCAAAAGAAGGAAGGACAATACATCAGCTCACATTAAAACACTTTTTGAAATCATCAGTCACATAATAATATCAACAGTTAGGGTTTATTTTCTTACATTTGCTAGTTACCTGAAGAAAAGTGATGAATCTTAGGGCTTCTTTAGATATTTCAATATTTTACCACAACTGAATGACTCTTAAACACATGGATCTGAACTCCCAGTGTGTGCTTATGTCAGAACACCAAGACCAGACTGCCATCAGAAGATTTCTTTACCCAGATTTCTCATTCCTATTCTGGATGCAAACCTGCTGTTTAAGGAGTTGTTGGTTACACAAATCAAGTCTGTACCTATGTCAGTTCAGGAGTTACCATTTGTAAAACACACATATGGCACATAAATCCTAGTCACTATTAGTAATATTTAGCTTCAGCCATTTATATGCCTTTAAAACCATTACCTGTAATTCATATCTAGTACTGTAACTTAATGTACTGGAGCAGTCTTCCAAGGTTCTCTACAGAAAAATCAATTACCTCAATATCATCAATCAGTTCTTTTTTCCTGCGACGAATATTTAAAAGCTCTTCTCTTTCTTCCATGGAGAGGTCATCGGGGACTGCAACAGAGCAAAATGAACAGGCTTTGAGCATTTGCAAGCATATCTCATCACACAAAACTGAATAAACAGATTAGGAAAAGTAAGTTTACATGAATCATCACAACATTTATTTTTTTTTTTTTTTAGCTGGGATCATTATCAGGAAAAAAACACAAACCAAAACAAACAAACAAACCCACAAATGAAACCCAAACCTAATTTACTGGTAATCTGCTTTACAAAAGTCTTAAGTGAGGTAACTGAATGAATGACTATGGACAGAATCTATCTTTCAAAAGGCAGACAGACAATGAAATGAATCTTGTTACTATACAATATGGTAAGATTTGGCTCTACAGCTTAATTGCCAAAATCAAGTCTGATATAATTTCTACTATGCCAGTAACACACCAAAATTCTTCATGTAAATGAATTATGACTCCAAAGGCATGACTGTCTTTCAGAGAAAAAAGGCACAGAATATCCAGTGCTATACACAGGATGTGTATCCTGGTGCTCAGTTCAAACACCAAAAGTTATTTGCACAAACCCTTCACTTTTCTTGAGCCACCAGATGTTCCCCAGCAAGAAACTCTTCAGCCAGAGTTTTCTCCTGCTCCTTTGTACAGCACTAGACACCAACCACAAATATTCACCTCCTGTGCAATGATCCTACAATAACAGTTTTAATGCTTTCTTGGAAATAGCTCATTAATTATAGAACAGCTTTTCCTTCCAGCTCAGTAAAATGGAACAACAAAAATAATTAATAAGGTATTTAAATGGTTCTGTCCCAACAGCAACACGCAACAAGTGAAGTCATTTGGGATGGCCAAAGCCACTGCTTTATGTCCTATACATATTTAACAGGCTGTAGCAAGAGGACTACAAAACAAAGGTTCAGCTTGAGAGCAGCGTTCTAAACCCACATTTGAAACACACCCTCTGATCTAATCTTAATAATGAAATATATTGATTATTTCAACATCCAGTGGTTAAGCTCCTTCCCTTTTAGGATCCAAATCATAACATAAAATCCAAATGGCGACAGACCTTGTTAGACATGAAGTAATTATGGCAAATGATCTCATTTAACTACTCCAGATACAAACATGATTAAATTACTTCCAGTTTAGGAAATGACAGTCTTCTGTTGAACGAACACCAGACTTCAGCATGTTTACCTGCTTTTTCTTTTCATCTCACCAGAAATCTACCCACTCCTAAAAATTCCTTGCATGCAAATAGTGCAAAGTCTTTTCACATCAAACCTTATAAATACACATTCCTACATCACATCTTTGTATTACATGTATATTCTAAGATCTCAAAACATCAAAGCTCAAGGGATTTTGTGACTATACACATAGTACGTACATACACACACCACAAATATTCCATCTAGTTCACTGAGGACTGAAAACAAAAACCAATTGAGACTGTTACCCAATGTTGATTATAAAAAAGGCAAACTGCATATAATCAATCACTCTCTCAGCTAGGAAGCACAATCTGATATCCTTAATGCATTTTTGCAGTACTGTAGGTGAAATTACATTAAAGTTTTGCAGTCCCAGTATCAGTAAGAGTTCTTCATTTTTTTAACTTTCTGCCACAGCAAGATGCTCTGGTAACTCTCACCTTAAGTGGCAACTGAGAATACTAATCAGAATCCAAAGAGAAAATAATTTTAACCATTAAATATTTAGAATTCATAGATGGTGCTTGCTTTTTCTTCAAGCTGAGTTACAAAACCTCTGGATTAGCCACCACCACAAACCCTTCCCGAAGCTGCACATGAGTGAGAGGCACTGCAGTTTCTTCTCCATTACTCTACCGCGCAATTAAAGCTCCTTGGGACAGGTTTGGAATACCTGGAACAAGTGAAATTGTTTTTTGGAATCAACATGAAATTCTGACAGTTTTCTATGCTCAAGCAACCCACCAAAAA
>VXAY01005276.1:315063-337737 GCA_013399855.1 Oxyruncus cristatus | reverse complement strand
AAAAAAAAAAAAAAAAAAAAAAAAAAAAGAAATCAAACACCTCGGTCCTTTTCCTACAGCACCCAGAGACTGTCTGCTGTGTTTTCCTCTCCTCTGATCACAGCCACAGCCCAGACAACCCTCCCAGTGTAATTAATGCTGCTGTTAGACAAAAAGGGAATAAACTAAATGGAGTCAGACTGCCTTCTGCATTAGGAAATAACATCAAGTACGCATCTACCAGATGCAAGACAAGGAGTCTGCTAGAGAAGTAGATTTTGCACTTGCAGGGCACTTAGATAAAACTGCACATTAATGCAACATCTTTAAATAATGGTATTAATATCAGAGCCAAAAGATTCCAGTGTCTTTTGATAAGAACAGAAGAATCAGGATATAACTGAGTGGGAGTTACAGTACTGCTCAGCTTCCAGAAACTATTGGTAGGGACAATATTTTCCTTCCCCTCAGACTACCAGCACAGAGAAGGGATGACGGACTTGTCAGGATGACTCCTCAGAACCCTGTCCTGCAGTCACCACCAATGGGCCTGTGTGAAGATATTTGCCTGATTCTCATCCTTGTGTATCACCCCTGCCTCCCTTCTCCAGTGCTGTGCTCATGCTGTGAGAAAACACACTGGGGGAAAATGAACGCACCGAAAAAAAAAGGTTCTTTTAAAGACTGCTCGTGGCATTCCAGCCTGGAACTGCCGAGGCTGAAGGTGTTTGCTCAGGAGGCTCTGTGACTTTACATCCACTGCCCCTGTTGTCTGGACTCTGTGTCTTAAAAAAAAAAAAAAAAAAATTAACAGTATTTCTGTATTTCAATGAAGGCTTTTGAAATATTAACGCTGAAGGACGATGTGCACTAAAACATCTTTACAGTCCTATACAAATATTGCAGGTCCTTTGGCCTCCAGCAGCAAGAACACTTCTGCTGTTTCAACCTTATGTTCACATAATCCTCCATACAGAAGAGCTCCCAGAGCACATATTTGTTCTGTAAAACAAATTTTGGAGCTGTCCTGTCTGAGTCATTTCTATTTTTTTGGTGTTTCACCCATCTAAACACAAAGGAGACAGGATGGGAGGAGTTAGCATGAGCATTTAAATACTAAAAAAGAACAAAAGCATTTCAGGACAGTGAACAAACTGCAGCTGCAGCATCCTTTCATCTTCCAATCTTTCAATAAAGACAATGTGCTTAAGTAAGTCATTTCTGTGAAAACCGTTTCACTTACAAGGAGAGCGTTTCCTTTTTCTAAAACTTCAACTACTACCAAACAGAAAGTCAATATACCTACTGATATTTTTATTTACAGGGAACAAAGTTGTTGAAGGTACAAATTACACTCTTGGCCAAGTAGAAACAAAAACACACCACCATATACCAACAGAAAAAAAACCAGAAAAATGTTTAATATATTCTAATGTGGCCTATAGAGTTCAATTACTGTAACTGATCTAAACGTACTTATATGAATATCCTGTAAACAAACACTTATTGGAATACACACTTTTGATACAGGTCTGTTTACTGTAATGTGTGTGGGGAAAACAAAACCAAACTGCAGCTGCCCACAGAAATCAGTGTATCAGCTGGCAAAGACTAGTGAAAACTGGGAGCAAATCCCATAATAGAAGAGAAACCTGGCACTTTCCAAGTCCCAATATCTTCACCTTTTTAAGTAGTAAAATTTAAATAATCTTCCAGGTCTCCAATGGTATCGTATGAACCAAAACTCCCGAGTTTGACTTCACTTCAGCCTTTTGATTGTCAGTCACCAGCCAAAGCAACCTCATCCGACCCCTTCAACTGACTCCAGAGTTCAGTCTCTCAAGAGGACACAGTAAAACCTCCACAGCCAGCAGAAAGCAAACATCTAACAATATCTAACGACAGACAAAACACTCATTCTGTAACCCTACTTATGAAGCAACACAACTGCCTGGCTCCCATTGCCCAACTAACTTTCTGGTTTCATAAAGATAAATATTTTCCTTCTTGTGTGTCAGTCCCAAACTGGTGGTCCTCAGTATTTGCATTCCAAGCAAAGAACAATTAGATGGAATTTAATTTTGCTGCAGTTGAAACATCTTGCAAGTGTAAAGATATTTACACAATGCAAGACTTAAAACTAAACAAACTTGTCCTCGCCCATACACAGAATGGGGAGACATGTTTCTTCTGGCCTTTAAAATAATATACATCCATCTCTGAGAACAAATCTGATTGTCTCAGGACATTTGCCTCAACGGATATTCTCAGGCTATCTCTCTTCCTTTCCCCCACATGCTCCCTTTTTTTAAACTTAATTATAGGAACATTTTCCAGCTTTCAGACAAGATGTATAAACAATGCTGTGACCACTTGTGGCTATTAAAAATTCCATACAAGTTTTCGTAGGAGGACATCCTTCTGAATAGATTCACTTCACAGTGCAGAAACGAACTACATCTGCACCAAATTCAATCAGCAAAACCAGCTGGATTTGGTTGTTTCCTTCTTTTTAACTCCCTTATTCGTGTATCTTTGCTATTAAGTCACTGCTGAGCATGTTCCAGCATAGGAGCACAATCACACTTCCATTAAGAGGGGAAATAATCCTGTACACAATATCCTTTCACACACAAGGAAATTACCAGTTGGTGGCATGAGGAATTTAGGGCAGAATTCATGGCTTGCAGAGTTATTGGCAGTTTTCAATCACGAGGGACTCTGTGGCCAGAAAGCACATTAGTGGCCAAACCCCGAGGAGAACCTCCAACGCACACCCATCCTTCTCATTGTTTAGCTGTTGGAAACCGCACCATCACAAGATGTTCCTGAAAACATTTTTCACTCGAGGATAAGGAGATACTTTGCAGGCAAGTTATAGTTAAGATATTATCCTTTTGGGCTTCTAATAATATGGGGGGGTGGGTGGGCAACCCTAACAACATTAATCCTATTACCACAGAAAAATACATTTTCAGGAATTTAGAGGAAATAGTTTCCTTGTGACCTGCTAAACCTTTGAGATTTTTTTTTCTTTTACTTCCACTGTAAAGTAGATTTATTATATCAGTGACGCACATTTGTGGTTTGTTTTTTTTTTTAAGAACGAACAAAAGCATAAGAAATTGGAAATATGAAATACATTTTTATTCTAGACAGAAAAGGTCCAGCAGCGTTAACTGCACCACCAAGTGTGAAATCATCTCTTGTAAAAAAACTCCAAACAGTATTTATTATAATCCATAAGAATTACTTCAAACAAGGCAAGATTATGTTTTTGTCCTGGTCAGAAATAGCCATACATAATTTAATTAGTGTTAACATCTCTAGTCAAGCAGAAAGTAGGCAGTTGCAAATTTGTGCAAAATCAGGGTCGAGATAACACCGATCTGCAGGGAAGGGGGGAAAAAAAAAATCCAACGCACACATTTTACCTGCCTCCCAAAAACCACCTGACCTCAGGTGTCACCCAAGGCAGGCCCTGCCACGGTACCTGCAAATTTGCTGCTGTCTATGGAGTACAAAGGGAAGAGGAGTTGGCAGCAGCAGGAGCAACAGCAGCATATGTGTCTTTACAAACCGTGTGTGGAGAACACGAGCAACAACAGCTGTGCAGGGAAGGAGGGAGGATAAAGGCTTCCCAAAGCTCTCGCATGAGCTGCTAATCCTCGCTGCTGGCGAGGAGCTGCCCTTCTTAACGGCACCAAAGCACAAAGAGGTGCTTTACAGCAACTTCCACATTTCACCTTGCACACAGATGTACCCACGGAAACCCGAGAGGCATCTCCTTGCTTTTTAGCTCCTAATTAGGCCACTGCCACAGATACCGGCCATTAGAAAGCAGGGTGTGTTTCAGTTAATGAGTATTTATATTTTACTGTCGATGCCCTGTTGTTTTCATGAACAGGCAGGACTGAGGGTCACGATTACATTATAATCGCCTCCTTTACTTCGATAATGTGTTTTGTTTCACCATTTTATGTATTTCCATTAGGAAACCAAGTGTTATGCAACAACTAAATGAAAACCACTTTTAAGCAAATAAAGGAGCATCACTTGAGGAGAAAGAAGAAAAACCCCACAGGGACAAGCTCTGAGATTCCACAGGTAATGGGTTGGTACCAGCTCCTGTATGTTCCTGAATTGCTTTGCTACTTTATGCCCGGATGGTGTTTTTTCTGGGTTTGTTTTTGCCCCAGTTTAGCAGGACAAATGGTTTCACCAAGGGACCATATAATTGCCCAAGAAAACGCAACAGGCACAGCAGAAATCCCCTGGCAGCAGGGAGGTACAGGGGACAGCAACACCCGGACAACAGCCAGGCCTAAAACCAGCTGAGCTCAGCCCCAAAAACGCCCCCGTACAGGCTGTATTCTCTACATCCTAAAAGTAGTTCAACCTGATATTAAAAATAGATAAGCATGGATTTCCTTTTAGAAGCATTTTTCCTTTGAAGTCGCTCTCCTCTTGCTTCAAGATTCAGAAGATGCTTCTAGGCCAACTTTTCTATTCTAAAATATGTAAATATAAATTACTGAATCTGAAAAGAAAGCTCAGTTTAACTTAACATTCTAAGTCTCTTACCCAAATACATTAATACTTGCATTAATAATATAAAGTGTTAAAATATGCATAGCCATGCATATTTAAGAAGTGCAGAAAAATTTTATGCTAGCTAATGTGGAAATTAAAAAGGGAGCTGCTGGCCACACTGCAGTGTTTTGGAAAGGGCTACGAACAGATTAGTGCATATACAGGAAATACTATCCAATATAACATGTGCCTTCATCAGCATCAGTTACCAGTTACCATGCAGGAATTCTGGTGAATCACCATTCTGATTTCAGTGTTACAGCTACACACTGTCACACTATCACATCCCAACATCACAGTCCTCCTTCAACAGGGACAACAGTGACATCCAAGTAATGTGGGACAAATGCAATGCAGGGCAGTGCCAAGCACTGTAAGTAAAAATGCACAGTCTTGCCTTGTCCTGCTCGTTTTGGCACAGTGGGGCATTTGTATCGCCTTAAAATTTTCTTACTCTGCTTTCAGCTTTTTAACAAAATGACTGCATCTGATTTTTTTTTTCTGCACAGCAAATAACGGGGAGGGGTGATCAGAATCAGCTTTGTGTAGTAATACCATCACTATAAATACAGGTGTCATCCTTCCAAAAATAAGAGGCCTCAAGCCTTTCCTTTACACTGTATCAGATCAACAAAACACTGTCAAACAGAAACAAAATATTTTTTCCCCCTCCTCAATATGTATGCTGCAAGGCAGAGTCTCAGAGATAAATGATTTGGGGAGAACTCAGTAATAATCTCTCTGTGGAGCATCCATATGTGCAAAACTGGAGAAACAAATGGGGAGCTTATGTAGTGCTAGAGCTGAAATCAAATACATTTTCTCTGATGTTTGCATTTGAAAGCCTTTGCTTATAGTATACTACATTACAGTATGCTTTGACCCAAATTTAGTCTTTATAGAGTGAAAGTCTATAGATTCTGAATTGCTTTAATATAATTTCATGGTAAGATCCAGGTCACAAAAAATTTTAGCACCCCCAAACAAGAGAATGATCCCACAATAACGCCAGGAGAGGCCATGGATAACAGCTGAGAGCACTTCACAGAGCCACTTGCAATGCAGAACAACAGCCACATTTTAAGTGGGAGTCTTGAGAAGAAAATCAGGGTGCACCCTCAACACTGCCTCGGAGGTGAAAGAACAGATCCCCAAGCCAGCTATGCACAGCATTGCTGAGCAGCACATTACAGATATCATGTCTCTAACTGAAACCCTTCATTCACTGCAGCACAATGAAATGGCAGCAAAAGAGCAGTGGATTTTGCTTGCCTGCAGCAAGAAGAAAAAATTCTGAAATTTGAACGTGTAGGTGCAATAGCTTTCCAAGAGTAAGATCTTTTAAGCCACACAATAAGAGCAGGACACACCTTTTAACTCGGGGCATTTATGATTTTGCTCAGCAAAAGCACAATGTGTTACTACAGAGAATTATCCAAAGAACTGGATGGAAAGGAGATGGATGGTCCCATGACCAGTTCCTGTGACAGCACAGTTCCCTTCTGATTGAGCCAAACACACAGGCAACACTGACAGGAATTAAAAACACTTCAGCTTTAAACAACTCCTCAGCTGACCAACATAGGACCTGCATTGACTGCTGATGGAAAACAGGTCAAACAAGTGGGAGCCCCTACAGATTGGGAAGCTGGATTGGTGAACTACTGCTGCCACTGGCCAAGATTTGGCTCTGTGTTCACTTCAGAGCATTTGGGATGATTCCTGGCAACTCTGCGGAGGGTGAGGCAAAGTTTAAACTACTGACAGGAGATGGGACTCTTTCTCCTCACAATCCCAAGGAGTGTGTGAGGAGGAAAAGGAAAGCAAGGACACTCCATCTCCCACTGGCACAGAACTCCCAGAAATCCCTGTGAACAACTGGACTAACCGCAGATGTCCTGCTGCCAATCTAAACTTCCTTCAGCTGCAGGATCCAAGCATCTCAGACCAAAGATGTGACAAGTCCTTCTGAGAGCAGAGACCAATTCATCATACCCTGGGTGAGGAAGAGGCAAAGAAGAGCACTGATTCCTTCAGCTTTTGAAATGGCAGGAGAAGGAAAAAAAAGAATAAGTTGCATCAGGGTGTTTCAGCTTTACCCTTACAAAATGGCTGTTTCCCACATCACCCCCAATTACTGGGAAGAAGAAATGGTCGGCTGGCATGCACCTACATTTTTTCCTAGGATAGACCTTGGAAAATAGACTTGAAAAGCAAACACACCAGAGTAGTAGCAGACATTCCTGTCAGATCCATTTCGAGCAGCAGCATGGAAAATTGACAGGAATGTCGCTGAGCAGCTGCAGGGGGGTCCCGGAGCCCAGACCCTGCTGTCGGCTGCCAGATACCCCCAAATCCTGCTCAGTATACAGGCACAGCTCATCAGACCTACTGTGTTTCCAGCAAAGCAGCTGGGGCTCAGACAGTCTGTCACAAATTTCCAGCAACATCTCCTCTTGGCAGCAAGGGCTCTGCTCTGTTAGTGGGGAGCACGAGCCGTTACTTAGGACTGCCGGCTGTTTCTGAAGCACACAGTCCCATTTTCAGAAAAAGCAAGGCAAAGTTCATTTTTCCCCCCTTCCCCCAGCCCTGCCTGACACAGCTCTGGAGTTAGATTTCAGAACAGCATTTATTGCAGAAGCTTTCTATTTATTCATTTTCCCAGATCAGTTGCACGCTGAAGGAGGTGGAGCAACTGCCAGATTTGAAAGCAATTTTCCTTCCCTGAAGAATGTCTCCAAAGGCAGCTCAGAGTGCCACACAGGACTGCTCATCTATCAAGTAACTGCTCGGGCAGCATTTACATTCTCCCAAAACAAGACTGATTCCAGGATGCACAATTCTGTGCCCAATGTTGTTGTGTAAGCCTTCGACATTCCTGCAGTCTCCTCCAAAAAAGTAACCCTGGTACCTGCCATGGAAACCACTGAGCTGCAGCACTTGGAGAGAAGCACACTATAGCTAATACACTATTTTGCATCTTCGCTACCTCAGGCTTGAATTGCTCTAGTTTCTTCCTATTACATCAACAGGCCCACTGGCCACGTGCCCTGTAGTCTGAAAGGGCACAGAGAGTCAGGAATTTACTCACAGATTTGTTAGTGAAGGAATAGTAAGGCTTAGTTTAAGACTGCAAACCATTTTCAGATTCTCAGAAAAGAGTATACTTGGCTTTTGTGAATTGCTGGTTGCCACCACACCATGAAACAATTAGCCTGACAGGTTCCTAATCCTGATATAAAAGAGCTTTTTATCTGGTCCACTGATAAGATGTCTGCTGGACAGATCCACTTACCGTAAGGTCAAACTCCTGGTCTCTCATTCTTTGCTTGGCACGAGACTATCAGCAGTTCATACCAAATCTGGCTCTCCATACTGCCAAAATAGAGAACATTCAGCATCTGCTGGAATCTTTGTTAGTACAGACGTAAGTTATATAGTACAAAAAGAAAGATTTTTCATACTCCAAGCAGACCTTCTGGCATTCTGATCAAAAACTCATTTGAATAAAGACATTCTTTCATTTAAACTTGCCCTAAATGTTTCAACCAAATCTGCTAAAATATTACATTGGCCTTTCTAAGCTGTTGTCTCTGCCCCTTACTGGCAAAATCACTGCATTCCTTCCAGAGATCAGTGAAAAATAATCTGAACACAAAATCTTTTGTACTTTATTTTCAAATAATTTAATCATTTTTCTCAGCTAAGTACTGAACAAGAAAAAAACACAACATATCCATACAACTTCAAAGATCCAAGTAATGTAGTTTTATTACTCTCAATATCTCTGACTTACAGCATATAAAATTCAGCGTTTTTCCTGAAAATGTAAGCAACTGGCATTGAACCCTCAATCTCTTCTTAAATCCACCAGCTCCCACTGCTCCTATTAATAAACATTCTTTCTCAGATTTCCACTTCACCCTGCCATGCTTTAATAGGGAACATTTTTGTTGACTGGGAAACAATTGAGTAGGACCCAATGTTTTAGTTCTGCTACCCCTCAAAATGACAAAAAAAGGTAACAATAAAAACTATCACTTCCTAAATGAGTAAAACCTACAGGAAATTGTGATTTCTTCACCTGCAGACAGCAGCTTCATCGACAACGTGGTTAGATGGAGCCTCTGCCAAACACCTTTCCAAAGAGGCAGTGTATCCTCAGAGCAGCATCCCACCTGCACAGGCCTTCACTGTACAAAGACAAACTTTGTATAGGACTAAGAAAATCTGACTCGTATTAACATACTTGCAATCATCCTAAATTTGCCTTAGGCAACCAGAAATACCAAGCTGTAACTTCTGTTAAGAGTCTGCAGCAACAGTGTCTGCAGCTCTGCTGACACAGTTCACGTGATAAAGAGTGGAAAAACCTATTAATGCAGTTCAGAAATTCTTCTGCGTGTCCCAAACACAGACAACACAGCAGCAAGAACAGAACACCTGGAAAATGCCATTCACAGGTAAATTCCTTATTGCTTTAAGCATTTCCTGACCACCGAGAAAAGCTGTTGGCAATAAAACTGGTGGCACTACTAAGCATAGATTTTTGTCACCAATAATCATGTGAGCCTGACAGCCTACATCTAGTACTTCTAGATAGGCTGCGGTCTGGAGTCCACTTCAAAATTATACAAAAACTAGTTCTAAAAAACTCTTCAATCACAGTATCTGTGCTACAATCTTTCCAATGTCTTAATAAAATGGACCTTGAATTTTGGTTGGAAGCATTTGAAGCTCGACCAGAACACAGGATGCCAAACCCAACAGACCCTGCAGATGTTTAACCAGTATCTCCAAATGTCCAGCAGCTGGTTCTGAAAGATTACACTGTGGTCCTTTACAGAGAAAAGGTCAACAAAAAAATCACTGCTATAGAAGTTTTTAATCAGGTTGTTAGATTCCATTAGATCTGAGTGCAAGTATTCTGTCATGAAGTTTACAAATGGAAGCATTTAATTTTTCTTTTTCCTGAATTCTTCCGCAGTTGTACCTCAAGAAAAGTCTTGTCATGCGCCAAAGAACCTCAAAGCAATAATTAATCACAAACCATCAATGGAAGTCTAGACATCCTGCATTATCCCAGCTAAGAACTTATGAAAATAAAAACCTTATCGTAAATTTTCCATTCTAAATGCCAAACTGGGCACTAACGAAATCTAAAAATACCTCACACTGATGTAATGGCGATGTACATGCTTTCACCAAATCCCGCAGCACGCAACTTTGCACGGCACACATAACGTGCTCACACTACATTGATGACATATTTTCCATAAGAAATAGCAGCAATGGAAAATGACAACTTATACAGGCCCGCCGAATAGAATCAGGACATTGTTCATTAATGCCTGCCACCACTGTTAACTCTACCCCAGAAAGTCTCAAGAGGAAGCCAGATATAGTAGCAGAAGCTGATGAACTTCCAGCTGCAAGGGGGTGGGAGTGAAAGGAAGCAGACTGATTAGCTGAATAGATTTATTGTATGCACATATTCTATGCTAAAACCCTGTATCTGCTTTAACATAAATTTTTTTGAGTCACTTGGCTGTTCACAATTCAAATACAGGAAAATGCTATCAGGCTAACATGTGTTTGTTCAGCAGGAAACCCTTTCTTCAGAAATGTAAAATGAGGCAGTGAAAAGCCAAAACTTTGCTAGAATTGTTGTACTATTATTTCTCAAACATGTGAAGGACCTTTTGATGTTCCCCAGTCACATTAGAAAATCATCTCCCAAGTCCATATGAGCTCCACAGAAAAACACAGTGCAGTAATGGTGGCAGTGCAGTGCTCTCTCTCTCCAACATGCAAGACATCATCCTACATTCTTCAATGTCACTGGTAAATTTTATTCTGAAGCCACAAATATTTTCTTAATTTTCCTTCTAATGTATCCTAAACACAGCCAAACTATCTTAAAGCAAATCTGTAAGCAAAGCTGCTCATTCGAGCTGCTGTGTTTTAATGGTCTTCAACAGTGACAGACTCTACGTACAACCAACTCTGCAAAATGCACTGTGGGTTGACCTGCACTTCAAGAAAACAATTAACTGAAAGAGATTCCTTTAGGCTCTTCCCAATTCAAATAAATACCACAGCTTTTAAAAACTGGGAGAAAAGGACTCTGACTACCATTTTTACAAAACAAGGGTAAATAAAATGTAGTTCTAGTTATTTAATCAGTGCAATACCAAAAAAATAGGGAAAGCAAATTATTGGCCGGGTATTCATTTCAAATATTATATTTTGAAGAAGATAAAATACAAAGGTGCTTGGGAGAGGAAACAATCTGACTAAAGCTCAAACAGAGGTACACAATATACATCACCCTATGCAGTAATAGAGCAATATAAATGTCATTTAATTAAACAGAAGAAGAAATATATGCCAATTAAAAAGAAAAAACAGTATTAACTGTTATTGTCACTCATCCATAGGCAGCATCAGTCCTGCCACCCAAACAAAATCCTCATCCTTACTACTGGTATTGGAGCCCATGCTCAAGAACTCCAAAAATGATTTTTTACATCGCCGTATGGATATCATAGATGTTTTTGCATTGAAATGGGTTTGTGTTAGAAGTGTTTTGCCTTCAAAGCACAGTGTTTGTCCACATTTCACTTCCACTTTGAAGTCACAGATCAGCTCCTTCTAGCTCAGGAAGGAAAATAAGTTGTTGTTGCTGTTCTGTTATAGCACTGTGGGGCAAAGTGCCAGGCTGTCCCACGGCCAAAGACTGACCACAAATCTTTATCCTTTCTTTTTCACTTCTCCTCCAATTAAAAAATTAATATAACAACCAATTAAGGCACATGGAAGAATCAGTGCAATACCAGATTATGTGTGAGACAGTAGTTATGTTTCAGAATTCGTCACTGTCATAGTAAAGGAAATAACTTACAGTATTTTAAGCCTGCTCTTCCAGTCAATCAGGACTTACAATTTGTATACTATTGTTATTAAACTTATTCAATTAGACTGCTGTCATTACAAACTGATTGAGTAACGACATTCAAAACTGAAGACTTGAAGTAGCAGTAAGAGAACTCTGAAATTCAGGGAGCTATTTGATGGACTACATCGGCCAAGTTAAGTTTGGAATGAAGATTTGGAAAGGAAGACACCTAAAGGACAGAACATTCCAACACTGGCATCTCTAGTCTCAAGTAACTAAAAAACAGGATGATTCGCTACAGTTCTAAAGAAACTTAAGAAATATGACCTTTTATCAAGGGGAAAAACACAAACGGTTTTGAAAGCAAAAGGAATTTATTATTTTGATCACCATCAAGTATTCTTGCCGTTCCATACACCTGCTGCATTGCTCACTTATTTCATTTACTCTCAATCCAAGGCATCGTCTAACGGAGTTGGAAGCACCGGATATATCAAAGGTAAACCAAATTCTACAGAAAAATATTAGGTTTCTCCCCTCCTTGCAGCCTTAGGCTCTGCAAAACAAAGAGTAGTGAAACACAGCACAAGTGAAATTAGTAAAATCCAACCTGTTTTACATACTCCACGTTGTAGCATTACATATTGTACCCAGGCTTTAAAGAGTAAAGAATTTTGTTTTAAGTAAAACCTTGTACTGTGAATGAGAAAACAGTATTTCCTTCCATTAAGTCATTTAAAAGTAAAAGAGCCACCTTCCCACTCCAACCAGCCAACTTCATTGCTGTTTAAAAAATAAACCAAAAACTCTTTAGATGACTTAAAGTCTACAGCAAAATCTGAAGGCGTTTAAGTGTTTCAGGATGGGATTTATGGCAGAGTTCTGAAATGGATACTCCTAGTTCCTGTTGCTTTTACTGGAATATTTTTATGGAGAGTCACTTTTTTTCCCACCCTACCCTTTTCCTTTACTGAATTTCCACACAATAACTTAGATCTGACCATCACCGGACATCTGAACAACAATAAAAAAAGTTACAGCTGGATCCTGTATTAGTCCCAGCTGCACAGGATCTCTGGCTGCCTTCAGAAGACAAGAGAGCCAATAGCAAAACAGTAGGAGAATTTCTTTTAGCAGCTTACCTTTGAATAAATTCTTTTTCCATATGCTACTACAACAAACTATTTTATTACTCAATGTAAAGTGATGTTATTCTTCCTATTTTTCACCTCTTTTCANATGTAAAGTTATTTTTTCCTTTTTTTCACTCCTTTAAAAAAAAAAAAAAATAAATTTAAAAACTTCCTTCTTCGAAAACCTTTACTACAAAATGCCAGAAAATAATCATCTCCATATGCTCTTTCAAGTCTAACATACCACACTGGATAGATCTGCCAAGTCCACCCACCCACAGGCTCCATAAACTTGAGAGTATTATTTGTATTTAATTTGGATTACCAATTTCACCCAACCTTTCCCCTTCATAACACGTGGGGGTCTTTTTCAGGCTTACTACACAGGTAGAAGACACAGAAGCAAAATAAATAAGTTTCCAGCAAAACAAGAACAATAACATAACACATACTCTCTATACTTTGAATATCAGCGAATTCACAGTGGAAGGACTTCAACGGGTCTTCTTTTTATGTTTGCTCTTATAAAAAATATCACCTAATCTTTTAGAACATTCATGTGATACTATGTCATTTATTGGTACAAGACCAAGACTAAACATTGCAGTCTTTCCAGCTTATACTGCACAAAATGAGAGTGAAGAAAGTTCCATGTATTCTGATTTTAAAAAAAAAAAAAAAAAAATCACTGGGTGTGGGGAAGTTTCCTCTCAGATACTTAAAAAAAAGTAAGTTACTATATTTAATGCACAAAAATGCACTTCCTATAGCCAAAAAAATAATCAACTCCATATGCCCCATTTATCTGTCCTTGCTAAAACATGTACAGCAAACTCAAATGTCACCAGCTGCCTGCAAAGGTTGACCTCACATAATATACAGAAGACAGGCTTAGGACCCAGCCCGAGATTCCCAGCTTACAGAATTAACCAGCAACACCTACACAAATAAACCAGCCACATACCTGAAACCTTTTAATCTCTGCCTTCTGTGACTGTAAATGTTTTCATAGACACAACAGCCACTTCCCTAAACTCTGACTAACCTTGGCTACCAGTTTCAACTTCCACCGAGGAAACACGTTTCTACACAAACTGCGATTCAGGAATAGCAGCACAAATGATAAGAGATGGTGGGAAAACGAGCACAGATATTCTCCTTGTCCCCAGATGAATGTTGCACGCTGCTTTAAAAAGCGTAATTCTAATAACTAAAAGAGTACAGTAGGTCAAGACTGACTTGCAGAAGAGCAAGTTAAATCATAATAAAGTTCTATAAAATAAAACAGATACTTCTGAGTCTATAAACACATACTTCCCTAACATGGCCTACCCATTCAGGCATTTACACAACAGATACTACGTGCAAAATGAGTTTTCCTCTATTAGTATATACTGGGGTTACAAAATACAAGACTAAACCAAAGATTACTTCAGCCTGATGGAGGCTCTTGAAGGTGGACTCCTGAAATATTAAGTGCTTGTTTTGGGTGGCTCCAAGCAGAACCCTTTCAGCTAAAAGAAAAGAAAAAATAATTTAAAAAATAGCTCCAAAAATAAGAAGAATGTACAGGGAGAACCACAAAACAATACAGAGATGCACACGGACCTACCCCACGCAATGAATTCACAGATCTGTTATAATGGACCATCGGTGCACACAGTTTGCACACAGCAGCTCCTGAGCAGGCAACAGGAACCAGAGGAGCACTGGACATGTACAAGAGAGGGGTCAGGTCCTTCTGGTCTTCTCAAGGAAGACTGAGAATGGTCCTACACAGGACCAAGCCCCTGCCCTGCATACATTAGGAGTTCAGTGGTCAGAGAACACATTTAACTTGCCAAGTCCCTCCCAAGCAATGGAGTTTCCCCTTGACAGAGCCACAATCTCTTCATACAACCACTCTGGTTTAACCCCAGCTTCCTGCGAAAACTTTCCTCCACATCCCCTGGCTGATCAGTTACAAGGCACTGAGACAGCTTTACAAAGGCAGCAGCTTTACAAATTCAAAAATTGCATCTGCAATAGGTCAGAGTTGTAGCCGGACTACACAGCCTGGTGGGAAAATTCCTCCTCGGTGCAACAGAATGACGGGGCAGGAAGTTCATTAGTCCAAACTTCCATGAGTAAGAAACAAAAAAAAAAAAGGAGTATTTGGAATCTGACTCCTGAATATAAGAAATATCGCTTCAAGCAACCATAGTTCCTTATTTTATAAACGCCAATGTGACTACAACTGGCCCTTTTGACAATTCCCCCTCTCTTGTAGTAAGGCAACGGGATCTGTTTATGTCAGAATTTGACCCTCCAGACAACACTGCTTGTGAGCTAAACAAGGACCTTATTAAGGAACGTGATATCTACAGTACATGAAAGCAAAAACTGAACAGCAAATAGACTCCTGAATACTTGGAATTCAACAAGAAAACAGCACAATTGGTATTCTGCAGTAAAAAATCACATATTAAAACCCAAAAATTTTTAAAATTCTCCATTCTGGAAGTTAATTAATTAATACACTGAGTATAAAAGAGGCAGTTGTATAAAAACGTAGAGGTGACTCATTAAGTGATTACGTCTCACAGTTCCCTTAGAGAAAACAGTATGAGGCAGTTCCCTCACTTGCACATGCTAATTTTTCAGGGTTTTTCTGTGCACACTTGTGTGTGAGAACGAGAGTGAGCACAAGAGAGACTGGACACGTTTCTTTTCCTACCCGTGAACTCCTCCTGCCAACGCGCGCCTTGCGCTGCGCCACATTTCAATCTCATTTGACTGAGGAGTAAATATTCCTACAAGCTCTGTGAGAACCTGGAGCTGGATAGAAGAGTCACTAAAATGAATTCCCACAGGCATCATTAGGCTCTTCCATACCCCGAGAGTTGGCACACTTGTGTTTCATCCTTTTCACACAGCTTTCTTGTTTTGTTAAGAAATTCAACGTATTTAGTCTAAAAAAAAAAAAAAAGCACTGGTCTCTCCTTTTGTGTTAAGGACCTGGATCTGCAAAGAACAGCAGCAGCTCCCCAAAATCCAACCAAGCCCTCGGACATGACAGTAAAAGCCAGACCTGAATTCAGATTCAACTCTTGCAAATGGGCTGATCTTCGATCCTCACTGAAGAATTTTCTTACGGAATTCAGAAGAACTATAAGTAGAATCAGCAAACTCTGTCCTCGTTGGGACAATTTCCTTTGGATTGCTAAATAACAGCATCAGCTTCAGTTCTTCCATACACTTGGCACAAGGTAACTATTTCTTTTTATAATAAACATCTGAAAATGAGGCTAATTAGTAAAACCACACTAAGAAGCCCAACCTGTTGAAAAATTAGATCAAAAGATCTGCAGTACTCCAAATCCTAGATGAGATCCTGATTTAGATTTCACAAGTTTCCAGCACGCAACACTTCCTGTTAACTCCATGAGATCCTACAGAATTTTCAAACACTTTCTTCCCAGGAAATACTAGATAATGTTTGCCTCTCAAAATGTCAACTTGCATTGGAAACCCACTTATACCTATCTATAAGCAAATACCAGAACTTGAACGGAATCGTGGAAGCAGCTATGCACCACTTTATTTTCCTTAAATAAAACTTTATATTACCAAATAATGTGCTTAAAGAACCTCGGAAAGTAATGAAATAAATGTGACACAGATGTTCACACAAAAAAAAAAAAAAAAAAAAAAAGAAGGAGAGAGAGAACAAGAATGTTTTTACTTCATAGTAACCAAATAGGTCAAGCCATTTCCTTCTTCAGGCAAATCTCAAAGGACCACAAAACACATGGTTTTCTAGTGGATTTTGTGTGTCTATCCCACTAAAAGGAAATAGTGCTGTCCAAAAGATTTGCAATACTAAGTTTTCCCATGAAATTGCTGAAATTAAAAGAAGGGAGTCATATGCAATTTAAAACAATTTGATACATGTTAAAGTTATACAAATGGCATAAATAAATACACTTTTACTACCTCATTCATACACCTTTCCTGCACAACGTACTGCTTGAAAAAAATGCCCAGTGAAGAAGTCACAAATGCCAACGTTACGTCTGTTCCCATAATTTCTCTTCCTCTTATGTGGAACCTGAGTAAAACATGACAAATTCTTCACTTCCTTGGCATCCCTGTCTCACAGTTGACAGGTTTTCCTAATAAACCAGCTGCTAAGGACTTATTTTTACCCTCGGTGAATGAAGCACACGGTCATTATATCCAAACTCTTCACCGAAATGAGTGCAATCCTCTCATACGTGCTTAGGTACTGCAGGGAGACAAAGTGAAGAAGACGTCATTAACTACCACTTTACTTTAGAAAGGAAGAAAAAAAATCTATACAGATCCATTCAATCACCATAAAACACTAACCCACAGGCTGGGTAGCCCTATGCAGAAGTCTACAGAAAACGTCGTGCATTTTCACACAAAAAATCCCCCAACCAGATTTTGTGCAATTAAGCAAGAAATTTGCATAGGAGAACATAACTTATTTCACACCTTTGAGACAAAAAAGGTTTTCAGTAATTTTGCATTGCCCTTCTGCTGCCATATTTATTACAACTTCTCGACGGACTATTTTTTTAAGAAACAATAAATGACAAAGTCTCACTGTTTACTTGTCAATAACCACTGGGGATGTCAGCGTGCCTTTGCAGACATCAAAGAGAGCAAGTGGGTGGAAACAACATTAAGAGCTCTGTTTTAGACTCATTAGGCTTAAGATGACAATTACGCAATCTTAAGATGTCAAACAAGCCAACATTTTAGCTGGGACAGATGGCACTGGATCCAGAGCACAGAGTATTTGCTGAGAGTAATCTGTTTAAATAGGATAGTTCCATTTTTATTTGCAAAATTTGATTATCCAGAAACAAGATGTAGAGAGGAAGAGAGTGTTAAACCAAGCACAGGGTCCTGCAAATCTGCACAAAACAAAGTTGGAAGTAGAAAGATCACATTCCGAGTGAAAAAGCGAATAACAAGACATGAGGGGGAGGAGAGAACATTCAAAGAAACCAAAAAAAAAAAAAAAAAAGGCAAGATTTCAAAAAGTATAGTAAACAGTACTAGTGGCAGCTGGCAGGACAAAGAGAAGGAAGGGAATGTACTGAGTACAAGGGTCAGAAGTGTGGAGAGGACCCAGGGTGAACCTGGAGGAGATACTCTTCACACAGTGCCTGCAAACAGCTCATTCAATGACTTTCAACAGGAAAAGAGATGCAGAGGTGGTTTAAATTTTGGTCTTGGGGCCAAAGACGGCACGTAATAAGAACCAGAATAAAGCATGTTTGTATCGGGAAGGAAAAGAAGGGAGCAAAAGACAGCAGCAGGTGAGACGGAGCTACAGTTTAAATAAAACACTTGAAAGCTTCGAAACCCTTCTTGCTACACGAGGAAAGCAGAGGCTTCTAAGACAAAAAGATGGCAAGCACAATCACAGAACCAGAGAAAGGTTTGGGTTGGAAGGGACCTAAGAGCTCATCTCGTTCCAACCCCCTGCCGTGGGCAGGGACACCTTCTACTAGGTCAGGTTGCTCCAAGCCCCGTCCAACCTGGCCCTGAACACTCCCAGGGATGGGGCAGCCACAGCTTCTCTGGAAAATCTGGGCCAGTGTCTCACCACCCTCATAGTGAAGAACACCTTCCTTAAAGCTAATCTAAATCTACCCTCTTTCCCTTTAACGCCGTTACCCCTTGTCCTAACACTACACACCCTTGTAAAAAGAAGAAACTGGAGGAAAGCCACGTTTTTTTTATCTTTTCCCTTGAAAAATTGTTCAAAATCCTATAAAAAAAAAAGAAGGGGAAGCAATAAATATGATGAGATTGAGAAATTTCATGTGAGCTGTAGATTGTATCTTGAAAAACAGTACATTGCCTCACCTTCTGCAGCCCTTCCACTGGCGAAAGCTCTTACAGCTCCAGCGATATTAAAAGATTGCAATATCCATTTGGTAACAGTGGCCCATGGGAAACCCACTTTCACGTGCCTCTTACTACAATTCCCAGACACTGTTCTGCAAAACACACTCTATTCCTGCAAGTAAATCCTACAGTCTCTCTTTCCCAGCTGTACCAGTACAGACAGATGCTGTTACTGGCACACTGCTCCCCTAAATCCACGGCGTGCTTACATTGCTGAGCACGTCACCAAATACCATTATATAACAATACATCGAGTTTGGCAACCAAAGACTTCTGGAAATTCTATCAGCGAAAATTTCATGTTTTCTTCCAAGTCACAGCTAAAAATATCGAATATTAGGCTGAGAAAGACTTCATGTGTCACCGCAATTAACGAGCCCATTTTCTGACACCACCAAAAATAACTAATATTTATGGTATAATTATTAATATTTTATTATGACACTTTTTACTGCAGTGGTAACAGATTAAATGGTTTGGGTCTAAAAATGAGCTGACAGGGAAGCCATAAAAGTATGAGATTAGTTTAGCATGAAGGAATATTTATTTAGCAAAAAGAGACTTAGGATGAAGCTCTGCTAGCTGGTAAAAGTCTATTTATGTCATTTAGTTTTTTGTGTTCCATGTCTGTATCTGCTCTTTTTCTCTCCCTAGAACCAAGCCAAGTGGTTACTTTAACACTCAGGTGCATTTTTATATTCTTGGCATTTCCCTACAGTGCTATTTAAAACTACAAGCCCTCCTCTAAAGGACTTTTGGGACAACTTTTATTTAAAACTACTGGTACAAGTTATCCACTTTGATGGGTAGGGATTGAAACATATTTAACGTTCTTCTGTGTTAAAACACATTTGTTTATAATAAAAGAAACTCATAAAAGAAGAAAACATGGAGAATTAGTCTTAAATGCAAAGCAAATGTCTATAACCATGAGGAGGCCACGTGGCCTCTGCTATCTTTAACGTCTACCTTTGAAAGACACTACAGTGTGAAAAGATGAGGCTGCTCACGTCTGAAGTATAAATATATATATTTAATCGATTTAAAAACATTTTTTTCTAAGAAAAAACTGGGGTGGTTGTTACATTCAACAGCTTTTACCTATAAATAGGTAATCTTTGCCCTGCAGCAGAACAGAAGTGACCCTGCTAAATCTGGTTTGGCAGCAAACCCGCTCTCCTGAACGCTCTGTGAGACGATCTGGTCTCTCTGTCTCGTGAACGGGTGTCTACATTCTGTCCACACAACAGACCCAACGTGTTACCTGGCACCAGCACCGGCAAGAACAGCCAGCAACCAACAGAGCTTGGCAACTGAGCTGCTCTGCCCCAGAAAAGCTTCAACATTCAGAAACAAAGCACAGAGTTTGGGGAACATAGGGAAACCTCAATGCCCTAATTAGTGCTGTAATTTGGTCTATTTGTCAAGTAGAAGGAGGATTTTAACCTTCTGGCATGTCTGTTTAGAGCCCTTTGTAGAGGCAGCTTAAAACAAACATCAAAAGTTGGTAAGTACCCAATCCTGCAGTTTTTTCCAAGAGGAATGGCACGGGATTGAATTTGGGGGACAAGAAAGCTGCTGCATGACTAGAATCAAATTCAGAAAACAAACAGAAGTACTATCCTGGGCCTCCAGCACTGTTTATACATTTTGACCTTCCCCAGGCTGCCAACAGCACTATTGAAATGCGAGGATCGCGGGTCATTGGTACCACCAACCACCTCCCTGTGAGCCCGCAAGAAAAGCCTCGGTCAGAGCACACAAGATGTGGTTTTAAAGCAAGTGAGGAGGGGGGGAGGAGTAGAAATTTCCTGGATTAAGTGAACCACAGAGATATTTTAATCAGAACACAAAAGAAAGTTGAGCCAAACACCAACTGACTCGGATCATATCACATCAATAATCCATGCACAGAGCCTCTGCTGGAATCAATGGGAGGCTTGTGCGTAAGTGGATTGTATAATATAAATACACGGCCCTGTTTAGGGCTCCACATACAAAAGAGAAGGAGGTACTGAGAACAATTCCCTTAATTAACATTTCTGTTCCATCGAGTGCTTCTAAAATAATAAATTCTAACATTACACAGCTCTGTTTTCATTCACAGTTTTTATCAGAGGTGGTAAAACAACTGACCCCATTTGACAAATGAGGGAACTGAAGCATCAGATGCAAATTAAACTGAAGAGGAGGGCAACAGGCAGAGCTGAACTGGGAATAGCAGCTTACCTTCTGAATCACAGTTTAACGTCCTAGATATTTACATGCTTATCTAGTTCAAGTCTCCAATTAGGGTGACTCTGTGCAGTCCTCAAACAATTTTACATACTTCCTAAAGTACCTGTGCACAGCAAAACGCTTATCTCTAAGCATTTCCCACTCAATAATGTTAATTTTGTGAGGATTTAGAATATTCTGCAGAGGTTCAAAACACTGGATTGCCCTGGTCAGACTCCCAAGGGAGTCTCATTGCTCAGGTATCACAAGCCTCACTACCAAGCAGCAATAAAGGGGTTTAAAACTGGCCACCAAATCCACACTTTCACACACTTTCTATTATTAAAGAAAGAAAATAAAAGGGGAAAAAAACCCCAAACAAACCAACTTGCAATTCCAAATACTAATGCATTAGCTGGAAATGACCTAACTAATCCTGATGATCTAAACTGACAGCGCTCCATACAAAAAAGCGAGACTGGATCTCTATTCAAAAAAAAATTCCAATACTCACAAGAAGTCAGTGTAAATGTCAAATACACCAGTTGCAAACAAATTTCCAGTCTTACTAGTCTGCAACTGTTTTGCAACGAAGCCAAGTAGGAAGGAATATAAACTATACTGTAATTTGACCCAAAAAAGCAACACATTTATTAAAGTGGTATGAAGTTATAAATAATAGTTTCACTTGCATGCTAGGTACAAATCTGACTTCACCTCTAGAACCAGCCTTTGGCTAAATACAGACTGACTCCTCCCAAGGTCCTGAGTATTTTTCCTCCTCTGAAAATTCAACTCTGAAATGTTTAACACCATATGAAAAATCGATTCAGCAATGTGTCCATGTTCTAGTTTACATTTTGAACTTAAGTACTATATCGCATAGGGTTTTAGTGCCAGTAACAAACATTTTCATTTTCCTTAACTACAGATGTCCATAATCCTGTGAAAATAACATATTTTGAGTTAAACGACCTTTCTGCTCTTTACAATTACAGTGTTCAACTGCTCTGAACAATAACTTTTCAGGACTGGCTTGTTTTGTCTTCTGTTTTCCTGTCTCAGATCTTTTTTCAAGATTTAAGTCTACCACTGACAAAAAAAGCAGAAATGCCTGCTGAGAAATGGCCACACTTCCAAACGACGGCTTGAAGAATTATTTTTCTGATTCATCATAGCATTATTTTTTCAAGTTGTCAAAACAAACACCACACCCACTCGATTTCCGAGTTCTGGATAATTATATTTGGAATTAGCAAGTACCGTGCAACTAATAATCATACGAGGTTCAGCCCTTACTTTAGCTATTTAGAGATCAGCCAATGCATTCAGAGGCAGCCTGTTTAGCATTTTATTTAAGATATACCCTCATCACTTCATGCTGTACCACCACCGCACAGACAGCCACAGACACAGTGAATATAGGGCAGGCCATGCAGTCGATCCCCCTGCCCCAGGGCAGGATCAGCTCCTGCTCAGCCACCATTATCGCTGATGATACACAAGAACTGGTTATTTCAGGCAGCAGCTTTACACACGCACTCACAGAACCCATTATAAATTAAAGGAGGGAAGCGTGTGGCACGTCTGCAGCGCCTTAAACTGGGACAGCGCGCAAGCCGGTCTCCAATAAGACAAAAATTACAAATAAAAGCTTCCCCAACATGCGAGTCCGGATTTTCTAAAAGTAGTATCTTGGCAAGGTTAACGCCGCTGCCGCTGGAAACAGTTCACCTCGTTTAAACTGGCTGAACCACCCCGTGATTATCACCGAGCCTCCATTAAGATGACACACACAAACAGAACCCTCGCAGGGCTTAATTACTCTTTTCGCTGCTCGTACACTGCCAGACACGTACTTTTTTTTTTTTCTCTCTGTATTTCCCCCCTTCCCCTCTCCCAGCGGACGAGCAGCTGCAGGCAAAG
>VXAY01005276.1:292179-314556 GCA_013399855.1 Oxyruncus cristatus | reverse complement strand
CGCCTCGGCCCAGCCGCCCGCCCCTCTCATGTGACGGCGGAGGGCGGAGGGGGAGCTGGCCCAGCCCAGCCCCGCCGCCTGCCCCGCGCCACCGCCGGGTCGCCGCCACCGCCGAGCCGTGTTAACCCCCCCAGTGCCCCGGCCCAGCCTCCCGCCCGCCCCTCCTGTGCGGTGTTCCCTCCCCGGCGAGCCCCGCACCGCGGCCTGGCAGCGCCCAGGCCCCTGAAGCGGCTTCCCCGCGGGCTGCCGGGGGTCTCCCGGGCGGTCGCGAGCGGGGGGACCCGGGGTTGTGAGGCTCCTTTTGGGGACCCGTTGGGGTCGTGTCCCTTGGGGTCGTGTTTTGGGGTGTGCGGGAGCCAGAAAATGTCTGCGGACACCCACCTGGCTCTTTCTGGGGGAGAGCGGGAGGTGAGTGGAAGGTGAGGGCTGAGTTGGCCTGAAGCAGCGTAGTGAGGGGAGACAAGGTGGATTGAGGTCTGAAAAAGAGCCTCAGACATCACATGTTTCTGGGCTTTTTTTGCTGATTGTTGCTTGTTCCCTGTTCTCGTGTCCGATGCTGGAGGGACCTTGGGTGCTTCCCCTGCCACAGGGGCCATGGAGAGCCTTGCATGTCAATGGGACTGTGCCCCATATGCGGTGCAGGGGTTTCCCTTGGTGAGCATTGCGGATAACAGAAAGGACTCTCCTTACTGCCCTAGGAGCCGAAGTGTCTGTGGGATATTTAAAGTCTGCAGTAAAGATCTTCAGTGAGTTACCTGCCATGGGAGTCAGGATATCAGCAGCCTCCAAAGTCTGTCAAGGTAAGCAGAAGTGTACTGCCACAGACCACTCTTCCTTCCTTCCTTCCTTGGCACCGCCTCTTACTATTTTTTTTTTAAACCGTTCGTGTCAAAATTTTATTCAGAAAGGAAGCTGTGGGAGGAAAGGGTCAGCCAACAGGAAAATATCGGGTTTTTCATTTTCCCTTTGGAGGCTGGCATGGGACAGAGCACCGTGGAGGAAGCCGTGTCAGGAGCACTCACCTCTTGACACAGCTACTAATAGGTGGTTATTACAGCCCATTGTGCTGAGAGCTGAGGTCTGGCTCTAACAGCTGCTCCAGCGATAAAGTGTTTTACCTCACTTAAAAATCGTAAGCATCGCAAGCCTTTAAAATGCTCCTCTGACTTTCATATTTTAAATTAAATATTGTTATAAGTTTAGTAAGTTATAAAGAGGATATGATTACATAAAACCAGCATCACCTTGGAAGAGATTTATTTTGAAATGTGTGTCTATAAAGTGCAACTACAGGATTACGTAAAATAAGTCTGAATGCAGATGAACTGACAGTGGGCTTTGGATATTTTTGTACACTGAGCAAATTGTTAATTTACATTAGTGGGGAATCTGGTTCATGAGAAAAATTCTAATTTTATAATTGATCACAGATTGCTTGCATTTAATTTGTGTTGGTTTACATCTTTATATAGAATATATTCCTTTATTTTCTTGTTTCTGTTTGTCAGTGTCATTTTTTCCTTCCTTCCTTCCTTCTTCTGTCTTCCCTTTCCCCCTCCCTTTCTCCCTCCTTATACTTTTGCTACAAGGAAAATTCTAGTGCCAAATAAAAAATAGGCTCATCACTAATTCTAGTAGCAGAGGAGAGGGAGGTGTGGAGAACAGTCATCCTCCCACCCATTCAGTGCAAAATTCCTGTTGACTTCATGGAAGCAATACTAGTTTTAAAATTCTCCAAATTCGTAGCAAAGATCAAAATTATTTTGTGATGCAAGCAAGGTAGGCAAAATGTCTGTCCTGGTTATGAGTGATCAGTTGTGATGTTTTGTAGAACTTCATGGTGAAAACCAGTTCCAAATCATGTCTGCCCATTCCAAACCCATGAGATAAGGAACATGTTCTTCGTTATTACTTCATTATTAACTTGAACAGTTAAATGTTCGGTATTTTGCCTTATTGAATATGTACTTACTCTGTTGTAACTCTGAAATACATGTCATTCAATAACCTCCCAAGGAGAATCTGTTCTTTCCAGCCCCGTTTTAGTAGGATGACTTATTAATGATACGCAGTACAAAAAAGCGTTGAAATTGAAGTGTTCTCTTCAAGACTGCATGTCTCTGAAATCATGGTAGATATTCCTTAAAAGATTTTCATTCATACTGTGTATCTTATAAATAGACTTACCTGTGCGTGGGCCTGATCCTACAAGTGTTCTAAGTGTAAAACTGTTAGTTCTGTCTACAAGGTGCTTCCTGGACAAAGCTGTTCAGGTGAGATGTCATGGAAACTTTTCAGATCAAACCTCTTGCCTTGTTGTCTCATTTTCCTGTCTATAAAGTAAAACTCGTGGCTGGCTATAAGCCTAACTAGGTCAGGAACAGATTTTTGGAAACTGTGCAAAATCAGGTAATGACAGTCCTAGTTCTACGTCGTAGCTGTAGCAGTTCTACCATAGCAGAACTCCTCCCTGGTTTTTTGGTAATTCGACAATAACAACACCCCTATCCTTAAATAAGAGGTGGTTTCTTACCAGCAAAGATGCCAGGAAGCAATACAGGTTTACGATCCCAGCAAATTTTAAGACAAACTCCAATAAACTATTTCCTTCTCACGTGAGTAATTCTCTCGCATCTGCTTTGTTTTCTGGAACTTTAATCATTCTTCTGTTTTGGAATACATATGAATTTTAATTTTTTCCCCATATTAATAGGAGTTTCAATCAACAGTTTTCTAAAGATTGCTTGATCTTTTTTTTTTTTTCTTTCTTGCAGTCCCTTCTGTAGTCATAGCTCTATTTTTACCACTAGTATGTTTTGCCAGTTTTATATCCACAAGTCTAACCTTCTGTGTTGGAAGAACTTCATAGTCTGTCATTCATGTAAATAATAGTCTAATAGCTGGTCTGTTGAAATTATTTTTAGGGGGAAATTGGGCTTTCTCAAAAAACTGCTGTTAGTTGATTCCTTGATGATAAATGTGGTTACTTGCTGAATTTGCAGGTAATACACTTTGTCTCTTTATATTTTTCTGTCCCTCTCTGAATAGTTTAGTAACTGTTTTGATTCAGTTTCCACTAAGTGGTAATTTATCTTGTCATTTTTCATTTTAAGGGTTCAGGAGCACATCTGTTGTGACATTTGTCCCTACACAGAGAGTCAGTGAAGACAACTGAATCCTTTACATCACATTTTTGTGGTCTATAAGGCTCATTAAATATTAACCCATTTCTGTGGATTTCAATTTGAACCAGATTCCAAGAGTAGTGAATGAAAATATAAATCTTTATCCCTCCTTTTTTTTCCTTTTTTCCCCCCCATAATCAATTCAAGAATAGGAAAGCCCTGCTGCTTATTATATCCTCTCCTCAGCAACAGTGGATTCCCTTTTTTCTGCATTGCTTTTTATTGGTTAATGTAAATTCAGAAAAAAACATCTTCATTCTTCACCTTCAGTTTACTTGTAGAAAGAAATAAGCTTAATGTCGCCTTGGCAAGTTTCCTCTTTCAGTAAATGTGTCAATGGTATAAAATTCCATTTTATGGTGACAGATTTCATAAGCTTTTTATTTCTAATCAAAAGCATGAGCTGTGAGAATGCTGATGCATGGGTAGAAGCATTGTATTCAAATACAAGAAATGCAGTTCTGAATTTTCTTAATGCAGAAAGAAATAAAGTAACTGCTCTCGTGTCATCAGACTGGACATCAGTATCAGACACAGGGAGGTGGAATCATGTCCTTACTGTTGGAATGAAGAATCTTGGAAATCTTTGTTAGGGAGGTGCTCATCCTGCATGAGGTGTTCCCATTCCATGTTCTGTTCAGGCAAGACAGCACTGATTTGCAAGTCTGGCTTATTGTGACTTCTCTTAGATTTGGTGAGAAGGATTTTATAGCTGCCCTTAAGAACAGTTAATAAAGATATGATCATCTGTATAACTTTAGTAATACATTCTTAAAGAATATACATCTCTCTTAAAGGATATAGATATATCTCAAAGAATATAGATACATCTTAACACAGATGTCATGCAATGTTTTGTAATCTAGAATTATTTAGTTTGTTTTACAATTTGGTCATTTAGATGCTCTCACATTTTTAGAAAAATGGTGCAAGCATTACATTCCTGAGACACCACCTTGTTGATAGAACCACTGTCATCAATACCCAGCCTCTGTATTAAAGAATACTTTTGTTTCAAATCTAGACAACCAAAGGGTTTTTATTTTTTTAAGAAACGTTGCCTGATAGTTTCCATGCAGGAAAGTCTCAGCCCATCATCATGTCTTCTTTTTTTCCTTTTTTTTTTTTTTTTTTTTATTTATCAGGAGTTGAATAATCTGGTATTCTTAAACCCCTAAGGCAAACTCTTTGACTTCCTCTGTCTGGCAGATGGGTTTTAGCCATGGATTGTTTCTTAAAATGTTTATGCTGTCACACAGCTCATATTTGTCTCAGCTGGAAAAACATTTTTATAGAAAATCCTGTTTGCTGGTTGTCTCAAGGGTTTCAAAAGTGCTTGTACCTTTCATTTAGTCCAAAAAAAAGAAAAAATTTACGTGCAGGTATTTTATATGGCTTTGGGGAACATCAAAGCTGAAGCCTCTTTTATGAATGGTGCTTTCTTGCGTGGATAGGAAGCTTGTTCCATTAGAATAGTCCAGAACCCTAAACATAAAGACACCTCACTTCCAAGAATTTTGCATGGGTTTCTCTCCAGATGAACTGTTTAATCATATTCTGAATTTTATTTGCAGCTTATTTTAAATTCCTATTCTTGATACATTTGAGGGTTTGTGGGTTTTTGGTGGTTGTTTTTTTTGTTTTTTTTTTTCAAGATTTCTAAATGAGCTTTATCTACTGCCAGCATCAAATATTACTGGTTTTGGAAGTCAGTGCTTGTTTCTACTGTGTAACACTGACAGGGCCACTAGTGAGTCATTGAGGAAAAAACCACAAAAATGTACCAGTGAGGAAAATGGATTAAAAATTGTGAAGGTCCCCCAACTCTGTAGTTCTTATGATCTGAAATATACTTTGCATTAGAACTTGTTCTACCTGTATTAATTATGCACAGTACTAGACACAAACAGGATGCTTTCTAGCATGAAAGCTGGGCCTAAAATAACAGAAAAAGAGGAGTAGGATTTAAAGGGCATGGGCTGAAACAGATCAGGAGTGGAATTTTGCATGAACCTTGAGAGCGTTTTTCTATCTCAGGAAAATGAAAGAACTTGATGTAAAGCAACTCTCAAAGGAGAGCGTGCTGATTAAGGCCAGACTGTTCCCACCCTGAGAAGTAGCCACAGTCTGAATTCCCTTCTGCTGGCTAATTCCATCTTGGACTCTCTAGTCTCATCAAGGCCTGGGAATTTGAAATTCCTAAGTCATCGTACAGTGGGAGCTGCAGCTGGGCTGCAAACTGTGCAGGAGCTGCATGCACGTGGCAGCAGCTGATGGATGGGGGGCCCTCACAGTCCCTTCCTCCTCCCTGCCCAAAGAAGCCCTAAATAACTCCCAGTGTTCGAGGGCTGGCACCTCCTGGCACACAGGGGCAGCCAAGTGACAACTGTACTTGCTCACGACATGCAGTGTTGGAAGGGTTACACCAGGTGCTCCTGTGGATTCACCAGTGAGTGTCTGCAATGCAATTGCATATCTCCACATGAGCTGGCTCAGATCTTCCTGCTGGCTAGTCAGCAGAGCACAAAGCTGGGCTTAATAAATATGGATCCATAAATTTAGACAGGAGCAGGAACTGGCAACTAATTATTTGGACTTTCAGTGGCCTCTGAGCTGTTTGTGCAGCTGTTTGTGAAGCCACACTGTAAATCACATCACTCAATCCAGATTTTTTAAGTTCTGTCTAATCTAATAATTTTTAACCAGAATAACTCCATTGATTAAATTCACACTCTGATCCCACAAACAGTTGCATTGGCACAATTGTAGCAGGGGTAGAGTGTGACACACAGATGGTATGGAAAGAAGGAAGGGAGGCTGCTGGATAGTTATTTTGTCCACGGGGACAATATTCCTGCATAATTCTAACGCTGTTCTGAACCACAGACTCTCCATCAATTTCCCTTTCTGATCCCTTCTCAAACTGTGCCTACAGTCAGACTGAAATGCTTGTTAGTGTCGCATCTGTGCAATACTAGATCATCTAATGGTAATAAATTGATCAAGATCAAATACGAGCATGTCACTGCGTTCCTGTCAGGATTAGCCAGCTATGAGTCACGGTGTTTAGACCAGGCTTTATCCTGGATTTATACTGGCAACAGGAAGACCAACTCTAATGTAAAACCATCATGAGTAAAACCATTCTACGCTCCCTGTTTCAGGAGGGTTTTGTTTTTTAAATAATTTTTTACTGGTGGGTTGAACTTGCACACAGGATTTCATGCCATGTCACCGTCCAAAAACTAAATTTATTGCACCATGAAATTGCAGTTGAGAGTATTCAGCTTCTTGCATAGGTTAGTTTTGAATACACCCTTTGAGTCCAGGGGAAAGGGATGGTCATTCTTTGTTAAAAAGTGATGTGTGATATTTTACATTCTTACCTTCCCTAACCAAGAAGGATCCCTATTTATCTCCACTGCTGCAGTTAGAAAATAAATACATGGGTCTTAGGCAGAAAAGCATCACTTCAGTCCTCTTCCTCTCATGGTCACACATACACTGGTTTATCCCTTTCATATCCTCATGGATTTAAGAGTAATCCCGTACACCTCTATACTAAAACAAAAAGGTTTTGGCAGTTTTTCACCATAATTGAAGTGCACTTTCAATTTAAAAAGCAGACCTTCACCTTAACTGTCTTTCCCTTGCTGTAGTTCTCTTTATAGTCTTAAAAACTGTCTCTAGGTACAAGAAGATGTTAAGCCAGGGAGAGTCAAAGTTAAAACTTGGCAAGCGCTAAAACAAAGAATTTTTCCAAGGAAATGGAGGAGACAGGACAAATTAATTCCTTATGTAACTCCATTTACCTCAGTGCAGTTACATGAAGTATGAATTTGGTACCTTACACCTCCGTGGTCAGAGAAAGATTTCTGCGATCTCAATCAGCACAGTGTAAAATAGTAATTTTTAAGAAACAAAATTTTAATTTAAGTCTGGCAGAACTGCCTTTGTTATTTTTGTTCTGTTAATATAATTGTAAAAGAACAATGGGTCTGCAGAACAACAACAAAAAGGGCTTCATAAAAAGCTTAGTACACAATGATTTGTAGTTTACATCCTTAGTAACTTTTTTTGTGGATAGGAGGAATTCATGACAGACTGCTAAAATGGGCAGGGACATCAGGGACGGTAAGGTCCAAAAGCTTCTCTCCAGTTTGCTGCATTGCAACTTGAACTTTTTCCCTCCAGTCTCATTCTTCTCCCCTGCCCACCCCTAGTTCAGTTCTCCTTTCCCTCAAGATTCTCCGGGTTCCACTGGGTGTGCAGGGGTCTCTGTGGCTTCTCTTTACTGCTGAGCTTTCTAGAGTTTTCTCCTCAGGCAGAAATTTTCAACCTCTTGGGACAGATAAGGGAGAGATGGTTGGCCTCCACCATCATTCCTTTTTGTATTTTGAATCTGAATATGTTTAAATTTGAGACGCTTTAAAATAAGGCATGTTCCCTGTGAGAACCCAGCCTTCATGTGTCAGTCTCTAGTACTCCAGTAGAGCTGTACCCAGAGATTATTTCCATTTTAAAAGCTTGTTAGGAAACATCAACCCCTTCCTCTCCACCCCACTGCCAAATTCAGGAAATACTTTCAATATCAATGTTAAGATCTTTCAATACTGTAACATAAAAGTGTTCGCATAATATATTAGTGCAATGAAATTTAAGTCAACGGTCTGTCTCTTTTATCCTTACCAACTTGCAACTATCAGTTTTAATACAGAGGAAAGTGTCTGTGTATACAAGCATATAAAAGATGTGAAAATACAAAAGCATTTATTGAAAACAGACAAAACCAGGAAGATGATGAAATAGCAGAAGGAAGTGGCCTCACATATAAAAACTTTTGCTTTGTATAGCAGAATTTATCACTAAAAGCTCAGATTGGCAAATTGCCATGCTTCAGACTAAACAAGGAATGCAGTGTAAAAAAAAATTTGACTCAGTGTACAAAAGCAAGAGACACATTTGAAGAAATAATGTCTTACAAAGTAATTCAATTAAATGGCTTTTGTTTTCTTTTTTAATTTGTATCTTTAAAAGTTTCATTACATTTTGAAATAGCAGAAATCTCAGTTGCACAGATGCAAGCTCTCCTCTAAGGATGTCTGCATCAGTCAGGTGGATGGAGGAGATTCTCAAATATCCCAAATTAAATAAAGGTAGTGGAGCTATATTATATATAATAGTGGAACTATTAAATCATGTTTTATAAAAAAAAATTCACATATTTAAAATATCTACTGCACAATATTAATCCACAAAGCTGCTCAAGTAAATGTGGACTGCTCAATATTTTCATACTGGATAAAGAATATGGGGGGGTTTTTTAAACAGAGTATCCATTTCTTTTTATGTTTGTGGGGAAAAATTGAAAGCGTTAGGAAATAACAGTACATTTATGCCTGAAAGACATAAAAGTTTGAAATGTGCTGTTGATTGAGAACACTTCAAAAGCAGGAGAATGTGGGATCCTTAGTTCAGTTACTGCACCTGCAGGGATGTTCTCTCCCCCAGCCTGCTAAGGCCTTGTGCTGGTATTCCTGCTGGAAGGGGTATTCAGGAGCACGGAGTTCTGCTGGTGTTCTGCCGGTGCTCAGGGGAGCACTGATAATGAGCACAGCTAAATTCTCATGACTCTTAAAATCATGCCCTTCCTCTGTACTCTGGAAGGCTTTTCCAGGGCTCAGCATGGAGGAAAGACTCCAAACGTGAAAAACGAGATGGCAGATAACTGCAATTAAAACAAACACATAATTTTTGCAAATCCTCATCACATTTCCAAGATAAGTACATTGCTTGAGTACTAATTATATTCTTAAATATTGTCTCATTCACAGTGAAAACCTTTTCATCTTGTTGACAAGAATGTTTATATCCTTCATACATTAAATCATTCCATGAGGTATTTTTAGGAGTTTGTTATATTTGAATCTGCGGTGTCCTAATTGCTTCGATGGAATTTCCAGATTTATTCTCTACAAAGTACAGTTGCCTGGCAGTTCTTTTTCTAGCTGCTGCTTTTTCCTAAAATGGTCTGGGCTTCCTGCATAATTTGTACAAAGCTCTTCCTTCTATAAATGTTATGTTTCATTCTGCTTTAGTGAAACTGATACACTGAGTTAAAAAGAGAGAAAATCTTCTTCATATGTTTCAGCTAAAATAATAGAATACTGTCTTGAAACTATTAGAAAGGAGATAATATTGGGTTTATTAGATTATGAAACTGCAAGTAATGACAGATAAATGCAGATAAATCAGTCTTCTCAGAAATCTGAACTGCTAATCAATTAAAGATGTTACCCAGAATGCTGACCATAGGCAACAGCAATGAGTAAAGCAGTATCTTTAGCACACTGGGATTTTGGAAGGTCCATATTAAATAAAGAATAATACAACAGAAAGAACAGGTGTGCTTTTAACATGCTTAATGCAGCACTTAGGGCTACACACTTAGGGTGTGTTCCCATTCTTTCTGTGAAACTTTTAATCATTTATGGAAATCCCTTAAGCAGAAATGTATTCCTGATCTAAACAAGCAGATATTAATGCATGTGTATGTTTTTATATAAGTATATATGGTCATTCACATGCAGGCAGGAAAACAACAATTTTGTGTTTTATGGTAATGAAATGGTCTTTTATCTCTAGATCACAATATTAGAGGTGTGCTGAGAGCATGATGAGCAAGAGACTGAGTGCTGCTCCAAAGCTGGAGTGGACATCATACCTTGATTTCAGTCCAGTTTTGAACTGAAACAAAGTCCACTCACAGTCAACAGTTGGTCAAGTAACGGGAACTCCTTGATTTCCTTACGAGCCCCTTAGTCAAAGTTTAGATAGAAACCCCACTTTGAGTTGAGACTCCGGCTGCTCAAAACAATGTCCCCTCCCCTTCTGGTGACAGTCAACAATTGTTTAACACTTCTGCCACGCTTTAATAAAACCATGGTGATAACAGCAACTTTTTAAAATGCCCTGTAACGTTCTCCCTGAATTATTGAATTCACTGTTAATTGGGCTGTCTGCTGTTGTAAGTGGAATTTGCAAGGAGACGCTATTACTGCTCTGCCAGTGTATGTGTCAGTCACAACACCCTTTAGAATAACTGGGAAAAAACTAACTGTGGATTCTTCCTTACAAGGACAAGAAATTATTACAACATCACAATGTTTGTCAGATTATTTTGAAAGCAGAATTTATTATAAGAAAAGGTGCTCTGAAAATATTTTTATGGTGTTTCTTCTAACAGCCTGATTTCTTGTAAGGACTTCCTAATTAATTTGGTGGGACTTCATTAACTCACCATTTCAAGAAGATAGTACAATATATTCTCTTGATCATTTATAGTAGATAAAAATATTAAATTTCTGTTTCTTTAACTGCAGCACCAACATCAAGCAAAGTAATACAAGAGCCAGCATATCACAAGTGAACAATGTGTAGTTGAGAAGGAAAACAATTAAAATTTAATAATCCAGGAAATAAAAAAGTCACACTTCCTTTGCATAGAAAGCTGTAATAACCTTGTTAACAATTACTTTGTGCAGTTCATGTGAGAATATCTAAGATTAAAAACCAATAGTAAGTAAAGCTATGTAAAAATTCATATCAAAAGCTGTTATCAATTTAATCAAAGTAAAGTAGCAAATGTTAACTATTTTATAAACTGGAATTCCTAGGAGTGTTCTTTTAGGAGACCATGCATATGCTTTAACTCTAGAGGTATATTTTATTTTTATAGTTCTCAGTTGCTAAATGCTGACTCTTCTTCTTCAAAATAAGACACTTAAAAATCATTTTTCTACCAGGGGTACAGAATTTGGAAAGTATGCAATGAATTTCAAAGCACTTCAAGAACATGATATTGTCTCAGTCTGGATGGCTGGGAAGGTTCACACTGACTCTAACTGTGAGTGGGCCTGCACTTTTAACCTGGCCTAAATTGAATGCTATTCCCATAAAACCCCGAAGTCCAGCCCTTGTAGTTTGGCTCCCACAGGCAGATCCTTGGCTGTAGAGCCCAGATTAAGTTCACAAGGCCAGACATCAGGACTGGTCTTGTCTGATTGGATTACAGGATTGAAGCTGTGATTTGTCCTACTGAAACCACTTTAAGTTACTTAAACAGATAAATCCTACTATCAGATTTCTTTTCTTATTGATTACACTTCCTGAAATGCAAAAAAACCCCCCCAAAAGTCCCGACCTTCTTGCCTTCCCCACGTAGTTCTGCACTATCATAAGGTGTATGTAGGACTGGAAGGACAACAGAAATACCCTGGGGGGAGTAATAGTGAGGTGTCATGTTCCTTTTCCATAAAAAGGGTGTCAAAATTTGTGCTTTTTTATTTCCTCTGAGGCCATTTCCAGCCCTTATTTAACTCCACCCTCTCTGTGTGACTTGAACTATTTGACAGAGTTCCTGTTATAAAGGAAAATCAGATCATATCTAGGTTGCCTCCTGTCTCAAGTTAAATTCGTATCTTCTCGTCTCATGCTTCTGGCAAAATGACCTATCAAATTAAACCAAGACTATGTTCAAAGCACTTTTTTTTCTTGGTTGGTCTTTTTTGTTATTCTCCCCGAGTTTATTCTTCACCTCTCAGGTTTTTGTGTTAGGTTGGGAGGAGTCATCTTGTGTATCACATTATCTATCACAGCTGCAATATCTGCCAGGAGGCAGAAGTGCCCTCCCAGGCAGATCAGCTGCTGAGTGTAATAAGCACATATGAGTAAAAAAGATTTACCAGACATATTTTCACTTATAAAAGCCTTCTTTTATAGTAACTATAGTAACAATAGCCATATACAAAATGGAATCAAACCTTTGGATAATGCTGTTTCAATAGGGGCCTGCAGAAAAAAACGCTATGTGACAGGAGAGAAACTGCTCAGACATCCATTCAGGAACAGCTACAATTCCTTATGGATACTTTATGAAAATATATTAGAATTGACTGTAAATCGAGGATATGGCAAAGAAGCTTGATGAACTGACTGTAAGAAAAAATCCAGTGACGGAAATCTCTACAGACTTCTGCTTGCTAGCATTGGCAGGAGGTTTAGCTAAATGGAAAGAAATCAGAAGATAGAGTTATCAACTGCAAATGAATTATTATTATAAACCAGAAAGAAAAGGGGAGGAAGAGCTCTGAAAATTATGATTGACAGTGACAACACAGACCAGACAGCTTTTATTTTAAGCAACAGATTGCTGGGAACACACACCGTATATCAAAGTAAAGGGCTTGAAACCTGCTACAGCCTGTGCAGATGTTCTTGCTCAGAAAGCAGCTAGAGGGAACAGAACATAAAAAAGGCTGCCCAACTTCAAAAAAGGTTTGAATTTTCATTCTGTTTTGACAAGTTTTTGTGGTAGTCTGTGATTTTCAGCATCATAGAAAATCTAGCATTACAAACCTGAGCTAAAGTGACAGAGACCTGAAGGTGTTCAAGCAAGCCCTTAAGAAGGTGCTAATACAGTTTCATAAGATATTTTCTGTTGTTTTAATCTTCTATGCTTTTAGATTGAAGGAGGGGAGCAAAGACCAGAAATTGGAAATGTTGTAACTGCTCTGACTCTGGAGCAGGTCAGACGTGCTTGCAGGCACCATGAAATACTTGGAATGCAAGGCTCAGATCTGAGAGGAGATTTAGGAATCTCTGCTGTAGAAAAGATTTTTTTTTTTTATGATACAAAGCAAGACAGGATTACTGAGCTCAGGAGGGTTATTTGTGAATAACTTCCAGCTAAACTGATTAAGTGCTTCAGCCACTAGCCCCAGAAAAAAGAAACAGAGCATCAAAAACATCCTGCTTGTCATTGCTGCTGGCTTTTTGTTCAGTGAGCAAGAGGTCTATGTTGGTTTTGGTCCTTTGCCCTTGGGGATGCTTTCAACAAAGCATAACTCTTGAAAGAATTCCAAAATGTGGTGTTTTTTTTTTTTCTCCTCTTTGAACTATGAGGTTAAAGATAAATAAAGGAGTATTTTGTTATGTATAAAAAATACTTGTGATAACAAATAGACAAAGCACTTCCTAAAGCTCAAGACATACAACTTGCTTTTTACAAACACACCACAGTTCTTGATACCAATATTTTCTTTTTTAATGGAAGGTAAAGCACTCCATTCACTTTTAAATTATCATCTCCTTAAGAAATGTGAATTTCTTCAGCAGAATCTTCGGTATTTGTGTTTGGTTTGAGGTTTTGCTTAATTTTAAGCTGCTGTAATATCTGCCAGAAAAAGCAAGAGCTAAGAAACACACTGAAGAGTTAAATGCTCTGATAAATGTGAATTGCTAAAAGGTTCCTCTGGCAGTCAGATTTGCACGGAGGAAATTTGGGCTCCTGTACAAATGAGTTGCTCTTAAAGAATTTTACAGTATGAGATGAACAAAGGGACTGCCACAAAGTCATGGGCCACCAACTTGAATCTGACTTCAAAACATTTCAAATCCGAACAGGAAGAGATTGGGATACGCACATGGTACCACGTCTGTTCCTGAGCTTGCAAAAGTATTCTGAGCTCCTTGACACGCCCCATTGCAGGAGTCATGCCCGTTTATATAAATATATACAGAACTACCGATAAACCATCTGTAAGTGATGACAACACGAGGAATTAAGGCTGTATCACATCACTGTCACAGCGGAGTGGCTGGCACTTGGTGGGCAGCCATAGAGGTTACAACTACTGCTTCAGTATCTCCCACATGAATTCCAGAAGCGATGAGGAGCCCACACTGAAGTGCAGGGAGCACTGATAGCACCATGGAGGTCTAACCACATGCCAAAACTTTACAGATCTTATTAGAATGTGAATATTTTATTCAGCAGAAACAAGAGCTCTGACATATCTGTTAAATACTAAGGTGGTTCTAACCATGCAGAGAAGCATCCAGCAACACCATCCTGGAGGATGCAGGAGAGTTTCTATGGCTGTTTTACATATTTAGCATGGTTTGCATTCCCCTTCTAAAATGAAACTGCTGCAAGATTAGATCTAGTTAGTTAGGAAATACCTTGAAAGTAACTGTGTTCAGGTGTGTCACCATAAAAAATGTGTGTAAAAAGACTGGCTGTAAATGAATACTGGTGGCTAACATCATTAAGCTCACCTAGGGCTCAAATACCAAATTTCCAAGGCCAAGCACAAGGCATTGAGCCCTTTTATTCTCACAGAGGTTTTTCTTTGGTTTCTGTAAACACACATCTCCCGAATTGTATCTCTGAAAAAGCCACTCACTGACTTTACATTGTCAGAAACACAGTCTCCATAAGTACATCTGTACAATTTATACAGTGAAAAACTGGAACAAGCAGCACCAAAACTACCTCCTGTTGAACACAGACAAAAGAGCGTTTTAAAAAAAGATCTTTATTTCTGTTTTTAAATAGCTTGACAAAAACCCATCCATTGGTACTCAGAGTTCAGCTGTAAACAGTTACAACACATGACCGCTGGGGATTGATTTCGTACACGAACGTATTTGCAGTGACAAGCCGTAAGACAGGTCAAACTGAAATGTGCTGTGCTAAGAAAAACCAAGGCTGTAACTGCAGATACCGAAAAGACTGATGTGTAACTCCCTCCTGTGGCGTGAGCGAGCAGCACCGCAGGCAGCAGCTTCTGGCAGCTCACACAGCGCTCGCTCCGTGTCACTCACGAGTCTGCAGTCACCTCCTCAGGACAAAAGGTTTCAAGTTTGCTATGGAAACTCCTCTCACAAGTTCAAAGCGTCACAATAAACTTCTAAAATACATACAAAGGTGTAAACATCTTTCTCTGGAACAAACAAGAATGGTTTGTGCCAGCCTTCTCCATCTCCCACATCGCAATAAAACAAAATAAAAAAGGGCCAAAGAGCGAGGCCAGAGACTAAAACTGTTCTGCAGGGATAACATCAGTTTACAGAAACTAGTAAGTGTCAGCATTTAAAATGAGTGTTAGTCACCAGCAGGCAGCAGAACCCATCTTCAAGAAAGTTCATGGAACGCTCAACTTCAGGTGATGAATCAGGCCCCAAGTATTAGATTTCCCTACTCTTAGGAACAAAAGCTTACATTACATCAAGCTATTCTGCTTGACAGTAGCTACAACTGACTACAAAGAGAAAATTAATACTGATACCTTCGCAAGTTTGAGTTTTGACCATTTTTGCTATCAGGTTTATACACATCTTCCATGAAGAGGGAAGAACCGTGCAAAAGAAAAAAAAAAAAACAACAGACTTCAAATGTATTGAGAAATAATGGGGATCTTTTCAAGGCAGGTTTTCTTTCTGGAAGTCCCTCTGGTCATTTCTAGAATGTTTTAGCTTTGAAATTTATTTCATCACTAACAATGAAATAACCATCTTGGTCTGACTCTTGTATCACCAATTCCAAGAAGACTACGATAATTGAGATTAATAGGATTTGCTTAGTGCAGGCTGGTAAAGGATAGCATTATTCCAGCACTTCTGTATTATTCTAGTTTTCACACTGTCAGCAGATTGATATTTATGACCTTGTATTTAAGTATGTGAATTGATCATAAATATAAATGTTTTCCTAAGCAACATTTCATTTATTTTAATTGAATGCAGCTCTTCCTTGAGGATTAGAGGCTCTGTAGTCTAGAGAGGTTTCTTCCCCCCATTTATTGACTGTGCATCAGAGAAACAAGTGTCAGAACACATTCTGTGCACTCAGGAAAATATATTCATACTTCTATATATTTCATAAGCCCCAAATTCTAGCTGCAATTCTCAGCTGACAGAGGTACCACAAATTCAAATTAAATATTGGATTTTAATTAAAGCAGCTGTTTTGAAGGGGGGGGAAAGCAGCAATATGTCATATTGGCTACCTACTGCTCTGCCAGATATACCTCTTGTCACACACCCTAATGACAGACTATGTGCTCTTACATCTCTGTACAGTTTCTGTCAATTGGTTATGCATAATAACTACAGGGCAGTGTTTCTGAAGTGGCACAAAATACCAGCACGTGCTTAGGCTGAGAAATTACAGGGAGGGAAATATAGCTAAGACCAGGCCATAAAAACAAAAGGAACAACTTGACAGAAAGATTATACATTAGGAGAACGTGTAGAGGCTTGCTGCTTCCAAAAATTACATGTGGATAACTGTAAGAAGGGACACGGGAGGAGAAAAGGAGAAAGGAAACAAACTTTGGTGAAGTTGAAGAAAGTGCAGTCTTTACAGTCCTAAAAACAATAAAAAACCCCAAACAACCAAAAGACAAAAAAACCCCAAACAAGAAAACACCAAACCCCAAACAACAAAACAAACCCAACACTGAAAAAGCAAACAGCTAAAAAATGTCTACAGCTAAAACTGTCTCCTGGTGCAGGGTGATGCACACACAGGATTGCCAGGATTGCACCAGCTCAGATCACACCGAGAATACACCACCATCCCTACTGCAGTTTTGCACTGAAATGTCAGAAAGGAAACAAGCATTTGCAGAAGCATTCCAGCATCTCACTGTGGTAAAACACTTTTTATCTACATGCAGAGCTCTGTGCACACACATTTAAAAGTATATTTTCTTTTCAAAGCAGTACACCATATAGTAAATTTTCACTCAAGTGTGACTACTAGGCAGTTCACTAAATACTGAGTATTTTCTTACTTAATTTGTTTTCTAATGGCAGAAATAGAACTCTCTGCTGTGTAATGCAGGAAGGACCTGGAGCACAAGTTGTTTAGTAGAACCCTGATATTTTGCTTCGAAATAACTCTTTCCAGAGCAAGATGAGAGGGAAATATGGAAATACGAAGGCAACTCCCGGTTCAGTATAAAGGTCCCTTACCTCCACTAAGAATGTTATTTTTCTGTACTATAATAATCATCCAGGACGGTCTCTCAGCTCTGACATCACATCAGCTCAGAGAAACTTTCCACATCTTACTGAAGCCGTGAAGCCCCACACAAACTGGTTCTTAGCCCAGACACCTTCCATCTCCTGAGTTAATGTCAGAACATCTGCAGGAAGAGAACAGTGGCCTCAACCATGTAGTGTTGGATGCATCTGTAGTTTCAAAGGATGGATGCCATCCCTCAGGTTCCCTATTCTCCCTCCAGACAAAAAGCCATTTAAACATTGTCACCATCAGGCAGACAGTTCTGTTAGTGCAAGAACAGCGCTTTCACTCCATGGCCTCCCCAGGCTTAAAGTGCAGTATATTACATGAGATTTCCACATACCAAACTATCCTTTATTTGAATTTCAGAAGGAATGTTCAAGTTAAAGTTACCTTTTAGGTTTTAAGCAATAAAATCCAAGGCAAGGTACATAAAGTATCTTAAAATGGATTAAATCCACTCACTTAAAATGTATTCTTTATATCTTATGTTCAATGTACATATAATACACAACAGAAATCCATCGTTTCACTTAGCTGTATTGGAGTTAAAATGATCCTGTAATAACTGATTAAAGGCCACACACTCAAAGAGGACTTTGCTTAAAATAGGACTGTATTAGCTGGACTGTGATGTGTAACACAGTTCAGCATTCTGAATTCCCCTCCTGCATAGGCTTGTCATCAACAAAGAGAAAACCCTTGGCACTCTGCTGTACACACATTTAAATTCTAATTTGCTGGGGGCATCTCTCATGTTTCATTTTTGCCCCCTTTAAAATCGCCATGAAGAACAGGTGCATTAACAAACTGGATTAATGCTTTTATGCCTTTAGCTACTTCTCCTGCCTGTTAACCTGACAGTATCACCCAGAAGCTCTTGCATACAACTGTGATTGCCAAGAAAAGTAGTTCCCAATTGACAGTAGAGCAGAGAAGCTTCCAGGCCAAACCATTCAGCTGAACAAACAAAGTCTCCAGCAACAACTGCAGGTACGACTGTGCCAACTGATCCTTTGCACAGGAGGTTCAAGCACTCCAGGTTTGGGTGCAGGGCTGTGTTTATGTTCAGCTTAATAAGAAAAGGCTCACCACACAGGCAAAGGGTATGTACCTATGGAGCTGGTTAGAGAGATTATTCTGCAGTTGCACAACATTGTCTTTAGCAATCAAGCCAGTTTAAACAGGCCCCAGCCCCTCCCCACCTTCATTCCTCTGCCCTCAGCTCTGCCAAAGGAGGTTTTTTGGTAAAAATGTAGGTAACCAAAATGTAGGCAACTTAACACTGTAACTCAAAGAAGACAGACTTCTCTAGAAGTGTCTTTGTTTCTGGTGTTTTGGGGTTTCAGATCCACATCACTTCAGGAATCATGTTAATCCCACCGCAAAACCACGTGTTAACATGTTATTAACCACTGCAAGGGTGATAAATTGCAGCAGTGAAGATGAGAGTGAATGGCTTGATGACGTGGGAACTGCTGCTGTCAAAATAGTTACTTACAGTATATAATCCAACATTATTGTAAGGTTTTCAGTCACTTCATGACAGGTCAAAAGTCTAGAAGTTAAAACAATCATTAAAATACACACCAGCGAAAAAGTGATTTTCTAAATTAAAGTAAAATGGCTTTTCATCTCTTCTAGCATCCAGAAGAAACAATCAGCCAATGGGGATAATAAAACCACAGCATATCATTTAACATAAAAAAGTAATATACCTAACTTTCAGCACTCAAATGAGATTAAAAAATTGCAGCGTTTCTCCCCGTAACACTGAAAACCATCATCTCATCTCTGTAACCAAGGCCTTCTCCACACAAGTGTGCTAACAGCCCAATAATCACCACATGGGAAACTCTACTGGCTTTCCAGGTAAATTCAGTTCCAACTAAATGCAGCATCACTTACTCTCTTTTCAAATGAAGCAAGACAGCTGGCAAAAAGGATTCCTGGTGTGGGAATCACTGGCATGGCTTTATTCCACATCAAGTCCTCACTTTTAACGCAGTGAAGGGGAAGCTGAAAACACATCCTAACTCCCATCCTATCAATACCTCCCTCTGTAGGTGAGCCTCCAGAGCACACTAAGCCCATCTGCAGCAATCCCCTGTTGAGAATTCTGGACACAGAGAGTTCAAACTTGGACCTGCTGCACAATGAGTTCCTCCACTGGGGTGCCAAAAGGAGCCTATTCCTCAAAATTCTTATTCACAGGCAGCTCTGTGGATTCCAACATTCTTGCCCCACTCTTTGCCAAACCCCATTATCAGATGCCTGTCTCAAAGCCGAAGTCAACACGCCCAGAAATTATTACTATGCAATCACTTTCTCAAGGAAATAAAACATTCTTTTAGAAAATTGTTTACAGTGTCTGTTATAGCACAATAAAGCTCATGAGTTATTGTTTAATTAGAGCAGTACCACCCTTGGAAAGGAACACTGCTGAGAATTATGCTGTATTGAAGACCACCCTCCCAACAGCTTTCCAGTTCAAAGTGTTTTAAGTACTGATGTATTAGTCCCTGTTGGATTCAGAGCAAGAATTCAATTCTGCAAGAAAAAGTTTCACTGGAAATGGCTGTAAATAGTAGTAGTAGCCAAAACACTGCACTAATACAAACCCTAAAGAAGACAAAGGATCTGTGCTAATCAAACTGGGTTCTAGTTTAGTGTTAACAGCAGACCTGCAAAGTCCCAAAGAGTCTGGAGATTATGAAGTTCTTTCCACACAGATGCAGATATTCCTTACAAAAAAGAAGTCCCTATTCTTCCAACAGCCAGTTTTACTAGCAATTACACAAGTATAGTTTTTTACTTTAGCTATCTACTTCTCACTAAAACCTGAACTGTGACCTTTTCTCTGTTATTTAGTTAAATTTCTGTTAATATTAAAAATAGTAGTGACTAAAATCTCAGTACTTTACCCTCACTACTGCACACCAGAGACCTGCTAGTGCAAAAGCTAGCACAGAAATGACCAGCTGTATGATGGGGAAATTATTAGCCACATATTGTATATTCAAAAGCATTTGCTCATTTCCAAGTGTTTGCTCTGAAGATACAAGGTTTAAGTAACATAGAAAGAACCATGGTTTTCGGTTGTTTAGGAGTCCCATAGCATATGAGTCGTTCAGGGAGGCAGCTGGAATACAACAGGGATCAGAAAGTCCACCGAGCTCCAACGCTTTCAAAAACGCAAACTGCACTTCATTCTCTTTGCTGCTGCTCATTTCTGATCCCAGAAACCGCAGGTTTCTATGACACTGCAAATGTCCCAGCCAGCATTGTGCAAAACATACAGAGTTGTCTCCTGGACAGCAGGAGCTGAAGTCTCCAGAAAGGCTATTGGCTTTCTCCAGCCAGCCTGTTACTGAAATACCATCAATGCAGCGAGAAACCAGATCAGGACTGTCTTTGCCAGAAGAAAAATGAAGATGAAATGAATCCTTCCAAGGAGCAGCTGCACTTGAGTTCATCCCTGCTGATTCACTGAAACTCAGAGGCATTTCCTTGCCAACAGAAGGCAGAGGTATAGTACTGAAGAGAGAACAATTCCTTGTGTTAAATAATTCTTGTAAACTGCTACTCAGATTTTGAGAACTGTCCAACACGGAATGCATGTGTCTCAGGTGAGCTGCTGCCTTGGGATGAGCTGGGTCATTGTCACACACTGGGTTCTGGGTTAAATCTTCCTTCTTCATAGTCCTGGAGCACATGAGCACAGCTTTGCTGCTTCTCAGCAGGCTGGATTGAGAGAGGAGTGTGACAGACTCTAGTTGCAGCACACAGTGCAAGCAGCACACCAAGTCACCAGTCAGTGGATCTCAATATGGACCTAAAGAGAAAGAATGCAGGAAGTTATTACACTGATATCCCAGTTTCTTGGTGCCTCATATACAGACAAAACAAACAAACAAACAAAAAAAAATCAAAAATCTTTAACATTAAAAAAAAAAAAATAACCCAGCTACAGAAAGTAACAGTTGTCCAAACAGACAAGTCTCCCTACAGGCTGTTTGAACACATCCAGAAGGGTAGAAAGCATACCCAAAAATCAGCTTTCTTCTGTACTTTCAGTTTAATCTGCTATGGACTCTCTTTTGGTGACAGGCGTGAAAGTGAGTCAGCAAACGAGCAGCGAGAGACTCGCCGTGTAGCAGCACCATTTCCCTTATCCAACAGACACGCAGGCTGGGACAGATTAGAAACTTAACATTGAAGGTAAATAGTAAAGTAATCCTCCTGTAAACAGAAGTGCAAGCTGAAATCAGAGCCACAACACTGGAAATCAACACTGGACCATGCACAGCTTCCCAAGGGAACTGGTCAGACTGGCTGCACCAGCGGGATCAGCTGTAGTGCAGTCAAAGGACAGGCTGATGTCGTTCCAAGAGAACTATTATGTGCCGACACTGATAACAAGCAAAGGCACGTTTTTTCAGCTACCAGCGTTACTAAGCTGCAGGTACAACTTCTGGCCACGTGGCTTATTTTCAAGGTTCAGAACTGTAGAACGAATCCCAAAGACGAAAAAATAAGAGCTGTAACATTTTGGCCTCTTCCCGTTTTTGCTTAACTTTTACAAGTCACAAACTGCAACCAGACTTGTCTCTGAGCACTCGGCCACTGGCCAGATGTCAAAACTTTCATTACAGCTGTTTACGAGGAGAAAGTGCCCAAGCCTTGGCTAGAACAGATGTTTGTTTTGACAGTCCATAGCTTGCTTCTGTCGCCAGCTAAGTCAAAAGGAAAGCTTTCATTTCATCACAAAAACGACGAAACTTAAAACCCTACAACAGCTCAAAGCTGGTTTACGGAGTTCAATCTTTGCAGAAACAGGGGAGATGCAAATTAAATATTAGCTGGGTTTTTTATATAATAACACTGGTATTTAAAACTCTCTCTGCATTTTCCCTGCTGCAACTCTCTTGATTTAAAAAAAAAAAAAAAAAAGAACAAAAAAACTAACCACCAAAACAAACAACAACCCAACAAACCGATGAAAGAAATTGTTTTCTTTGCTCCTTAAAACATGCACACATTCACAATTTATTGCCTGTCTTTGATTTAAGTACGGCTCAGGAACACGAATTAACTTGAGAACGAGGGGAGTGAGCAGCACAGGGGGGCACTCGCACCTGGCCACGGGCAAGGGCGAGTCTCCTCCAGGGCTGCATCCAAGCGTCATTCCCGGGGGACACCGGGCAGGGTAACAACCCCAGGGCAGGCACGGCGGGACCCGCCCGGCCGCGCCCCGCCCTCCCCGGGGGAGCCGCAGCGGCCTCGGGCCCGGCCGTGACCCCCGGACACCCCTCGGCC
>VXAY01005276.1:259660-285288 GCA_013399855.1 Oxyruncus cristatus | reverse complement strand
CCCCGCGCTGTGACCGGACCCTTCCCGGCGGAGCCGAGGGGGCGCGGGGCTGTCCCTGGAGCCGCCCCGCTTCTGCACTTCCTTTAATCACCGAAGTAGTCCAAGTGTATTAAAAAAAACCCGGCAAACTACGTTTTTAATGGCATGAGAAATTTAATACTGGTTTGAAATGTCTTTTGTGAAAGTAACAAACTTATTAGGCTTTAGAGCTTGATTTTTTTACATCTGACTCTCGCAGTAGAACTGGGTGAAATGGGCTGAGCTCAAAGCAGATCGTAAATGCTTGTGGGCAGAGACTGCTTTTATGGCTGCAAACATCTGGTCTTATAAGGCTCCTGTCCAAAGGAGGCTGATAAGGCACCTGAAATACAAATAGTTAATTATATACTTGTCTGTAAAGAGCTCTTACACCTACAGCATCTAATATTGTGCTACTTGTAAGTGAAACAAGTCGGGGGAGCATTTTAGAATCGAGTTAGCTCCTAAGTTTAGCAGTTGGATTTCAGTGTGGGGAGTGCTGGAATTGAAGTGAGGAGAGAGTTTGTGTGTTTGCTATTTCTGAATATTCTCCATGATGCTGTTCCCAAAAACTCAGAGGGATTCCTTCTCTTACTGGATGTCAGAGCTCAGGGGAACATCACAGGCCGGTTGGAAAACAAGACTTGTCTTATGCAGTTTGAGAGGCATTTTTTCCCTTAGGAGAAACAAAAATCCCAGTGTAGGCTGAGCATAATTGGTATCACAGCAAACTTCTGTAGATGACAGAGGAGTGAAGTGTAACTAAATGGACTTGATACTGTGGTCTGTAATTTCACATGATGGCTTAATCTTCAAGTTATTTGTGTAGAGGGTTTTAGTTGATTTGGTTTTAATTATGTAGCAAAATATGGTTGAAAGATAAATTTACTATGTGACAAACTCGTTTTGACTTGCTAGGTAAGATTTTATGAATAAAAAAGTGGTATCTTGATAAATGAAGAATTTTCACAGTAATGTAATTCTTTGATGACAGGATAACTATGGATTGCTCTTTTGGTTATACTGATTTTAAACCAAACAAATTTGCTTTCCTGCTATATAATTTTTTTTAGTTCAACTGAACTCTGTATTTACAATGTGATGCATCATGTTTGGGTGGGGAAAATAGTTCAGTCTGCTTCCTCCACTAGATTTGAGAACTCAAAATAAAAGAACTGTATAATGTTCAGTAATTCATTCAACAGAACAGTTCTTTTGGTCATCTGGTTTGAAAACCATCCCACTTCCTAACATGTTTGTTATTTTTTTGTCTTGCAAATGAAAGTGGTGTAATTCTACCTGAGTTCTGTACAGATATGTGAACAAAATACAGTAGTTTAATTTGTTTTCCTTCCTCCTTAGTTAGAAACAAATCTCTCTTTTAAGTTTCCGTTCAGGTATTGCTCGTTTTTGGCAGCTCTGTATCATTCTCCGTTCAGTGTTTTTAAAAATATTTAACTATTTGTGTGTCTTTGTTCTGTTGCTGCTTCAAGAGCTCCAGCATTACAGTTATTCTAGGAAATGTGTCATGTTTGGCTTAGATAAGGCCAAAGCTTTGGTGTTCCTGTGAAACAATGCAAGTTAAAGATTTGCTTGTGTAATATAAAACTTGGGTATTGTTTTGTGTCCCCTCCGTAAAGATCTGCTGGGAACAAAATAAACAGAGCTCTAGAGGTACCTGTGATTAATTTTTCATTTGTTAATGATTAGGCTGTTTCTCATATGTAGCTCATGCTTGTTCTTAGAGTTTTGGCTGGTATGTGTTTGGACAACTAAGGTGGCTGGAAGAGCCTGCCATGTGTGCTACTTGGGCTGTCCTATTTTCCCTTTGGTTTTTCCTCTTCACTCTGAGGATTGTTTGGGCAAAAATGAAACAGCAACTGTTGCTTTGAGCTCTGTGATAGAGAGAGCAGCAGGAATGTGCAGGACAGATGAGGAGCAGCCGCTTGAGGAACTGCAGGAACTGCTGGTGATTGACACTTGAGAAGAAGCATTTGCTGAAGTTATTTTTAGCAGCCTTTGTTTTCACTCTAAAAAGGCAGCTGTTGAGTGGTATGAAATCTCCAGTCGTGTCATGTAATGTTAGGAGACTTCTGTGTTTTGGAGAAATCACCAATTACTGGATGCCATGGAAGTGGTCACACTTCATGCTTTTTTGTAGGCATTTTTTAATGGTTGAAGTACTGCAAGAGCAGTGATTTAGGAGTCCCTCTTTGGAATTCTGCTTAATCTGAGGCCTTGTGTACTAAAGCCATGCTGTATTTGATTTGATGGCTTGTGAGGAGGGGAGGGGGGTGCAGGGTAGTTGGCCTCTTATTTGTGTGAGATGCTGAACACTTCAGGTCCCTCCCGCGCAGTGACTTGGAATTTAGTGACTTGTGTTACTGAACTTTTTAGAGTTTTTTTAAAAAGTAGTAGCATTGTAAGTCCTGAAGAGCATATTTGGGAGAGGGTGTGTCCGAGTGAGTGATGTGTCAGAGAGGGTGTGTCCTAGTGCTTAACTGGCAGAGCTGCGTGGAGCTAAACCTTCTGTAGCAAAAATCCTGTACTCTTGGTCTGAGGGTGGTACTGGAGAAGTCTCAGCTGCTGTTCGGTGGTGGAGTGAAGAGCTGAGCTGTTGTGCGTCCCGTCTGCCAGACACGTAGTTCACGTGGGGCAGAGGAAGGAAGAAATGGCACAGTCAAAGCCTTTTTATGAAGGCTGCCACCGCTTTGCAGATAAAACATGGCTCCAAGCAGCTCTAACACAGTGGGGAAACTTCATAGAATTTGTTAGTGTATATAAGGCCAGGAAAGATAAGAAATGTTTTGTTTTCAGGAGTTAATACATATGTGGTTATATGAGTGCATTGCAACCCAGAACCAGAAAGGGACTCAGTGCAGTCCTTTGTTAATGTCGTTTTGTTAAGCATTTGAAGCTGGATTTCTGTAGGCCATGTTTTTAATGACAGTCAAATGTTGCTGGTTTCATTTATGTAGTAGTGGGTGGACAGAGCTGTGATTAAGTAGTTGCTAGAAATCTTATGACTAATCTTGGTGTTATTTTAGTTTCTTAGTCTCAGCCTTCATGTGCAAGGATTTAAATTTTGCCAAACATTTTGAATTCTCTTTAGGGGAATTGCTTTAATACGGAAGTTAGAAGTCTAAAAAAGTTGATGAAGCACTTAGAGGATGTACTTTATAAAGGTAGGCATTAGTGTTTATTTTTAAGACTGGTGACCATAATGATCTGATTTATGGGGCAGTGAGCCAAAAGGCAAGGAAAGCAGGAAACCTGGATGGAGCGAGTCTGAAACAGGGTTGTTGGACGTGTTTTTTCTTGTTTAAACGACTCTGGCTGATTGGTGCTGCAGAAGCACACTACAGGGACTTCTGAGCTTGGAATGAAATCTCTCACCACCTTCCTGGCTGTTGTGATTAGCCAGAGCACGCTCACCAGTTCCAGTGCAAGGTGAGCAGGGGAGCCTGGATGCAGAGAAAAGTTCTTGATCTGCTACTGAAAATGCTGAGTTCAACGTGAATTTGGTAGAAGCTAAAACTACCTGCAGTGAACTTACTGGAAAAGGAAGCGTCAGACCAAACAGGTTCTGGAAGCGTGAGAACACATTGTCTCTGCAGCTCAAGAAATTTCCCAGAGCAGTTGGCTCTTGCTTCTCTCGGGATGTTGAAGGTTTTCCCGGTTGTCCTTTGTGAGCTGGCCCAGTGTAGCTGCCTGGATTTTGTTGTGAGAGCAGTTCAGCAGTACATCCAAACTGATCTAACTCATCAGCAGGCAGCTAAAATAGCAAGTTGTCCTTATGGGGGAGGAATAACTTTCCTTCACTCCCTATTCTGGCTTGTTGCAGTCAGTGAGTGCCGGTGCAGCAGCTGAGATGGGATCTCCCCTCCTGACAGCTGTTGAATAGGTATCCATGGGGTGAGCTGCTCCCCCATTCTTTCCCCCAGAAGTCTTTAAAGGGTAAATCCATCTTCTGCTGTTGAGCACAAGTGTATCTCAAGCCTGTTACTACAGGGAAATGTTCAGAGGTTCTACTTAACGAGAACAGAATTAAATGCTCCCTTTTATGTTGTTGTTATAGCTTGGTAAGAGTGCCTGCTGAAAGGGAAAAAGGCTCAGACTGTGTGAGGAGGTGGAAAACTGGATGGTATGATCAGAGAGAGTTGCAGCAGATGGGGTGTCATGGTAGGTATTGGCCCAGAAACATAAAACAAATTACAATTAAAAATGGGCCTGTAAGACAAAATCCCAGCTAATTTTGCCCACTGAAGCAACTCTTCCATAGCTCAGGTATTTAAGGTGATGTTGTCGGATGCTGCTGTCAAATACCTTCTTGGGCTAATGCAGCATGGAACTGCTTCAGGTTCAGCGGAGAGACCTGTCAGAGACTGAGCTGTGACTTACGGTTGTGACAAAGCTCAAACTTACGTGTGACAGAATTAGTTCAGGAGGCTCATGAGTCAAACCTAATGCTGATGGCGAGATCAGTGTAGGTGCAGTTTGGTTTCAGAGTTACTGCTGACTTTGAGCAAATCGCGGTGGTGATAAAACATCTGCAAGACAAGGCAGTTTTCCTTGCATGGAGCTTGACTGTTCACGAGGAGGGATCAGGCTGCAAGGCTCTGGTGGTATCCTTGGAGGAACCAGTTGCATGCTCACCCCTGGAGTCTCTCATGCTCACCCCTGGAATCTCTCACGCTGTTAGAGGATTATGCAAGTGGGAAGCCTGCAAGGGAACCAGCCTGCAGCGTCAGAAACACTCTTTGCAGAGTCTGTTTTGGAAAAATTTCAAGTTTTCCAACACTTTAATTGAAACTGTAACAAAAATTCAGAGGTGTCATTAATGTGATGTTTGTCTCCAGATGAGATGTGGGGAGGAGGGTGGAGAGGGAAGGACTGGCTGCCAGAGTTTTGAAAGGAACCTGGACCATTTGAGGCTGTTGAGAATTAGATCAGTAGGGAAGGGTTTGGTGTTCCAAGTCTTCCAATAGTGGAGTGTGATTTATCTGTAAATCAGTTCATGAAATGTTTGAATAGTTGGCGAATGCATGCTCGGAGTCGCTTTGCAATAGCAATAAATAACGTGGGGGTCATCACTTGTATTTCTGCCTTAAATACTCAAAAGTGATGATGTGTTGAGAAATTACACTTTTCAACCTTTCCTTAATTTTACTTATGTGCAGGTATGCCATTTTCTGGAATTATGTAAAAGGTATCTGGATACACTTCTCTTTTTTTTTTTAAATTTCAGGGAGTTGGAGTAAGGCATGAGAATACATGAGTTATCACTCAGGTGACCAGCAGATCTTAGTAGTCTTATTAATACTTGTGCTTGGGGGTTTTTTTGTGTCTAAAAATTTACAAAAGGTGGTAATTTCTGACTTCACAAGATGGATGTTTACATTACGTGCCTTTTCATTGCCAGTTACCTTCAGGCTGCAGTCTGTCAGCTGGTTTCCTGCACGGTGACTGCTGACACTCCCTGGGTGACAGGTCTTGAGGTGACTGGGTGTAATTGGTCTTCTTCCTGTGAAAGGAATATGATTTCTTGTTACTCGGGGTGACTGTGTTTTACATGTGAGCTTTCTGTTTTTGCAGTGCTGTGGGTAAAACATGCCTGCTCATCAGCTACACAACCAATGCGTTTCCTGGAGAGTATATACCCACCGTGTAAGTACTTACCAAATAACTCATTTCTGTCGACTTCTCTGTGCCTACCTCCACTCCAGATTCCTTATTTGAATTGTCTGAATTGGCTGCAAGTGCCCCTCAGTGTCATCTGAAATGTTTAGCTGAGTATCCAGGTGTGTGTAGGGAGAAGCACTTGGGGCTTTTACTGCTCAACACAGTCCCAGTGCTCATTCATGGTCCCCCAGTTTTGGCTCCCTCTGCCCTGTCTGAACAGGGACTAACACTTGCTAACATTTTATCAGATGTTGTTCTCTTTTAAAATAGTGTTTCTGTCATTAATGTCATTCATTACAAGCGGTCCCAAGGCTGAACAGCTTGTAAAACATCGAATCATAGTCAGGAATAGTTGGCTTGCATGGCTGGAGATTTTTTGTTTGTTTGTTCTCTCACTTTTTGTGCTGCTGCCAGTGCTGTGCTAAGCCAGCCACAGCTCTGGAGCTCCTCAGGCGAGACTGTGGAGACTCATTTATTTTGGTGCTTCCCGTTTTCTTTCCCGTGCGGGTTTGCCGGGATTGGAATTAGTGCAGTTCCCTTTCCGAGGGCCTGCTGGGGGGAGGTGTTTCATACACGAGCAGCTTCTTTGCCCTTTGCAGATCTCTCTATATTTTGATGAGTTTTTCAGATAACCAAATACATTCTAAGGAGATGTACAGATGACTTTTGTTACCTGGCTGAGACCTTGTTGCCTTAGTTACTTATCTTTCCTTTTTTTGGTCAGATTTTTGCATTACAGTGTCTTGTGTTCCCAGTGAACGTGGCTGAGCCTTAATGAGTCATTAAAACCTTTGCACTCACAGTATTGATGAGATAAAAACGACGCATTGACTGGCCCCTGGTTATTGGCTTTGACATTTCATTGGAGGGGGTTTTGATTAGCAGGATTAATAAGCTTTTCTCTTACCTGCTCCTATCATTAAGGATTCCTTGGGCGTTGCTCATTCTAAATCTTATAACATGAGACAAATGAACTTGCTGCATGTCCCCCTAAGGCTGGAAAGTGCTTGCTAAGTGCATCACCTCTTTCCTCTGCTCACTGGGATTAACGCTTCCCTTGGAAGAGCCATGACAAAGATGACTTCTGCTCAGCCTTGACCAAGTCTGCTGTGCATATTTTTTTATTCCATTGCCCAATAGCAGCCTCGTTATTTAAAGAACAGCTTTACTGTCTCTGGGGAGCAGAAGGATGCAATAAAAGTGTTTCTTCCCTAGTTTTCCCGGTTAGGGCTCTGTGAGGAAAAAATCCTTGGGTGCCTTATTTTACTGCCAGCTAATGCAGCCAACTCTCTGTTTGTTTTCAGTTTTGACAACTATTCTGCCAATGTAATGGTTGATGGCAAACCGGTCAATCTGGGTTTATGGGACACAGCTGGTCAAGAGGACTATGACAGACTACGTCCACTCTCCTACCCACAAACAGTAAGGATGCACTGTGAAACCTCAAAGAGTCTGAGCAGCTTTGTCTGCCATAAAGGATTTCTCTTTCTGAACAACAGACCAGCACTGTCACACCTGGAGTTGTATTTCGTAGTGGCTTGTTGCAGGCTCCTTCCCTTCATCTCGCTGTAGCTGTAATTTGTAATCTCTGATGTGTGTACAGTTCTACAAAAGTTAAAATTTGCATGGTTGTGTATTTGTGTGCACTGGTACTTGTTGGCTTTGGTGTAGTTGCAGCCTCAGAATCGGCTGGAATGCTTGATTTAAAAGGAGAAAGAAAAAACCCACCCCAGAACAAACTCAAAAACCTCTCCGTGAATAGTCCCATCAGCCAGACCATTGATCCCAAGGTTAGCATGCCTGCCAAGAGCAGGGTTTGGTTTTGTTTGTAGGCGCGTTTTGGCTGCAACCTGACACTGTCACTGCTAAGCACTTGATACTGTTCAGCCTCTGAAGATGTTCTACATGTGAAAGAGGCAGCCCTGAATGAAGAGATTTTTGGTATTGACAGAGGCCCAGCGTTCCAACGCGCTTGAGCCGGTGGCTATTTTATTACTTACTGCAGTTTGTGCTGTAACATCGATACAAATGTGCTTCTGTCTTCCCTGTTTGCAATTGGTTGTGTCCTGCCTGCATCCTCCATCTTTCCATCTTTAAGGAAAACACTGGAGTGATCTGCTCTCTTCTTTCCAGGGCAACCTGAGCTACAGTTAATCTTTGTAGAGGCTGGTTTTCTAATCTCTTTAGAGCAGTGACTTTTACCTGGTGGAGCTGTACTGCAAGTAAAGAAAGGGTAATTTGCAGGGGTTTTTTGGCATTGATTACTGTTGTTGTTACCTGTCAAATATATGTCCTGTGCCAATAATGTAAAATGCAACATTGTTCCACTTACCTGCAGCATAAGTGCTCTCTTGAGTTACGTGAGTCTTATTTAAGGAACTCTGGTGCTATTTTTAGTAAATTGTCTTAATTTCACGATTTTCCCTAATTCACAGCTCACTAACTCTTACAGTTGTTAGGCTTTCCCCTCAGAAACAATCCCCATGATGGATATGAACCTGCCAGTTGTGGGCAGCTGTATTGAGATGCAGAAATACCTGTCTCTCTTGGGAAGAGGGACAATGGAAAGCCGTTTTTCTCTAATACTTAGATATTTATGGGATACTTAAAACCTCGTCTTCGCTTAAATTTTTCTAAACAAAAATACTTTCAAAAAAATATCTCAGGGAAGAAAAAGGTTTGTTGAAAGATACTTAAAAGTGTGGGAAAGTCGAGTTGTGAGGGAATACCCTGTTCCTCCCCTGTGACAAAGGGACAGAATGCACGTGCCTGTCTGCAGCCTGCTGAGTGACCGTGGCTTTCTGGTGGACTGCAAAAGATTTCCATGCCCGTCTGAGCACGGGGTGGAAAAAATGTCTTCTGTACGAGCAGGTATAACTGTTAAGTGCAGGTCTGAAGTACTTCTGGTTATTGGGATGGCTTTACAGCAGAAAATGAACCAGGGGGGTAAGTCTTGAGCTTGTTGTGAAGCAATCTGCAGACTTCAGCCTCGTGCAGTGTGAGATTCATCACCCCCTCCGAAACTGCCAAAAAGCACAGAGGAAGAGAACAGTGGTGCTGATGAAGCCTGACCTTTTTTTAGGATCTGTGTTCAGCTTCCCTCTTCCTCCACTGTGCTATTTAAAACTCACCCCCTGCGTGTTCTTTGTCCCCCCCTTTCCCTGTCTGTGCACCTGAACTGTGCTCTGGGCAGGGTGAGAGCAGCAGGTGGTGGTTACTTGGGCAGTGTGTGTGTTGGGATCAGCCACCCAGCAGCACCAGCTGGGAACTTCCCAGTGAGGGCTTCGCATTAATCTGTATCTTTTCCCCTTACTCATATTTTTATTCCTTGAAATATACAGGAATTTAATACCTTCTCCTGAATTTATCCCAGATTTACTACCGTTTCCAAATACTTGGGGAAGGAAATTGGGGACAGAATAGGTTAACTTTGTTTCCCCAGGGGGCCAAACCAAAAGGCAGTTGTTAGCAGGATGCTTTCCAGGGGAGGTTTGCCCTGGCAGGTGCCCCTGCCGGTGCAGACAGCAGTTTCTGGGAAGGCTCTGTCTGTCCTGGGTGCAGGGAGTTGGTTGCGCCGAGTTACAGGGCAGCGTCTCTCTTAAGAAGAAAATCCACCCTGAGAATATCTGTGAGCACAAGTTGCTGACTGAGAACGTTTTCCCTTAAATCCATTTGAGGAGTAACTTTATCTCCTACTGTTATTAGGTTGGAGGAACCAATGGTAAGAATATACATTCCAGTCTGACAGATGAACCTATTGCCGTATGTAAAACTTTAAATAAGCCTCAGTTCCAAGTTCTGTCATCTTGTCTTGCTTATGATAGTGATAAATTGGCCCCTATTTTTTGAACAACTGCTTTTCTTGGAACTATCAGATTCCTAGATCTGAGAACTCTGTTATCAAATTTCTTTATATGGCAAAGATGAAATATTTTTCTTACAAAGAAATAGCTTTTCCTACTTAAGATTGGTAGTGTGCGAGACACCTGAGATCTTTGAGTAATTCCTGGTGGTCACACCACACCTTTGGATCTCTGGAGCTAGTAAAGGTGACAGTCTGCGTGATGTGCAGCACTTGAGTCAGCTCAAACCTGCAAATTGGAAAACAGAAGTAGTGGCCATAGTATCACATTATTTGATGTTGTTTCTTTCTTCTTCTGGGACGCTGCTACGGAAACTTGTTGGGGTGATGCATGAACAACTGGGTTGCAAGTGCTTAGCAGTGCAGATGTGAGCTGCTGACCTAACAAATGCCTTGAAATGCAGCACAATCAACTAACCCTGCAATGCCTGATTCTGTAACTCGGGTGGGACCACAGTAAGGTCGGATGCAGAGGTAGGTTGGGGAAAGTCGGGGTCGTTTGAGAGACACTGGTTGAGTTTTGGGTCATAGAGCAAGACTGATCTTCATCAGCACAGAGACACGAACCTGGGGGTTGTTCTGAGTGTGTCAGCAGTGAAGCTCCTTGTTTCCTGAAGTGTGTCCTGCAGTTATATAAACGTGCTCTGAAATGGTTTTACCTGCTCCCTTTTAGAATCTTCGGCCTTCACTTGAAAAGTGCAAGATCCCTAAAAAACGCCTGGTTTTCTTTTTGCTGTCTCTATTTGGAAAGAAAAGGAGGGATCTTTGAGATTTTTTTTTAATGCCCTTCTTAACCCTAATTTAGTTACAGAGAAATTCTGAAGTCTTTTTTATACTGACATTCAGCAGAAGTGAAGTTTTACAAGAGGGTCTGAGGAAGTTTTACAAGATTCTTCTGATATGGGCACAGAAGTAATAATTGTAGAAATTCTCATGTAACTCCCCCCCCCATTCTATACTGTACACTTGACCTTTGCAATTTAAGAGTACTTTAGAGTTGTATATTAATAGTTAACACTTTGCAACATCTGATGCTGATGAGTTCCTTGTCAGTGAAGAAGAAATGACATTTAGAAGGGAAAAAAAGCCCATGCAAGGCAGTGATAATGTGTCCTAGTTGCTGGCTACTGCAATAGCTGATTATAAATTGACTGCAATCTATTTGTTGTTGTTTTCCCCTCTCTTTGGGGCTGCCTGTAGCTGCCTGGGAGTGGATTTCCCACTGGGAAAGCTACCTCTTGATTGTCACGTGCAGCTCTATCGCTGACCTTGCCGTTGCAAGTGCGATAGAGCTGACAGTGTGACAGAGGTGCTGGGGATATTGGCCTGTTCAGGAGAGTTGACAATCACATCTCTGTTGGGCTGACTGCTGTCAACTTGTTTTGTAGGATGTCTTCTTAATCTGCTTTTCCCTCGTGAGCCCAGCTTCCTTTGAAAATGTCCGTGCTAAGGTAAGGACGAGCTGGGACTGCTTTATGTCTGAATGTTCATCATCCTGTTCACTTTACAGCAGCGTGGGAAAATATTAGGGGCTTTTTTTAATTGTTGACAGGCACTGTGAAATGTCTTTTGAAAAGGCAGAAATGTATTTGCCTCCCTTGTGAGTCATGGAAATTCAGGGCACATGAAACACTCCAAGTGTGAGTTGTTCCTTGATGCATTGATGGGGTAACAGTAGTTTAAGAGTGTTCAGTCAGCAAGATGCTGAGATCACGAACAGCAGCTTTCCTTTCAGTACAATTAAAAAGTTTAAGGACAAATGCCTGTAAAAATTAGGTTGATTGCACTTGTTCCTTCCATCAGCATCATTCCAGCACGTGCTCTGTGAGTGTTGTGATATTTCGTGCCCTCGGACAGCTCAGCTGCACAGCACATGGGGGGGTCTCCATGGGCGAGGGCAGTGCAGGGCGGGGTTCTTGGGGTGTGTGAGGAAAATACAGCCCTTAATGGGGTGTATTTTTAAAACATGTGGAAGTCGCTGTTGGCTTCATTAACAACGATGTGCAGCTCTCTGCCCTGTTCTGACCCTGCCCTGATGGATCCTGGTGCTCCCCTTCACTGACAGACCCAGGAAGGACTGCGAGCCTTCCAGGGGTGGCAGTGGAGGGCCTCTGTGGAAATCTGCCCCTGCACAAGAGACACTGTTTCTTTTTCCAGTGGTATCCTGAGGTGAGGCACCATTGTCCCAACACCCCCATCATTCTCGTGGGCACCAAACTCGACCTCCGGGATGACAAGGACACCATTGAGAAGCTGAAGGAGAAGAAGCTGACTCCCATCACCTACCCACAGGGCCTTGCCATGGCCAAAGAGATCGGTATGAGCCTGTGGGGTGGTTTTTGACTGCAGCTGCGTATCGTTTGTGGAAGAAGCTGTTCCTTAATTAAATTAAATGCCTGGCTTTTGGTGAGGGGTCAGCTGGGAGCGGTGCTGCTGCAGTCGTGGAAAACTGCTTTGTAACTGCGTTTCTGCTTCCCCAGGCGCAGTGAAATACCTGGAATGCTCAGCACTTACGCAGAGAGGCCTCAAGACAGTGTTTGATGAAGCCATTCGAGCAGTGCTGTGCCCCCCTCCTGTAAAGAAGAGGAAGAGAAAATGTCTGCTGCTGTAAACATCACCCTCCCCCACCCCATCAACCCTGTGCTTTGCTCAAACAATGGAGCATTCACATGCCAAGTTTTTCTGTTATAAATTTGTTCTCTACCATAAATTCATGAACCAGTTGACAATTTCATGGTTTCATTTGTTTAAAGTATGATCGTTACCTTGCATTCTTTTAAGAGCAAACTCCTGAAAAGACACACCTATGTGAAGCCTTATTTTTAAAATCCTCTTCTTGCTCAATTAAGTGTTGCCAAACTTATCTGCTGAACTAAGTTGCTTTGTTGTGCTACAAACACTAAGCACTAAACTGTTTTTTAAAGATTCTTCTTGAAAATGACTCTAATTTCTGGTAGGAAATGGGAAATCTTTCTAGTTTTTCACAGTAAGTAACAGTACCGGGAACGAGCAGAACACTGCGCTCGGACGTGTTTTGTTATTCAATGTTCTCTCAGTGCAGCCATTGCCTGGTGGTGGGTGTTGAACCCCAACCCCTGGCAGTGACTGACACCCCTGAGTCACAGTGTAAATGCTTTATCATTGGTAAGGGCTTGGTTGCAATCTAGTTCTTGCTGCTGTGATTTAAAAAAATAAATTAACTATTCTTACTGAAGTGTATCTAGTCCTTTCGACAGCATTGTGTTGTGATGGATAAACGGAATTTTGGGTTGGATCAGACGATAGTGCCAGACAGTATTTGACACTGTACAGATGACTTACACTACACTGCCAGGGTAGCTCAGCCACCATTTTCCCAGAGGTGCAGTAGTGGAGAGAGGTTGGTGTTCATAGGTAAATTCCTTTGAATTTCAAGTAGGGCATTCATGTAGGTTCAACTCTGGACCAGTCATTCCCACTTTTATGTAGTAAATGCTTTTCTGGTAGAATCTCTTCTTACTGAGCAATATAACTTGTATTTTAAAAATCTTTCTGATGATAGAAATTTGCTTTCTTTTTCTTTTCTAAGAGTAGAACGTTCAAGCATATCCTCCTTATTTTCCCATTATTTCTGACCCAATAAGTTATGCTTTCTGAGCTTTTAGTCTATTAACTAGGTGTAAAAATCATGTGAAGCAGCTTTAGACATTTTAGTAATTTTTATATTTTAAACCTCTTGTAAACGACAAACCTTCTCAAGTGTCACTATTTGCAAGATCCCCCCCAGTGTAACATGACTAATGCAGCCAAGTGTTCTCTGTCACTCCATGTGCAGCATAGATTGTAACGGTAACGGGTCTGTGAGGTTCTGTAATTAGTGCTAATGTTCTGTACCTTCTAAACTGGCAGGAATATGATGTTGAACTACACCCTTTCAACCACTAAAGCAAAATTTACAAGTTGCAAAATTGTGAAGTTTTTACATTGATCTTTTGCTAATGCAATTAGCAGAATGTTTTGCATGTAAGAATTAATAAATCCTTGAATCACACCAGTGGTGATGTTTGAGTTTCTGAGCACGTGTCTCATTCTTGTGCCACTCTGCACCCACATCCTTGTGCCCTGCCCAGAGCAGGGTCTGTACGTGTCTCCTTGGGGCTGTGTGTGCAAACCAGAGCCTGTCAGGGGTGCTCTGGGAACCTGAATTAAACACAGCACTTGGCAACAGGTCTGCAGAGGCCTTGCACTCTCACTGCAGTTGTTACAGCTCCTGCTGCTGCTTGGGCAGTGCTTCAAAGCTGCTGCGAGCTGGGGCAGGATCTCTGTTCCATTCCACTGTCTGCAAACAAAAGTGCTTTTCCTTTGAAACTGTTACAGTTTGTGCTTAAATGCCCCAGATTCCAGCCTTGTTATTTCCAGCCGTGCTCCAGAGTAGCTGCACCCAAATCTGCTGCCCGGCCCTTCCCAGCCAGGGGCAGTGGTGGGTGACACTGCAAGGACCCCAAGAGCAGCGTGGTCCCTGCACAGCCATCACTGGTACCTGTCATCTCACAGGAGCCAAGGTTTTATTGTGTATTTAATTTTGTCTCCATATTGAATATCACAGCAAGAACATCCACACGGTTAATTCTCAACCACATCACATTACTTACATAATTTTTTTTTTTAAATAAATTCTGCTGAGCCTCAAAAAGAAAAAAAAAAAAGTTAAAATAGTTACACACTAAAACAAGGAATCCACTTTTTTAAAAGCAGTACACGTGGTTATACGTTTTTGGCAGACTCGGATTCACGCTCAGTAGCCAGAGCTGGAGCTAATGACCAAGATGATGCCAGGGTCTGGACAATGGTCTTTTTTTTTCCTTCTCATTCAGTAGTTTTAGTTTAAAAATCAATAAAAGTAGTGATGTGGATCAACGCATACAAAAGACAGATTAAAGAATATTGCACATGTACATTCAAATAGCATTGAACCACAATCCCCCTCCCTCCCCCCTACCCCGGGCTACCAGCACAATCTGTAAGAAAAAATAGTGCAATCACTGAGAAGAGCCTGAGCCAGACCCGGCCTGGGCCGGCCCACTCACCCACCTCCAGCCCTGAGCTGCAGCAGCACTTCCCACCTCCTTCCCTGCAGAGCCCTCAGCTTCCCAAAGGTCAGGCCGGCGCAGACAACGGCATGAAGTGACTTGGAAGCAGAAGTGGATGTTTGGATTGGTAAGGACAGCAGGGCCACCTCCTCACACACATTCACTGTGTCGGCTCCCGCGGCAGCGCACACGGGCTCGGCCGGGACTGATCCGTTCGGGAAGAGCCCGACCTCCAGCACAGACGCTCACTTGGTGCTTAGGCCAGCACAACATTCCCCGAGGTCGCTGCAGAGGCAAGGGCAGTAAGACCCTTGTTCATTTTATGCAGTGAGAAAAGTTCTGAAATCCACTTAGGCATGAAAGTGGAACGTGTCCTGAATACCTAAAACCTGCAAAGAAAGCCCCCCAGCTCCTCCCCGAGCTGTGTTATACTGCACCGGGGGTGTACTCTCGTGTCTGACAAGACAGACACTCTCCATGTTCCTGAGACAAACTGTTCAGAGCTTTGAGCACAACATCTGGCATGTGGTCTGTGATCATCTTGGGACTGATTAAAATGCTGCTGAAGACTGTTTCGTTTGACCATCTCGCCGTGTATTTAATGTCTGAAGAACACAACCTAGGAAAAAAAACACACCACAAATGCAATGGCTCAGACTGTCAGATCTGGAACAGACAACCTGGACGTTCTTGACCTTGCTCAGGGAGGAACTGGAGCCCTCTCACAGCCCCAGAGAGCTGCAGGTCTGACCTTCAGCAAACAGCTGGAAATGCTGCCTGTAAGTGTCTCTGAAGGCAGAACTACACCAAATTACACTGGGCCTTAACTGGGAAAGAAGCCATCAGAGGATCAAATACTCCTGCTCCCAGAAACATGGAATACAGTCTGAGCAAGGAGAGGGAGGGCGTTAAACATGGCAAATTCACATGGTTAATGTCAAATTTAGGGAACAAGTCACAGTAGTATCATTAGGAGTCCAGGCAATGGATTTAATGTTGCACAGATGATGCACCATTCTGTAAAATAAAATCCCAAATACATGATGGGGGCTCTTGTGTGCTAGTCCAGCTTAAAAAAACCCCACCAAGATTAACTGCTGTGCTGTGGAGTAAAAGATGGAAATTAATAAAGTAGAAGAGCAGCCATCGAGAAAACCTTGATGGTCAGGCCCCAGGTGTTCAAGTATCCAGCTTGTAAAACCAGTATTAAAATCATTAAAGATTAAAGATGTGAAGCTTTAACAAAATAGTGATGTACTGAATGATTTCTTCTTCAATTCTTTTCTTTCCTCTCTGTAAGGTACAATTTTTTTTTTTTTTATTCTGTAAGATGGTCCTGTTCAAGTTACAGAAGCTTTTATTTCTGTTTCAGAGGAATGAAATGAGAGGATATCAAGGCCTGTCTGGCTTAGGGGTTTCAGGTTGCTTTGTCTACAAAAACCCAACATCAACAAAACACACACTGCCCCAACAAAGCCACAATCCTCACCCTTCCAGCAGTTTCAGCTTTCTGCTGTCTTTGTCTCAACTTCCTGCATCCACAGAAAAGCAGCAGAGGACAGGGAACCAGAGGCTGTGTGGGCACACACACTGGTTACTGGGGCAGCTGCACCTCTCCAGCCTGGCAATATGTGGCCTCTTTCTCATCTCCAACACCCTGTGACTACTCAGTAACAAGGTACTTCGATATCACTTCACTACTACCCTGACCTAAGACTCAGGCAGGAACTGCAGTCTGGCAAAGCTGAACTTCAGAGTGTTACTGTTTAAAACCCCCACTTGAGCACCTGCAGGATAAGGCTTAAGGAGGAACAGTGTCCAGGACTTGAAGCCGGGAGGCACAGAACAGAAACTGAAAAGCTGGGCAAGAACCAGGCAGGGGTACTGGAGATGCAGACACGTCACAGAGCTGGAAACATGTACTTTGAGAGCGAGCAGCAGCTTTAAGCAGGCTTTAGGAACACAGGCCACTGGCATTCATTACTTACCTCCGAGAGCTGGATTCTTCTACAATGTGGATAATCTTTCCAGGAAGATATAGATGAGGATACTGAGGTGGTGAATTCTGGTGTGGTTCATCTTCCAGGGCGTTGTACGAAGGTGAGCGACGAACCATTAAACTCTCCTCGGCCAGAAGGGGCTGGCTCAGGGCTTCTTGGTTCCTCCCATCCAGCTCCGTCGGGAAGTCATCAGGATCTCCTCCAAATACCCCGTACCAACACCCCCGCAGCAAAATCTGGTACTGAAATCACAGAGAAAAAATCTCAAATTCAGGTTTGGCATCCCTCTAGTAATTTATTCTACTTGTGTGCTTGCACACACATCATCTGGGGCTACAATTAAAAGATTAAATGTTACTGTATGCAGATGTTCCCCAAACTTTGCTGATCTCTCCCTACCAAATTTTCTCCACAGTCATTTTCATTTCAACAGTGTGTAACCCAAGCCTGTAGTAACACCACAGAAATAATTTCAGGTCTTTGATGTTGAGCACTGATATCTTCCAGGTCTTGATGAACCTTAATTTCCAACAATACAGCTTTACAGGACAGGAGAGTAACACAAACGTCCCTGAATTAAAACACTTCTGTTCCAAAACACAATCGTAACTCCCATCTTTAAGATCAAAAATAGACACACCAGTAGTCGCCCATTAAAGCTGGGGCTTAACCCAGGTAAACATGCCCCTGACTTTTAACCAGGACCTGCATGCAGTTACCTTGGGTCTGTTGCAGTTTGCCACAATTCTCACGATTCTCCTCTTTAAATCCTCCATGTTGGGCATACTTAACCTGTTCAAACACACAGAACAAAGTAAAGCAAAGCCTCTCACTCTCTGCAATCAAAACACACCTCTGAAGATTTAAAAGTGTTTCCAACTCACCTTGCAACAAGGTCCTTTCCAACAATGACTGAAACAATGAAGTGCTTGGTGTAATCTGCAAGTGATTTGCTTAAAGAAGAAAAAAAAAGATGCAGTTTAGATGCACTAAAGAGATAAGCACAGTTTAGTTTTAGGATAAGGATTATCATTCAGTAAAAATACAAGTATGTGGCTGCAGCAGGAGTATTTGCACTCAGTTCCTCCGTGGGCTTTCAGACCTCCTTGCTAAAGATGCCAGAGTAACTTCAGTGCTGCTGGGGTGTGTACATGTCAAACAGGCAAAGGCAGACAAGTCTGGTGAGCATTTTATTTCTGAAACATTTATTTTAAACTGTAATTATACTACCTGACAGAATTCCCTAGATGCATTTCATCTGTAACATTCCCCCAGGAACTTGACTATAACTCAAGATGGAGTTACAATTCTAGTGAGGAATGTACAAACAGACTCATAGCACAGTCAAGCCCACAGTTACCCTCTAACACACCTGTCAACCACCTGGAAGACTTTTACATCTTAGTCAGAGAACCAAACAACAGAAGTCTCTTACCTTAAGAGCCCTCCTGGAGGAGAGAAGGCATAACACTTCAGTGTGGGGAAGGAGTTCCTGAGCATGATGGCCAAGATAGACGCTGTCCCACCACCCAAACTGTGGCCAACTATCACAAGTTTATATTCCTAAGAGAGAAAGAGGAGACAAACTTAGATGGACACAGGAAAAGCTTTGTGTAATTTCTCTGGCAAACCAAATTATTTGGAAGGTAACTTACTGGAGCAATTGTGAAAGCCTGGTTTAAAATTCCATCATTTATTAGTTTTCGATAGATGTAAGTTGCAGCTTGAGTTATTCCCTACAAGAGAGCATTTAAAGTTAGAAGGTGTCTCTAACCTGAGGGGTGATGCATGTCTAGTTTAAATACACCACCATCACACAACAACTTTCTTTCTGCAAAGCAGCTTTTCTCTTAACATGCTCCTGACAGAGGTCTGGTTACAACCAGGTGGTCTGTACACGTTGTGTGTAAGGGTTACAAATTCTGCCTCGCAGTTCCCAAGGGAGTATTTGATGCAACAAGCACTGAAATAATTTGTGCGATCCATCTCACGAGCAGAGTATTCTTCTGTTTAACTAAAGGTTCCCAGGTGTTTACAGTTTGTTGACCTACAGACAGCTCCAGACTGCACACACCTTATGCACAAAGCCATTCTCCAGAACGTCCTCCAGCGTCAGGTCTTCGCAGTCTGCTGAGAGATCCGTGAGAATGTCCTGTGAGCAAGACACTGTGGTCAGACCTCCCTGCAGGGCTCTGTGGCTCATGGGTCAGGCTGTGCCACCCAGCACTGTCACAGGGACATCACAACCTGGCTGCCAAGTGTGTGAGCAGCACAGCACGTCCCACCAGACACCACCACACAAGCAAACGATACAGAGCAACCACGAGTCTGAGTTCCACTGTCTCCAAGCTGCACACACACACACACACACACATTACTGATGCACCTCCACTCACAGTGAAACAGAATTACCACTGCCTGTTCTCCACACTCTCTTCCAGTGGCACAGGGAATATTACCCATCCAAAGGCAGGAGGGCTTACAGCTTGAGCCTGGAAGACTCATACCCGTGAGTGAGTTATTTTTACATGTGCCAGCATAACACAAGTTCCTCAAGGTACTTGGAGTTCACTCATTTCTATAAAGCTAATTATTGATATCAGAAGGATGATACCTCAAAAGATAAGGTTCCTCTCACTGCAACCACAATAGCTTCTTTTTTGTGATCCAAAGCAACAAAAAATGGAATCTCATAGATCTGGAGGGGAAAAATATAATCAGTAAAGACATCAACTTTTCATAAGAGCAAACACTTGTTCTCACCTTCTGAAAGCTCTTACTGAGCTCCCTATTGTATTATGGAAAGAATCTGAATTGGTCTCTTATCTAGTTATTCTAAGTGCCTTTTTTGCAAGACTGAGACAGATTTATGTCAATAGTTTTGTGGTTGTTCCTTTAGATTAGAAACAACAAAACCCAGAACTGAATGTTTTCATTTGGCTTTACATGTTGCGCTTTATAAATGCTGAAGGCAAACTAGACCCTTCACCCCTTGCTTTCCCTGAATTAATCACTACGGGTTTTGCTGAATGCCTGTCCAGATTGATTACCTTGTTATGAAAACTGATATGAATGAAGTCTCTGTACTGCAGTCCTGTTATATTTAGGATGGATCCAAAGTGAAAGTTATGCCGATCACTGCCCGTTATATCAGAATCTGCTGGTCTATTTCTGCAACTAACAAACACAGAAGAGAAAAACTTTCATGTTCCAATTTTTTTAGGTTTCCTTTCAAGGAATCAAACTTATATTTGCAGAAGAATTAGTACCAGGAATCAAAAGTGCTGCCTTTTTTTTTTTTTTCCTTTTTGCAATAGCACCAATAGCCTGATACAAGATGTTACCTCTGCCCACAGACCTGGCTCTGCCTGGGCAGCCCTGCCACACATTTTCACTTCAACCACTGGCAAATCCCCCGTTGCTACAGGACCATCAGCAGAGCAAACAGTGCAGTAAGAAAAGAATTCTTAAGATTACAGGCCAATGAGAAAAAATACAAACAAGGAAAAAAAGGAAATTCAAACCGAATTCTGTACAGCAAGTTTATCTCATTTTTTATCCACTGTATTATATGGGATTTTTTTCCTCCAAGTAATTTATATTTCTGTAGGTTATATTTATATTTCACGTTACTAATTAAGAAAATCATGGTTACAGTCACAATGTCAGCAGTCATGTAAATATACAGTAATCCTACACAGCAATATGCAAACTGAGATATTGACTCTACACATTTTTGATTAAAGGGGTTCAAGGGAATAAAAGGGAACTTTTGCTAATTCCTTAAGACAGGGAACATTGTTGAAAGCCTTCTATTGCTACACGTACATCTGTGCCCAAAAAGCATCTCTAAAAAGCCTCATTTTAAAACATGTTTAGTTTAATTCCAGTTTTTCCTCCGTCATTTTGCTAAATGAATTTTATTTATCTCAATCACAAACTTCTCTTATGAAAAAAATACCTAATCTGTTCGAGGGTGTAAAGGCATTGGAATTTTGTTTCTGCAGAATTCATGAAAGGTAACTACACCAGTCAAGCTCATGTATCCCCAAGAGTGACAAAATTTAGTGATATAATTTAATGAAACAAAAATACTGCTATTGAAACTATTTTATTTCTGCTAACACTAGTTACACAGAAGGCAGCTGTGTGTTTTTAAGGTCTTGGGTCAAACCTACCAGTCACCTTTGAGCTTACAGAGTGCAGTAAATGGGTTGGTGTATATGTAGTAGGGCCAGCCGTAGGCAGCTGCAGCAAACAGCATGTAGTGAGCAGCATTCTCCAGTTCCACATCCAAATCATCAGCCTGAAAGGACACAGGGAAGGAAAAGGAAGGAGAGAGTGGAAGGAAGGTGTTAGGCAGCCTCAGAATAAAAACTGAACGCAGACTAGCGAAGATTAAGGCACGATGAAATACACACTATGCAAAGGGAAAATCCAAGGTCTAAGAGGAGCTAAAAATAGCCACTCATATTCCAGGAAAAACTCTCTGTTTATTTACGTAGCTACACAGCTGAAGAATCTTGAAAAGCTCTCATTAAACAGCTCTCATTAAACAGTTTCTTCCAGTACTGATACACTGATAAGCTCAGTGCTGAAAACAACATTTACTCCAAAGATGTTACTTAAAGGAATGGAATGTCAAAGAGAAGGCTAAAGAGTCTGCTGCAGATCTGACTTCCCATCATACTGGTTGGATTCAAAAGGGAGTTGACAGAGATGCATTGGTTGAAGTAGAATTAGATAGGTCTACTAAACACAGACCAAAAGAAGGGAAAAAAATTTACAAGGGTATTTTACCACCAAAGAGTAAGAAAAACCAGTTAGCAAACTAACACATCACCTGCAAGCATTTAAAAGATGCTATTTTTGCTTCTTACCTTTTTTGGGTATTTGCAACAGACAGGCTACAATACATACTAAAAGAATAGCTTCTCAGTTCTATGCAAATAGTACCAAATATTCATTTTTTCTCCATTCCCTTTCTCTCCCAGCTGTTCAACAATGACTGAATGTTCTCAATGGCTCCTCTTTTGCACTTAATTCCCCATTCAGATATAAGTTCTACTTATGCAAAAGCAGAAAATGTCTTGACCACAAACTCATCAAGCTGTTTTCATTGCATCTATTAATAACTTAAATTGTTACTAATTTTTACAGTCATGTTTAATTTTGTTTAAGAAATTAACAAAACAAAAAAACCCTCTACACAGTGAACTGCATTTCAGTTTGGTATGGCATCATCTCCCAAAGTAATTACAGCAGAGGCTGCACCAACCCTATCTTACCATGAGAGATGACGGAGAATGACACAGGACTTCTTCAGGCTCTTTTGGGCAACTCTCCATTTTATCTTGCTCCTGATGGAGCAAAATCAAACCAGCTGCTATGTCACTTGGCACCAGATCAGTGTCCTGTACAGAGAAATGAAAGAGGGCGTTAAACCACCCCACACCTCCACGTGGCCAAGCTCTCTGCCAGAGCCCAGGGAGGTGTGTGGCTCTCACTGAGAAGTAGGTGCGGAAGAGCTCTGCAATGCTGGTGAAGGCCACCCGGTGGTCGTCATCCTGCACGATGCAGCAGCACAGCAGCCTGATCCTCTTCTCCCACACCCTGGTGGCCGAGCTCTTCACGTTGTACAGCAGCTGCCCCGACTGGCTGCTCTCCAGGTTCCGACTCACGCCGTCCGTCAGGTAAAGCGTCTTCTTCCCCCCGAGCGGGTCAAAGACAATGAGAACTCCAATGATGGTAAAGATGATGATGACCCAGCTGCAGAGCAGAAGGGAGCGGGATAAAAGTGTGACACCAGACACTTCTGACAAGTGTGCAAGTAATCACAACTCCAGATCTTGACAGACCGGAAACAGAGCTCGGTATAAAATTCCCTATGACCACCCCCTGCTCCTACCCTAAGGGTGCAGGGCTTGTTACTGGGCTTTCAACACTGGGCACAAGAACAGGGCTGTTGGCTCGCTTCGCACAGGGCAAAAACTTGAAATCACAGCAACTCAGAAGTGTGACAGCTCTATTCCTCACCAGCGATCTGGTTACTACCCCTTTCACATTTATCCAGTTTTCTACACTCCCATCATCCCTCTTATACTTTCTGATCTTCACCTCCTTTCCTTCACCCCAGCATGTGCTCTCTCAAGGCAAGTAGCTCAAGCTTCTTTAGGAAAGGATATCAACTCATGTTCCATTCCATGTACACTACCAAGCTCAGAGTTGTGGGGAGGCACCTTTACCTGGCAATAACTGTCCAAATGATGGCATTTATCACAGTCTTCTCACAGTGCACACTGCTGTCTGACACCCACACAGCTCCTAGCACAGCCCAGATGAATTCAGGGAAATAGAGAAACAGGCGAGTATAAAGGACTTTGGGAAGTGATTTTCTTGGGCCTGGATTAGAAATTGTTCCTGAAATTACAGAGAGAATTTAAAACAAGAACTGTTCACAAATGCAATTCAAGTACACAAAATCCTGCCTGGAAATATGAACTTTCTGATCTTTAGAGAGAGCAAGATACTTAGCTGAAACTATCAAGTATTTTCCTAATAACAGAGAGCTATCACTGAAGGTGAGGAAAGAAAACCAACAGGTTTATAGCCATGATTCTTACAATCTACTCTACTAAGACTCAAAATACCTCTCCAGTCAGACACAGTTCTGCACTGAACTTGAGGCAGCAGTGCTGTGCCCAGCATAAGCCAAAGCTGCCAAAGCTGCATTCCAGGAGCACTGGCTCACCTACAGTTCCTCATGACTCTTGGTGCCTACTTTTATTACTCTATTTAGCTTTTAGCTGGTTGAATATTTAATTTTTAGGTGCTGCTTTGCTGGGCTATGAAGTTCTGGTTATGGAGTCACTAAACAGTAACAGGAGAACAAAAGTAGGACCATCACCAGGACAAATACTTCTCAGACTATTTTCTGTATTGATAGTTTACTAATAACCATTTCCTTTTAGCACTCTAGGCAATAAAAAAGGGAGTAATTTTTGGCCAGCTCATTTCCTTAAACCAGCTTGCTGGTCCCAGGGTAATGAGGTATTGGGATGCATATGCTCATGTATAGGCAGGACAATTTATAATGGCTTAAAACACTGCAGAACGACAACGCTGGAAACTATTTCCCAGTTGTAAAGCTGTGGTTCACATCCTGTGACAAAGCTGTTCAAAAAGCCCTTCATCCAGAGGGTGCTTTTTCCCATTCCCAGGTTGCAGCCTGTACTGCAGCAAGGTGGTTGCTTACACAGACACAAATCAGACCGAACTGAGGTTCCTCAAAACAACGTTTCCTTTCTCAGCACCACTCCCCAGTGTGTGAGGTCTCTCTAGGAAAACCAGTGGTCAGATTCCAGGCCAGGATTACCATCCACAACTCTGCTCTGACATAGTTTCTCTTCATGCATACTTTAAGCTTCTTTCCACTTAAGTAATTTAAACAGTTTTATTTATAGCATGTTGTGAGAACCAATATATTAGAATTTGTGGGGTCTCCTCTGTTATTCCAGAGACCACACACATATTCCAAATTAATCTTCTTAGCATTACTTCGACAATCAGGTGCCTCACCAGAACAAAAAGCTTTCCTAGCATTTTTTAACCCAAAATGAGCCACTTCTACAAAGGAGTAGAAGTTGCATTGGGGTCCTTACTTCTGTTCAGCCATTTACTTCAAGCTTCAGGTCCTATTTAACAGTACTTATTGTGTTAGTTTTATTGAGACATTTACACAAATCACTTTCCTTTGTGTTTTTTTCCCCAAGCAACCCACTGCAACTGAGGAGCTTTCACAAGCCATGGCTAAACCTGCCTGTGCAAGGCTAAAACTAACACAGTACTTCAGATGGGAAAGTGATTTTTGGATAAATTTCCCTAGATTCCTGTCAGAGAGGTGGAGCAGGGTTCCATCAGAGGTCACAGTGAACACAAAGGGGTTTTCATGATGCTCTGATGGCAATGGACATATCTCTATTAGCACTTTGTCCTAATAACAGCACTATCAACAGCCCTAAGCTATTGTCCATTGATTATGTTATATTCCAGACCAACAAAGATAATATTAACAATGCAAACATATTAATGGTTACAGAGAGTTTTTTAAGTGTGACTACCCTTAAAACACTTCAATTTTTTTGCAGGTTTTTTTAATGTCAACTCCAGACTAAAAAACCACAGCTATTACAATCCTACCAGATAAACACAAAATACTATTATTAACTATTTACCTTGCATACTGATGTACACAAGAGCAGACAACGCACATATTATGGAAGCCAGGAGCAGAATGAGGACGAGCAAGTAGCTGTGCAGCAACCCTCCCCCGGGACAGTTAAACTGCCCCTTGTGCACCGTGTAAAGGACAAGGATCCCAATCCACCTGCAGGGAAGCGAGATAACAAAGTTACAGTACGAAAGGAGAAGTGCAAGACTGCGAAGTGATCGCCTGATCGGCAGTTTTGATCTTAATGAAGGCACTGCACAAAGATCGATAACGGGGGAGCTGTTACATAAGGAACGTGTCAGAAGGAAGCGACCACACGGATGCTCCGCAGGAATTACAACTCAGCCGCGTGCAGCCCGAGCTCCAGGCTCCTCACTGCCTCAGATCCCACAGAACCCAGGCCGGGGACAAAAAGGAATCACCCCATTAATTACTGCAGTAACGAAACCACAGGAGCGCTGCTCGGGGACTGAACACAGCGGGCGCTCACGGCCCGGGGCACCGACAGCGCCGCGGGTTCCGTGTCACGGCTGCTCCCGCCGCCGCTCCCGCCGGCACCGCCGCGGGGCTCCACGCACCGCGCGGGGCAGCGGCCCCCGCGGGAAGCGCTCCTTACCACACCAGCCGCACGAACAGCTCGAAGGCCCCTGGGAGCACGAAGTCGTCGCTGCCGATGGCCCAGCGGCGGCCGAACACGACGAGCCCCGGCATGGCGCGGGCAGGGCCGGGCGGACACCGCTCCCTCAGGGCCGCGCGGGCCCCGCCCC
>VXAY01005276.1:246512-259610 GCA_013399855.1 Oxyruncus cristatus | reverse complement strand
GGCTCGGGGCACGCACGCGCCCGGAGGGGCGCGCGCTGGGAGGCGGGAAAGCCGGGCTCGCGCAGGGCGCGTGCGCGGAGCGGGCTAATCGCCAGCGCAGCGCCCGCGGGGCGGGGCCGGCGACGTCACGGGCCGGCGACGTCACGGGCCGGCCTGCGGGCACGGTGGCGGCCCCTAAGCGAATTGCAGCGAGGGAGGGCAATGAGCTCCCTCGGACCAACACACACAGCCCTGGCTCCCACCAGGATCACGCTCTTTTATTTCACCTGGCTTTTGAGCACCCAGGCTGCTCCATGACACACCTGAGATAGTGGAGACTGCAGCGCCTCAGCACCCACACCGCACATAAACACTACTCACCTGGGGTTACAAATGAGAACCACCTCTGCCGAGGGAGATAATGATGGCAAACTCACTCGGAGGAGATAAACACTTTCTTGAAGATAAAACACAACAAGCCCTCTGCACCAGGCTGGAGTCACCACTGTGCAGACTGCAGCACCTCTGCACCCACACTGCAAATCAACACTATTCACCTGGGTTAATGAGAACCATCACTGAGCAGGGAGATTATCTGCCATCATTAACTCGAAGATAAAACACAAGCACCAAACTCTCCTCTGCACCAGGCTGGAGTCACCATTGCTTCTTCCACCAGTGATAATGCCCCTCATACCCTTAAAGAGTTCGTATTTCAATTCAGCAAACAATGACATTAAGCAACTCTCCCCCCTCACAGCTTTTCGTCCAGTTCCAGCCTAACAGAAAACTGTCACACTCAGGAATGAAAAAAACAAAAAAACCAAAATGTTTTCACCATTTCATAAAGTGTTTATTGAGGATGGTAACACAGGATAAATCATGCAACAGCTCAGTAAAAAAAGGGAATCATTTAAAGGATGAAGAATGGTAACTGGTGCTGCTGATTTTGAAAAGTTTATAAAAAAAATATTAATTGTCCAAAAGTGACATCGAAAACCACTTGAAGCTGAACATGGAAGTTGCTTATAAAGCATTAATTAAAAAGAAAATGTAGATATTGTTTAAAATGATCACCTACAGGTTACTGCAATCAACTTACAAGTCTCCCATTTCTATAGCTGTAATGGTGTAGCAGGGCTGTACATCCAAGATATTTAACCTTCTTTTCCTGAACAAACAATACAGTCACAAACACGTGCCACCAAGCAACACAAGTGCATCTCTTACCCTTCACAACCTGCACTGCCAAGTGCTTTCATTATTGGGATTACCTTTCCAAACACCATGGCAGAACAGGAAAACACCCATCCTTGTGGCCTCAAGCGATTTCCTCCCTGCCCTCTTGCCATCAGTCTGTTTTAGAAGGGGAACAACTACAAAATGTGACTGTTCTCCTTCTGGAACCAACACATATTGTGAATAAGGAACTCCATGTCAGCAGATGGCACAAAGACCGGGCACCAGCACATCACATCAAACATCGGTGGTTTCAGATTTAGAGTTGACATATATTCGCCTTTTGGAAAAAAAAAAAATAAATATAGTGGAATGAAAATTGGATCAAAGGGAAAGAACAGATGACTACCATCCATCAAGGATGCACACCTTTTGGAACTGAAAAACAAAAAAAAAAAAAGGAAAAAAAAATAAAAATCAGTCATTTCAAAGAAAATCTTGAAAATTAAAAAAAAAACCCAAACGTTTGCACTTGTTCCTGGTCATAAACAATCTCACAAAAATCTCACTTTTGGAACTATTCCAATTGAAACCATACACTGAATTTATTAATACAGTATAAGTTTCTTTATGTAAAAAATCTTTATACATAGTAATAAAAAAGATAAAGGCAAGATGCATCAAACAGAAATCTGCTGGTTGTTTTTCCTCCGTTCTTACAGAGCCGCTGATGACTACCTGCACTATAAAGAGCTGTGTTTCTGACTTTCTGTCTCAAGCATCTTCGCCTTTGCTAATAAGGATTGTTCTGTCCAAGCATCCAGAAGGACAGATGCTGGTGATGTTTTGGCACTTACGCTGGCAAACTGAGCTTCTTTCCCTTGAGTACTGTAAGGAAAAGCAGGAAAGAAAGCAGTTAGCAAACCAAAGCTGTGATGCAGGAGAAGCACACACTGCTAAAACTTCAAAGGGACCGAAACCCATCACACAGAGTCCCTTTGTTATGAGATGGGTACACAGCAGATGGTCCTCCCAAGCTGCCTCTCTTCAACACATACTGCTAAAACTAGGATCAACAGCAATTCTAATCTGTGGCAGCCTGGAATTCCCACTTTTCACCCTCATAGGACACACCAGCCCACGATCATGGTATCTTAAGAGTTATGACTAAAGTAACACAGCCCCACGCAGCTCGGCAGTTACATGATGGAAGTTGGAATGTGAGCAAGGGCAGAATTACTAACGCTCCCAGCAGAAGCGGCTGCTTCTACACTCAGCACGAACAGAAACATCCCAAACCCCTTGGATTCCCAAGGTATTTAAGCCACTGAGAAAAGGTGTCTGTAAGCCTGGGATCTGCACGCAACAGTGTAGGTGGTCAGGAGAAGCAGGAGGTTCATGCTTATCAGTGGAAGGCAACAGCAACGTGTATTTAGCCCTACTTATTTTAAATTTTTCTGTAAGTTCACCAAACCATTTACACATTTATATTCTACCTATACACAAAAACAGTCCTCAGAAATGCCCCACAATGGCAGAAAGCACACTCGATAAACTAAGGAGATTTCAGCAATAATTTACACACAGAATTAACAACCTTGTAATGCCAATACAGCAGATCCCTACGAACATATTAATTGCTACAGTCCACAACCTGAAGCTGGAGGTTACTGCACTACTTACCTTTTGTAACATACAAATAGAAGAAGTCACAGTACAGAACGGTCTGGACCACACCAGCAACAACAGCTATGAGGTCAAAAAATCCCTCAAAATAGTAGCGCCAAATCCAGTTGACTAAGTACAAGGCACGGTACAGACCCAAGAAGAAAAGATAGTGAGTAGTGATGGTTTCTGCTTCCCCAGTTTTGCTGATCATAAAAAGTTGAGGGAGAATAGCAACCGATTCAAGATAGATGGAGAAGGTCCAAAGTATCTGAAAGCAAAAAAAAACCCACACGTTTATTCAAGTGTCTTACTGATAAGAGAAGGACAGAAAACATTTGACTTGGCTTGACTTTTCACTCTCTAGCAATGTTATGAGTGAATACCTGTTCATACAGGTATGGTATTTTGGCAAACTTTTTAGGTACAGGAACCTGTGTGCATCCAGCTCAGGAGTCATAGTACCGTGAAATACAGCTTACAGAGCTGCTGCTGTGAAAAGCTGCAGAGAAGATGAAGTCCTTTCCCCGCCCATGTTCTTTCACCTTTTATCTACTGGTTTAAAGAATGATTTAATACAGAACAGGTTTTTAAAATAACGTCTCAAAATGCCGCAATTCAATTTCCTTTACTCTCTAATAGAATTGCTTAACTCTAATACTCAGTCCACTCAAAATGAGCATCTGAAGTTACTCTCTATTTCGTGGGAAAAACCACGTGTTTGACCTCTAATTACATTTTTAACATAATTTTTCTGTCAGGAAAACACACAGCTGCACTTAAAATACAATGCAATTCTTTCTAACATTCCAGAGCATTTGCAATTCTACAAAATTTAAGAAGCATTATAATTCCTTTGATTTTCACCAGGTGGCACCAACTATTCACAAAGTGCATTCTGGGGCATTTCTTTTACAGACAAAAGAAAAGGAAGGACAATTTTGAATTAATATAATCATCAGAGTGTACTGGGAAAAATAGAGTCTTCTGTTTAATAAAATAATCAGTGTTGATAATAATGCTGATCTCCTGAGGTGCCCTTAATTTGCACAGACATCTACACCCTATAGATGCATGAAGGAAAGGATCAGCCTGATCCTACTAAACATCATTCCTTCGTCAGCCTAAAAACGCTCAAGTTCACATTCTAAATATTTTAGGGGAAAAAATACCATCTCCTTCCCACAGTCAGCTCACCTCCAGAGGAGAGAAGTCATGATTGACAAGGAAGGAGAGCCCACCAACAGGAACAATCAGGAACTCCACTCGGAAGGTGTCATGGTTTCCATCGTAGGTGGCCTTGAACTTCATGTAGATCAGGTACACAGTGGCGTACGAGCAGGCAATGTAGATAAGCTGGAGAGCAAGGAAAGAAAAGAAACAAAAACCAAAACAATCCACAGAGGTCGTAGGAACAGATCAAACCTCCTGAACAACAATATCCCCAAGCACTAAGAGGAGTAAGTGTGCTCTTTTCTGGTTGGTTGCGTTGTTTCTTTATGAGATTTTGCAGGCTGTTGGTGGCATTTAACTTTTTCAACACCAGTGACTCTGGGCTCTACTGGTTTTGTTGCTTTAAAGGCATCACCTGCCTCTGGGTTGAAGTGACTGTCCAAGACTTTGTGCTTTGAGGACCCTTTCCTGAGTAGACAGAACTAAGGAAGGAAGGAATACCCCTTCTGCAACTGCAAGGGAAGCACTGGCCCCAAACACTTACATTAAAAATGTGCAGATGCATCCATGCAGTAATGATGGAAGGGGCCTTTCAAAAAGCCCAGCGTGGTGTAGTTCATGTGGCAATTAAAAACCTATTCAACAAGCCCCATTCAGACTGAGCCATTTAACATATCACAAATTAGCTGATTTGCGTTAGACCTTTAAACACCTCTAAAATCTGAAGAGTGGCAAGTGGGCACTGTTCTCCACCAACCAACAAGGCACCAAAACTGCCAAACTAACAAACCGAGAAGAAGGCAACCAGAATCCAGTTTGAGTTGATGTGTAACGTTACCATTTTTAATGGTTATGGTACAGTAGACTTCATAGCTACTCCCCGTGGAAAAAGCAAAAAGCCTCATTTTATAGATGAGAAAACAGAACCAGAGAGAATCTATGACTTTCAAAAGGTCAATCTGCCACCATCAGGACAGAGCTCACACTGTCCTGGAGTCAACACAGTACAGCAGACTAGACAAATAGTTTAGTTTCTGCCTCAGTTGCATCACAAAGATTAAATATTCCAAACCATTTATCACATTAAATATGGGTTCTTTACAACTGAAAAGTAACTGATTAGGAAGCCCACTGGTTCCAGATGCTATTAATCACTAAAAGTTCTGCTCACATTAACAAAATCATGCAAATCCTGTATTAAGGAGCACAGAATCCAAATGCTCTGCTACACGAGCACCCCAAATGACTGGAGATAAAAGATAAAGGACAGGATACAGGGAACTCCTACTACAGGTGTAAACTAATGGCAATTTGTACAGTCACAGAAGACACTAAGGAAGTGTGAATGGATCCAAACTCCTTGTATTACAAATTTCTTCATGAGAATTAGAGCGTGTTTTGGGACACTCGACAAGGTTTCATTTTTAAAGACACCAAAATAAAAGAATGTTAGAAAAATGACTTCAGAGTGCACTGGCAGAAATGCATCCAATACTCAGCTACAGGTACTATGATAAGGAAACTGTAAAATAGAGAATGCTACAAATAAGAAATAGACTGCAGGCCATTAAGACAAGCAGATAGGGCCAATCTGTGTATTTCTGTATATATTCCTGGAACACAGAAGAAACTCATTTTCCTAAATATCTGATGATCAGTGCCAGACAACTACAGCAAATTGGTACCTGTAGGTTAACTAATATTTCTCAAAAAATACTGAAGAAAATCCCAACTCTACAGAAATCAACAACTTTTTTTGCTGGAAATTACAGCATTTTCTTCAGATTATAAAGTTCATCACCTTCTGTTCTGGGTAAGCTGATCTGTAGCAGTTCCTATAGACTTCCAAATACATGGAGACAGAACAAGAAGTTGTGTTGGGACACTCAAGCTTCATCTTGCCACTACAGTAATGGGCTGAAAAGACACTTATGCCCAAAAGTCTTTCTAAGCAGTAAACTTAGACACTGCAATAGAAGCTTCCATTTTGCATGTTAATATTGGATTTGAACAGAGGACCACTCTTTAATTACTGGAAAGACTCAGTTTAGTGTGAGGTTGAGTATCACAAGTGTCACTTCCCACATTCATTCCATTTCTAGTTAGAAAGGCTGCAAAACAAAGATCCTGAATCACACCCAATACATAAATTGCAAAAACCTCCAAAGGGGCTCCGCTGGTGCACCAACAGTACTTTTCAACAGTCTCAGAAATCACATACGGAAAAAGATTGTGTTTCAAGAATATTTTAACCCACAGCTCTTCATCTGGACTGTCAATATTGAAACTTGGGCATACAGATGTGACTTGTTAGAAATGTGAGTTTAAGATTCAAAATTTTATTTTGCAGTATTATCCCCCTAATTCTGCCATATGTTTTGCATTATTGATTATCTAGCCTTTCCTCTTGGCAAAGTTACACTATCCTCTGAAGTAAAGCTGAAAAGCATCAAGAAATCCATGAATAAAGGAACTGGATTAAAAAAGCGCCTGCTCTGGTGCCACAAGTGCACCAGCCTGAACTGGTGCCACAAATACGCTGCACTCTCACAGATTACTGCTTTATTTTTTTGTACTCAGCACGAGAAATTGCAGGAATAAATAACAACCCCAAACTGAGGCTCCCTAACACTCAGTGGGCCAGTGAACTGGGTATAATCTCATGAAAAGCAACATTCCTAAGAGAGTGCTCCTGTAAACTTCTGATCGGCCTCTGACCAGACACTGGTTGCAATTCTGGCAGTGCATTCTGAATACTAATTTACCTTCTAGTGCATAAAAACAGATCTACTTATGTTCTAATGTCTCAGTTGAGAAATACAATTTATTTGAACCATTCTTCCAAAAGCTTTTACTTTCGATAACCAAAATAACATTTGTTCTAAGCGTCACAGTCCCCATACAAACAGGTTTTAAAAGCCGCATGTAGAGTGTGGGAAAAAAATAGGGTTTTGAGTCCATCTTCCACATTCTTCATCCAAAGCCCATCTTAACTTATTCTGTAACAACTGTGCAGTGGGCCATTTAAAGAGGCTTTTATTAATGAAATTATGCACTCTGCAAGCAACATCACTAGCTTTTCTAACTCTTCAGTATACTCTACCTTCATAGATGTGTTATACAATGAAATGAATGAAGTGAAGAGGTCCAGGTAACGGGTAGTGAAGACCAGTGCAAACAGAAGCTGGCTTTTCCCAGAAATACCTAAAGTGATAAAGGAAATAACTGATTATTCAAAAAGTGATGATGTGCTTTAAAACACTTGATGCCGAGGATGAGAAAGGCTACAGCCTTTATTTCTGCGCAAGTTGATTACACAATTAGGACAAATTCCAAGCTTCCAAGGTGTACAAACATAATTATAAGCCCGAACAGCTTAGTAATGTGAAAACAGGCAATTCAATTCAGAAACTTAATTGACCACATGGTGGGAAAAATAACAAACAGTCAAAACCAGATGTTACTATGCACTATAACAAAATTTTAAAAAGAGAGGGAAGTAAGCTAACATGTCAGACATCTACATTGCATCTTCAAAGCAACTTTTGATTCTAGGCCAAAACCCCAGTGTCAAAATGTTTGTACTTAACTTCAGGCACTGGAGTTGAGTTAGAGGCATAAAAGCTTTGCACAATCAGTCCCTAAAAGCTTCTGAAAACTGGGCTGAAGCATCTCTCCATAATACTGATGTGGTGGTGTGTCACAGCAGGGGAACAAAACAACCTACCCTGTGCCTCTATCTTGTTATTCCAATTATTCTTGTTTTCAGTCATCCAGGGTGAAAATAATTGAATCTGTTCAGCTAAGCATGCAAATCTTGTTCAAAAAACAAGAGGGAAAAATACTCTGTAGGAGAGGGTTATGATGCAAGGCTCAAAATCCTTGTCCCTTAATACAGAGATATTTCTAGAAAGGCTTTTAATAACAATGCCATAAAGCAATTAACAGAAGGCTATCTGTTATGGTTATTGAACTCCTTTTTCACTCCAGCTTAAGGAACAGGGAATAAGCTGCCCCTCATGAAGGAATTTTATGTTTATGTATAAAGTACAGGAAAACTGAAACAGTAACAATTAAAAAGGAGGTTGTTGGCAACTTTCATATGAGAAATGTCTATGAGGTGAGACTCATGTGCCACCTACAGAACTGCAGTGTGGGGAACAACAAATGCCTTTAAAAAACCTACAGCTACGAGGCTGTGAAGCTGCAGAATAAAACTTTCATGTATTAAAAACCAAAACAACCCCTCCCCCCCCCCAAAAAAAAAAAAAAAAAAACACAAACCAACCATTTCCCAAAGTTTAGGAAAAAACCCCAAAACATCTGACATTTCTTGAACCAAACTCCCGTTGCACTGACAGCTGAAGCAGCCCCCTGGGCTGCCCCAGCTGTGCCCTCCGGCATCACCACTCGCCAATAAACCCTCTCAGCAAGAAGCACTGTCCGATGGTCAGAGCCCACAGGACAAAGAAATCCACCTGGACAGATCACAGAACAGCAGCACACTACAGCATGTCACAACACTAAATTATTTAGCATGCTATTATCTTTTAGTAAAGAACTGTGAGCAGGGAAAAAACCCGAACATGTAAGATACACTAATTATCGACAACAGCTATAAATTTGGATCTGGATACACTGTCACAGAAATACAGATACTTGACAAATTCCTCTAAGCGATCAGCAGCCTCCCCTCCTCAACCCCAAAGCTGTAATTTTTATTAAGGCTTTCAATACTTTCACTGATTTTTTGAACCTTTAGGATAGTTTTATGTTCCTGAAACCCATCCTAAATCCAAGATCAAACTCATTTTCAAGTTAAGAAGCTAGACTAGACTAGGCAAGGTTCAAAGTGTAAACCAAAGGCCCATGGAGACAGGAAACCAGGAGAAAGCAAGATCTTTACCATGAGCAAAAATGGAGGAAGGGAGCAGGTAAAGACTCCGTTGTATGAATTTGATGCACTTCCTTCTCTCTTTTTATTACATCCACAAATGTTCCTTGGTTCTTGAGCTAAATAAAAATATTTTTATTTCTTCTTCCCAAGCTCTGGACTCAAATCAGGAAGAGCCAAACCTCTCTCCTTTTTTGTTCCATCCTCACACATGGAAAAATTCCTTCAACTTCTGTGCTCCAGCTTGGCTAAAAGCCATAGAACGAAACTTTAATTCAAAAGCTCTGCTGATCTTCACTGCCAGGGAGGAGAGCAGAGCTGGAATTGTAGGACTTTCTGATCGACTTCATTTTGCTCTAGTGAGCCAGGTAAGGAGCAAAAAAGGCCGAGCAGAGGCACTCAGCCAGCCCAGCTCGGGAGCGGTACAGAACTTACTGACCGTGAACTGCACATCACAGCCAGAAAATCTTGAAACTAAAGCCTTCCAAAGGAAAGCCAGTCCATACCTTGCCATGAAAATTTCACAGACTTTTTGAAATAAAAAAGTAGTTTTGTTCTGTATGAAGTTCACATCAGCCACAGAAACATGCCATCTTTGATTCTGCTAATAGAACACTAACATTAAGAATGCTGTACCTTCAGTTAAAAAACCCAACCTAATTCTGAAGACAAATTTGTCAAGAGAGAAAAGGAGTATTTTCCTTCACAGAGAGAGAGAGAGAAGACATTCCAAGGCTACCTAAAGCAGCAGTTTCTGAGAAAATACAGGCAAACTGGCAGCAGCCTATGGCAAAGTACTGTCTAAAGTCTTCAATACAGTGTATGATCTGGTCCATAGTAGACACGTAAAATTGAGATACAGTTACATTACCTGGTAAAAGTATTACATATTTACTATCTACACTATTTTTTTAGAGTATTTAGCATATTTCAGTATTCAGCCTTGCAACTGCAGGTCACCTTTAACACTTGACAAATGACCAATACGTGCAAATCAATTTTCAGGCAGTAATTCGTACTGCAAACGATCTAATTTTACTTGAAATGGGAAAGAAAATATAGTCTGAACACGACAACATTTGAAAGCACAAGTCTCATGAATTTCCTAATTATGACATGAAGCAATAATGGAGTCACCTGCTACATTCTCTGGATAATAATGGGAGTTACCTGCTACAGCTCTTATCAATAATTTTTGAGCTGCTGAGTGACAAATGTTTTTTTCCAAATTTTAAACCTGGATACTCAAATAACTATACACGCAAAAAACTGTTTCCCTGCGACCTCTGAAATTCTGAAGTCACAATTTGATTTCCTTTCCCCTTATTCTCTTTTCAATATATTGACTAAATTAGACAACCAATTAAGTTTGTCAAAAGCTTCTGAAACACAGACTGCTCCACAATGCAGATTAGCCCAGCCTCACCTATTTTCCTCAATTAGAGGAGTCGCTTCTTAGCAAAGAAAATGGGGGCTGCTGTGTCTTCAGGAAGCAGCAGGTTGCAGCAGAGGTGTACAGGCTGTGTCCCGCATCTCCAGCTGCTTTTACAGGCCTTCGAGCTCCTCTTGGAACAAAGGCCTCAGACACAGATACAACCAGAAGAGGAGTCGGCACCATGTGGTCTGCCAGCTCTTCATGGATCACAGCCTCACAGCTCAGCCCTGATTTATTTTCTAAGCCTCTGCTGCTGCAAAAGTGCACAGTTGCAGCAGCAGCTGGTTTGCTCACATTTCCTCAGTCACCAATAACAACGAGATGTAAGTTTATTTAATTTATAAACTGCCCCAATAACCATGCAATATAAAGGAATGGCAGAAAGCCCTCTAGAAGAGGCTCTCAGCAGCTGCTCAGCATTAACTGGCAACAATTTATGCATTATTGTTGTGTATGACTTTACAAACATATTTTACAAAAATATATATTAATGAAGTTTTCATTAGTAGAAACCTCAACTGACAACAACGAACCACTACAAGGAACAGAACAGAGCCCCAAAAATAAAATTCTTTGAGGTGTTTGTGTTCTCTGGACAAATTCGTTAGGCCTCAGACACTGATCTCAGCATCTGGATTTACTCCTGAGGACTCAGGCACAACTGGATGACTCCAAAAAAACCCCAATCCTTGATAAACACAACCCTGTTTCATTTTTTTTTGCTCAGAAAAATGAATGAAGCAGACATTTCCTACTGAAAGAGCCCACGCACGTGTGTGCTCAGGGACACTGGCTAATCTGGGAAAGGGAAGAGCTGAAGGCCCTAAGTAATACAAGCTTTCTTTCCTGTACTAATCATTGGTGTGAATCTGCTTTCTTCTGAAGAAACCCCTAGTAACAGAGATCCTCAATCACAACTGACTTAAGATAAGCAACACTGGATCACTTTTTAAGGAGAAAGATGGGACTAGGTCACACTGTACTATACTGTGTAAATAACCTCATGTCCAAAGGTCACTTAAGAATCTCTTGGCTCAAACCCTATTTGAATTTTAGGCTTGCACTAGAATGTCTTTTTTCTTTCTGCAGACAACAAAAGATATTTAGTTTTTAGATAATTAACTCTGTTGTTGTTTGTGTAAAAAAAAGGACAAAACTCTACAGAGGAGTTGAAGAAGGGAAGGTCCTCTCCTGCCAGATCCAGAGAGGATTCCTAAAGCACTAGAGCCTGAGCCAGGTAAGTGCATCAGGAAGGTGCTCTTGCACTCCATCACTTCAGGAACAATAGTTCTGCACTGCTGCTGCATGTGGACCATGGAGTCATCTGACTGACCTCATCTGTAAAGTTAACAACAGTTTTTACTTTAAGTTGTTTAAAACCAAAGCTATTAATTTACTTTTTAAAAATCAAAATTATTCACTCACTCTTTTTTTTTCCTTTGCACTGTCAAGTGATTAGCAAATGACTTGACATGAAAACATATAGAACCTATACTTCCTCTTACCTGGAGCGTAAATCTCTTTCATTTCCCCATTAGCAGTTATTTCAGGTTACAGCTTAAACTAATTCTTCACGCTTCTAACTGAAGACTTTGCGAATACATCTGCTCAACAATGCTAACCTGGCATTTGAATAGTATCTCACTCAACACAAGAATAATCACCCTCACTACCGAAGGAGAAGCTCACTGGAGAGAAGGCAAAGTCAAGCTCACAGTCAAACCCCGGCGCACAGCAAAACCCCTGTCTGCAGGGCAGGCGGCCCGATCCACGTAACACACCGAGCACGGAAATGCCCATTTTGAATGACAACAACTCCCGGTTTTCTGAAAGAAATCAGCTATGCTGCAGTTATGGGAACTGGCTGCAATTCCCTCCAACCACCACACCGTACACCAGCAGGGATACAGCGAAGCACAGCGCACGGGATTCGAGCAGGCCCGTGCAGAACGGGGGGGAGCAGCCGCGATCCCACCCGGGGGGCGGCGGAGTGGGGCTCGCCCGGCCGGGACCCGGCGCTCCTCCCGCTGCCACGTCAGACGGGCCCGCCGATCCCGCCTGGAATCTCTGTCCTACAGCTTCCGACTGCAGCTGGCCAGGCAAACAAACGCCCTAAACCCGGCACGAACCACAGTCCAATTCCTGCACAAAAGGGGAGCGAGGCCGCCGCGGAGGGAAGGGGCGAGCGCGGAAACTTCAGGGGCTGCGAACTGCGAGCCCGCGGCTCCCGGCGCCGGTCCAAAACTGGAGCTGCCCTGGAATACGGGCGGCCCAGAGGCCGAGCAGGGCCCGGGAAGTCGAGGAACGAGCTTCAGCGCCTTCCCGGACGGCGGCGGGCGCGGGCAGGGATGGAGGGATGGACGGAGGGATGGAGGGAGGCGGCTGCCCGCCCCGCGGGGGACGCATTCCTCCCCCTCCCCTCCTCCAAACCGGCCTCCCCATTCATTCGCCCGCCGCCGGGGAGTTACATAAGGAAGGAGCGACCCTCCCGGCACGGCCGGAGCGGCGGTGCCCAGGGATTAAAGTACAAATAATGGCAACCACAACACCGCTCAGGGAACGGCAGCTCCCACCGGCGCCCCCCACCCCGAGCGGGGATGCGGCTCCTCCCTCCCCCCCATTCCCGGCTGCCCACCCGCTTCCCTAGCGCTGGATTTGGAGGGGGCCGAGCCGGGGCGAGGTCAGGACGAGGGCAGAGCCCCCTCCCCTGCGCTGCGGGAGCGACCGTCCCTTTTCACCTGCGCGGCCCCAGTCCCGCCCCCCCGCCCCGGGA
>VXAY01005276.1:186353-246198 GCA_013399855.1 Oxyruncus cristatus | reverse complement strand
ACGTGGCCCGGGGACGTGGCCAGGCAGCCCCGCGCCGGTGCACGCCGGGAAGCGGGGGGGGAGCGCCCGCCCCGCTCCGCCCTCAGCCAGGGCCGCCCCGGGAACCGCGGGCCGGGCCGGCGGGGAGGCGGCTGCGGGGGCTGCCCTCGCGGTTTTTCGGTGTCTAAACTCAGCAATTTAGATATGTAAAAGCTAGTATAATGTATATTAATAGCTGCTGTCGTGTTCTGTGAAAACGAGCGGTTGATTTGATGCATGTTTAGTATCTTTTTAGGTGAAAATCTATACAAGTTACTGGAGCGCGTCCAGCGGAGGCCACAAAGGTGGTGAGGGGTCTGGAGCCTCTCCCTCACGTGAAAAGACTGCGGGAGCTCGGCATCTTTAGGGAAGAGAAGACTTAGAGGGGAATGTCATCAATACATATAAACATCTCAGAGGCGGGTGCCAAGAGGATCACAGAATCATGGATGTCACAGAATGGTTTGGGTTGGAAGAGACTTCAGAGATTGTTTCGTTCCACCGCCCTGCCTTGGGCAGGGATGCCACTCACTACACCAGGTTACTCAGGGCCCTGTCCAACCTGGCCTCGAACACTTCTAGGGATGGAGCAGCCACAGCTTTGCTGGGCAACTTGTGCCAGGATGGTGCCAAACTCTTCAGTGGTGCCCAGCAACAGGGCAAGGAGCAATGGCCATAAACTAAAACACAAGAAGTTCCACCTTCTTTCCACTGATGGTGGCAGAGCACTGGAACAGCTGCCCAGGGAGGGTGTGGAGTCTTCCTTCTCTGGAGACATTCCAAACCCACCTGGACACGTTCCTGTGTCACCTGCCCCAGGTGACCCTGCCTTATCCTGTGGTTGCACTGGATTATCTCCAGAGGTCCCTTCCAACCCTAACAATTCTCTGATACTATGAAATCTTACAAGAAAAAAAAAAAAGGCAATTATTCCTTGCAGCAATCAGGCTCTGAGAGGCAGCACGGTGCCTCTTCAAAGCCATGAATCCCTAAGCCTGAAAGGGGACATCACCAGCAGAGTTCAGTGAGCAGTTCAAAGAGGCATCTCCTCTTGATAACTCTCCAATGTTCTCCATAAAAAAGGGCAACAATCCAAACAATAACCCAGAAAACTAGGAATAGCTACACAGGAATGGGATTTCCAATGACTGTAGAAATCCCAGCTGAAGAGTGGTGCTTTGTGGGGTAACTATTCCTTAAAAATCTCTTGGCTTACATTGTTTCACGAAATAGTGTGAGGACATAACTGTTACAGAACAATATACAGAAAATTTTCCACAGCAGAAGGTTATGGATTGTTTGAAAATTTGTGAAAAGGATCCTAACTGCAATCTTTAATTTTCCTGTTTAAAATGTAGCACAAATATTGCAATCTTTAAAGAGCTTACATATTCCTCAAAAGAAAAGAGAACTGATTAGTACCTCCTATTGAGTTTATCTTTTTTAATAAGTACCCACAGTGTGACAGGAACAAATTTACTTGTTTTCAGAGATTAGGAATCAAAGCCTGTCCTCTTACATCACTGTGTGTACAAGTACAGCAGTACAACTCCTTGACAAGCTCCATAGTATCTCTTATCTCACACTTCTAATGCCCTAAGAGAAGAGTTCATTGGAAAAGTTTAATAGATTTGAACTCTAATAAACTAATTATCTTAAAAAGATACTGAATTTTTTTTGGCGTCAAATAACGTTTGATGTAACTACCAGTGAGTTGCCCACTTGAGGACACGTGTTAGGAACCCAAATCCAGTACCCCAGGTCTGTGGTACAGGCTGTTTGACACAGGCTTGACTGAAATATGTACATTTAATACCTCAGATCTAAACACTTCTGAAAGGATGGATACCGAAATAAAAGTAGCTAATAAAAACACTGACAGATGCATATCTGGAATCTATTTTAATAGATACATTAGAGGCAGAGAGCTGACATCCATTCTCTCTCAACCCCCTTCTCAGTTCATGCAGAATATATTCGGAACTTGTTTGTGATCTAAGTTGTTTTCTGACATCTGATTAAATATTGAAACATGTCAGGCGCCAATTAAAGATGACCTAAGGCAGCTTGTGCATCAAACCAACACATGATTTTAACTATGCAATGGCTATTCTTTGATAAATCAATACAGTTAAATTCTATATACAACAGTTAAAAATATTGGGGAAAGCAGAACCAGAAAATACTATACTGCTGTATTTGTGACTATTAGCCTTTTCCACTGCCTTCATATTTCTACTACATGATTTTACTTTTGGCTTCTCTTCTTTTCTCCTTGTCCCCTAAAGACCACAGATATTAAGCGAGATGTGGTTAAGTGTTTCTAAGGCTAATACCAGCTAAAACATTAGAAGATAAATGTTATGCTCCTTCCAGCAAAGCAAGAAATCCAGCAATCACAATTCCTCCTTTTAATACTTCAAGGTATAGTCACTTGGACTGTGAGCTCTGCACACGCCTGTGTTCCTGCATCATGAGGGCAAGAAAATCCTCTCATTAATCCGGATTGGAAAAGCAGACTGATGTTGAACCGAAAGGGGCAGGAAGAGACAGATGGACATTGGCTGCTTTCTACTCATTGCAGAAAAAAAAGTAATACGTTTGGTGACTATCTATTTCTAGGTACAATTAAAGAACCAGATGTGAATTTTGATAAAAATATCCTATGGTACAAAACTACTCCTCCATGTCCTGATGCCAGGTGAGGTCAGGTGGGGTATATGAGTTAGTCTTATAATTTCTCTGTTTAATGACTGTGTGTACAGATATGGAAAGATAATCTGATAATGGACCAGATACTTTATTAAAATATGAAATTATGGGTACCTGGATAGGGAAAGGGCAGTCAGATCCCTCACCTCAACAGCACTGGAGTAAGCAGTGCCCAAGACTGTCGAACATCATATGACATGGCAGAGAATATTTTACTAATCAGGACTATAAGGTTCTTAGCTCTGCTTAGTCCCATGCTTACAGGTTTTACTTAAAAACCAAATCAAACCAAAACAAAAACCACCAAACCAAAACCCAACACCCCCCCCAAATTTATAAAAAAACATTTAAACATTTTCACTTAGAGAGACCACATTGCTTTAAGTTGTGTACCAGCCTAAAAATCAGCCTTTTTTGAGGAAATAAAAAAAAAAAAAAAAAGAGGAAGAGACTATTTGAAATTTGATTTCTCCTTCTAAGGAAGATGAGCTACCACAGGGAAACAAGGTGCTGCACTTTGATGATTCCGTTCCTCGACCGCCAAGCTGGAATTGGCACTGCCCCACTGGGAAGCAGCGTGTGGTGTCTATAACCACAACACAGCAAGAGCCAAAATACCAGCACGTGCTCCACGGCCAGTTACCTGCTCAAGTGACACAATTCCGGGCGACCATTGGATTCTTTGCTTATTTCTGAGTGTCCTTGGAGCGAGCCCGACCTCTCCCATAGCCCCAGGTGGGTTTGGCTGGCACACCTTGGGGCATGTCTCGCATCTGCTCCAAGGTAGGCAGTCAGTGGGACTCTGACAAGGTCCCAGTCCAATATGATGGGGCTGCAATTCGTGTTACTGGAAAATAAACGAGGTGGGGATGGTCCCTGGGGGCAGCAGTCAAGTGATAAGCTAAATCTGCCATAATGCAGTACATAATTACCTCTGGAATATTTGAGCAGATTATACAGAGGCATAAAGGGCTTCTTAAAATTAAGGAAGGGTGCCTTTCTTTTTCTTTTTTTTAAAGCAGAATCTTTAGAGCCTCACCCTGAAGAGCTGGTTAGCTCTGATGTGACAGATTGGGATCATCAGGAGTGAAACATTCCATGTACTGTACAAAACCTGACAACAGCCATAATGCCAGCTTTAACAGAGACAGTTTTCAGACACTGGGGATGGGTAGTTGTTTTTTTACCTTTGGGGATTTTAAAGATACCACAAATGTGGCATTTACCTCAGTACCAAGTCACAGAGATATTTTCCCTACTGATGATCCAGAACCAGTAGCCCCCTTCTTTTTTCTAAACACAATTCTGAATATAAAGGTATCCGGCACTGAAATAATCAGCCCACAAAGTATTTCTTCCCATCTGCTAACCTCTTAATTCCAATCAAAGGAATTAAATGAAATACCTCCTTGTACATACTGCCAGACAGGGGCACCTGTCACATGGCTCACAACACCCAGGAGAGCCAGGCCTACACCAGAGTTAGGTCAGACTGTGATGGACGTCCCACAGTACGTATGGCACTGCCCAGCAACCATCAGAGGAGTCACAAGTGGAGTGGAGTAAATAAAATTATTGTCATGATATATCTTCAACAGCAGATCTATGCCCAAATTTGATTTTTCTTTTTTTTTCTGTTCTCAAAGAACTAAAAGAACTGGAAAGAATATAGGAAAAAATCAGCTCGGTTTAAACAAATGTTACCCAGATCTACAGCAAACAGCAACATTTCTTAAAGAATCAAAGAAATCTTTATACAACAATTCTCTTCAGAATATTCTTCCCCCAAATCCTGATCATGAGAAAAGAGAGGGACTGTGAGGCATTTTTTCCGTGAACGTATTCCAGTGAGAGCGATGACATGCATGTTGTATGTGATATACACCTGCACAGGGGACAGATCCATATAACTGGATCCTGTGGATAACGGATATCTGCATTTAGGAGTTCTGTGGTTTGTTTCACAGGAGTAAAAAGGAAAGTGTACATGTTTCATTTTCCTCTTAGCCATGGGAGTGTGCTGGATTGTGAATGGAGAGCAGATTACACGCATGGATTACATACCATGCATACTAGTGCTCTCCATGCCTTTCTCTCCTTTCCATCTATTCTTCCCCCAGAAATTCAGTTTCAACAGTTTTGAGGGAGGTGTCTCACGAAACACAGATTTTGTAGAATGGGCTTTTCCATCAGTGACCTTTACACATTAACAAGAGCAAAATTCCTTCTCTTCAATACTTGCCATCCAAGATGCTCACACCATCTCATGAACCAAAGAGGATTTGTACTCTCACCATGAAATAAGGACATTTAGTGGGTGCTCCACATTTACCCCTCCTACACTACTCTTGTAAGAAATAGATACATCTTCAACCAAATGTAAATGCAACGCCAAAGTTCTTAACATAATTATTAATTTAATAAAATATATAAGTAATCAAGGAGTTCAGCTATTTAAGAACACTTGTGCTTGAAAGAAATTACAGCACAGATGGCACAAAACAAAGAGCTCACTCCTGCTCCAATTAAAAGCTAAACTCTGACTCCCATGATTGCAGACGGAATTGCTCCCAGGTATCTTATATTGACAGAAGATCACTTTCAGCTCATATAGATTTTTGAAGTGCTTGCTATAGCTAAGGCACGTACCTGACTTAGGCAGCTGAACTGGAAATGCTGACTGTCTTCTTGACTTGAAAACACTCTCCTGCATCTTCACTGAAGTGCACACAGAATTCAAGTCAGGCAATTTCTAGAAATCAAACAACCTTTTGGTACTTTCGCATCTAAGTGAGGCTGAACTTCTTAATGTGAAAAACACAGATAAATCTTTAAAAGGTGTTTGACCCGCTGAAGTGGTTTTCAGTTTTAGTGGGCATTCACGAGTATTTGCTGGGATTGATAAAACAAATTTCTTTCTATTTAAATAAATGTTGCAATCTACTGTTCACATGCAGGAAAGGATACACGGTGGGAAAAGCTGGAATCTTACCGTTAGCATTAGAGAAAAAGGTGCCAGGCAGTTTGCAGCAATCAAGAGCTCTTTGCTTATGAAATGCAGAACTAAAGCGTGTAGTACTCATGTAGTACCATGTGTAACATCATGTCACACCTGCCAGGGCTTGTTACGGGCAAAGGCAGCAGATTGCTGAAGGAGGAGAGGGAGAGAAGGGGTGAGAAATGGCCATGCTCTCACTCCTACTTTGCCAATAACAAAGCCCTGAAAATCAGGTTGGCTCTTGCTGCTGCAGGAATTACAGAATCCATGGGACTGTGGTGGGAACTGTTATTCCCAAAAGCAGCAGCAGTTCACATTCACCTTCCCCAGCAGCAGCAAAGCAGCAAGACTCTTCCCTCCAGCTCTCCCTCTCAGCCCGCTCCTATTGCTTCCCCACCTTAGCAAAATTTCAGTTATGCTTTCAGGGCTGAGAATCCAGATGTAATTTTTGCCACAACGAAATACAAATAACAGTTGGAAAGGCATTTACTACAGTGCAGCCCTGAATAAAAAAAGCTAAACTTTTCAGTCTATGTATTGCCTTTTTTTAATCTAGAAAAGATAAAGACATTTGAAATGGCAAAATGGAAAACTGTACCATGAATTCTTGGCATAAAATCATGTTGAGCAGCATCAAAATGTATGTTTACATGCAGAGGCTTGACAGTTTTAGTAGTATGTAGACCCAGTGCACAGTTTTCCCTCAGCATTCCCAGATGTACACTCCAGCCCCGCCTGAAATGAAGGGACTGCCTCTTGATGAACACAAGCAGGTTTCCATGGTGCATTTTCCCCCATGAAATACTAATATATTGCCAGTGCCCTCAGTGTCACTGGTTCTGTGTCGAGTACAAACAGCCATGGAGAACGAAATTTTGTGCAGGTGCTTAAATTCTAAAAACGTGCTATCACTTCTTATCCGAGCAGGATTTAAATCAGCAGCCCAGAAGTTATTTTATTGCAACAGCAGTAACTTTTAGTGCAGTTTCTACTACATCACACAGAAGGATCGCCCCTGTCCAGGGAATGTGCACTTGAAGAAGAAAACCCAACAGATTGGTACAATAGTGTGGCCAAATTAGCCCATATAAAAAGCACTGGGTACCAGACATAAGCCTCCAAATAGCAGACCCCTGTTACCTGCCCCCAGCTCTTTCAGGTTCCTTCCCAACACATAATCTTATCTTTCACTGATTTTCTCATGAGGCAGATAGGCCATTTCCAGCTTTGAAATTTGAAGTACTTGGTGGGACACTGAGTTGCTTGTTAATGGTAAAGGTATAGAACGGAGATAATTCTCAGCATGATGGCAGATGAGTGTGTTGCTTTGAAAAAATTAATCACTTTGCACTCAGAAGTCTCAGGGCCTCTTGACTCTACTGTTCATGCTGAGCCGAAACTCTTTTTCTCTAGCAAATCTGTTGTAAGCTCCAGGACTCTGAAAATCAAAACACAAAGGAAAACATTAAATCTTTTGACATACCTTGCTTTGCAGTCTTAAAGACTAAGTTAGAATACTTAAGCATTTAGTTTGTTTAATTGGAATCTACATCTTAAGCTCACCAGTGCTCTCATTAAAATTTAGCATGTCAAAATGCTAAAATCCAATGAAAGTTAACGGCAACATTCTTATAAATGGAGATTATCAAAGTGGTTGTGGAATAAAGTCTTATAAATAGACTGGAGCAGGCAAAACAGATTAATACCAAGAACATGTGCCAAATAACAATGCAGTAATGGATTGGTGTTACATGGAATTTTAAATATACTTTTGTTATGTTTGGCTTCACAATAAAGATAAGATAAAGTGCTTTCCCCCTGATTAGATTCAGAGATAGTCTAACAGAGGTACAAGACACCTTTGTAATACAGGAAAATCATTCAGACATTGTTATCTCTGTATTCAAAGCAGAAAGAGGGTCCCACAGTCCTCCTTCACCATTACAGGTGAATGACACTTCTGTTATAAAGCTACCTCTTATTCAAAATATAACTTACCTCAAGATTAACAACCGTGGGTTTGGAAAGGCAGGTGCAGTGTCAACACAGCACACAACCAGATGCCAAAGCTGCTCAAACAAGGAGCACCTGGAAGGCAGAAACCATTATGTCTTAATGTCACGCTAAAGTTCAGGTCCAGTACAGTCTTCTCTACACCAGCCCGAAGAGGTGCAGCAAATTCCACCAGCTGAACCCTAATTGCATTCAGCTGCTCAAAAGACATTCACTGGGCAGAGCTGCCACTTCCAGTTTAACATCCACAGCTCCAAAGAGAAGCATTTCATAGGGTGGTACTCCCTAGAGACAGGAACAATGAACAAGAAGCTCAAGAGCTCGGGTTATCTTTACCCAGAAAACCCCTTTGGCATGTCTCCAGGAGGAACAGGTCACTCATGGGAGGGAGCTGGGTTGAGAGCACCTCCCAGGTGCTTCCAGGAAGCTCTGCTCTAACTCCAGCAAGGGCATCACAGGAGTTTATTTCCCCTTACTCCTCTTTCAGCACTTCAGCTTCCCTCTCTCTTCTTCAACAGCTTATGTCTCACTGGTGTCACAGGAAGCAACAATATTTGCTGTCTGATAGGGATAATTTCTCAGCCTTGGCTTGGCTATGTGCACACTCTGTACTCTCACTGTAACACACACCCATTAACACTGCCAGTGTAACTTGCCCAGTGTAAACTGCAATATGGAGAAGTAAGAGGTTACACCTCTGAAGCACAGGTGGTAATAGGCTTTAATTCCAACTAGGATGGGGACAGCAGGAAAAAATGTTCATTGGGTCCTACAGTCTGGATAAAGATGCTAATCCACCCCAGTGCTACCTCCTTTCCCACTTGCAGCTCTGCGAAACAATGTTGTGCTGCAGGTAAAGGTTGTGCCCTGAAGGCCCAGAGACAGAGGGTCCTGCCTTAAATTTGGGCAAAGAACATGGGAAGGAAGGAGAGGGAAAAGCTCACTGTTTCAGACTCCATTTTACACAAGTTAGTGCTTAGCACAGTGTAATGCTACCAGCAGCAGAGAGCTGCTAATGCCATCTGACAGCCTTCCTCCATCACCTCGTGCTGTGGGTAAGTCCAACAACGTCCTGGCTGTTTGTCTCGGTCAGGCCTGTGGTTTGAGTCACGACTGACAAAGCTGATTAGTAAATTCACTGTAACCCACCTTCAGTAGAGGTCTGGCCCTGGTGGATGCTGATACACCCCACTGGTGTGTGCCCTGCCCCTGAGCAGGAGGGAGAGACTCCACTCACCACCTGGAGCCGGGGTTTGCACCTCCTGGGTGGATCCTGCACTGCTCTGTGCCCCGGGGACGCTGGTCCTGGCTCCGTCCAGCGCCAGCCTCAGGCTCTGGAGCTGTGATGCATCCAGATGCTTCCGCTGTGATCCCGTAACCATGGCGGCATTTTCGGGGCCCAGGTTTGCTATTTGTTCTGGGGACAATGCCTGGGAGGAACAAAAGACAGAAAAATTGCTATAGGCTGTCAATTATAGAAGGCAGGTAAGGAATCAGAAGTCAGCACTGCCTTGCATTTGGAATGAGGGACAGTAGCCTTCAAATTGTGTTGTTATAAAAGAGCTCAAAAGAGCTTAAAAAAAATCCTCTGTATTCATTTACTTCCCTGACCACTCATCTGTCTTTTACCTTTCTCTTTGATGCTGGGAGCTGACAGCCTGAGAAGCTTTCTGTGCCAGCAATATATTGTTGGAGTTTAATTTTCCAGCCATTTCTTTTCAGATTTTGCTCAAAGACTGATGGCATTGTGCATCCTCTTGTGTTTTCATTTGTTTCCTCTTACATCTGCCCCGAGCAACCTCACTTGAACCGACATTTGACCTTTGATTATAGTTAGCAGTAGAGCAATGAGATGAAAAAAAATGCCATGCTTTAATCTCATTATCCAATTTTCTCTTTCAGATTGAAAATCTTCCCAGTTTGGTCATATTAAATTTAAAAATTAAACATGGCAATCATGATCTTACAGTAATTATATCACATAGCAATTACCCAGTTTGTAAAGCCTGCATTATTGGACATGCTGGATTGCTTTGCTTCTAGTTAACATTCTGCAGTCACAAGCATTTCAACCCTCCTACACAACAAGCCTTCTTTCCTGCAACAATTCTGCATCCAGGTTCTACTTTGGAAAGTCAAAATTCCCCTTTCAAGTAGGTCGGATGGTGGAGCAAATCCTTGCCCATTTTTCACTGTCTGCCAAAGATGAGCTCGTTTAAACTGAGCACATTCATGTCAATACCTACAGGTCCAATTTTTTAATTGAGCTCCCTCTCAACTCAGTTAAAGTCCATAATACAATGCAATTCTTCATGAATAAAAATCTGAATAATGTATACAGCTGCAAAAGGAAGCCATACAAAACCGAAATCTGCTTTGAATCTTTCAAATACAGGAAACTCTTCCAAAAAGGTGCCCTGTTGTTTTCTAAGCACTTTCTGTAGTATCATTACCACTCTTACAAACAGAAACGTCTGCTATTTGACAGAAACTCTGCAAGATGCTACAGATCTGTTTTTCAAAGAAATAGCTTCACTAAGGGCATTTCAGGCTTATCTAAACCGTCAGTGGTGCTGTGCAAAACAGTCAGTGTTCAAGGAGTTTTTCTCTTTTATGGGAGCTGACACAGTTAACTATCTGTTTAGCTCATCTGCCCATAAGTACATTGCTTGCCTGAGCATCTGAGAGAGACCAGCCAAGGCAGAATATTAATCTTGTCACTAAGTCAAATAAAGTCTGGGGCAATGATCTCAAGATCCCTGTTCTAATTTCTGGTCCACGTTCAGAACTGCTGTAATTAGATGTAATTCCTTTCCAATCTGTATCGGCCTGTACAGTCTGTTTTGTCACAGCTAACTCGGTAGAATGCTGCCAGATTTTAGGTTAATAAAGCGGCTCTTACACACTCTGTAGCTATTATAGCACCCTTGCAAATGTTAATAAACAGAGAAGAAAACCCAGATTTGAATACAGTAGTGATAAAAGGAGAGTCTGTTCCCTGCCTTCTGACCCTAGATCATTACTTTTTCTTTGGGATGCATTCTGAAGAATAAATAAAGCTTGTCCAGCATATTTCATCACAAGTAGAGGTGATACAGCTGAAAGTTAATGTTTCAGATCCTTGATGGTCTCTCACTTAACAGACCATAGAAGAATTTTTGCTGAAACCCAAAGCCTATAAATCAGTGCTGCAGTTTATTTATAGTGGAGTAAAAATGATAGAAATTTAGTCACTTCTTCATAACAGAGCTCTTACTTGGAAAATTTCAGGAGGTATATGTCTTACTGCTGCTGGCTGGAAATACGGCATCAAGCTTTTATCAAAAGCTTTTAATTCATCCTCATTCAAACCACCTAAAAAACCCAAACCATAGGAACAAAACTCAGTTAATGTTCTTTTTATTAGATTTGTTTTTTAAGCTAATACAAATTTATTTAAGCATTTATACAAAATATCTAATAAATGGTTTATTACAGGGCGTTACAGAGAGAGAGATACTGGTTCTTTTTTTTTTTTTTTTGGTTTGGTTTTGCATTATTTTCCAGTATTACAAATCATCTGACCTTAACCATTGTATGGAATGTGCTCTACCCAAGTTATTTTATCTTGGAAAAGAGAATGATTAAAGTCAATAAAACAATAAACAGTGTTATTAGTGAATGCTTGTTACAGCCCCTTCTAATGCAAGATTAGGGAGCATAATCATGCCTCCTCTCTGGAAGAAATGTCTTTTGCCACTCTAGAAAAATTCCCTGCTACGTGAACCCGTCTCTTAATGCTGAATAACAAGACTTCACAGCCGACACTATCTGGAGCCTGAATTTTGTTACCTGCTATAGAACCAATTTCCTGTAAAACGGAGCCATTCCAGCTGGTAGCAGCACCAAACACAGATTCTGTCATCTTCTTAAACTGCCTCAGAACAGGGGTGCTACAAACCAACAGGCCAATTCTTGCAACTGCAGCACTGCAAAAGGCAACAAGGGCAACATTACAGGCTGCAGTCAACATGCAGCGCTAAGTATGCCTGGAATATACACAGTAAAATAGATGACTGTTAAACCCAATTGTCAATTTAAAATATAAATATGCACAAATTGCATACAAAAGTTTAAGGCTTTAAGCAAAATCCTGGATTTCTCAATGCAATGTTTAAATGGTGGGATATAAATGGCAGAGGAAACCTTAAACAGAACATGTTTTAAACAACTGCTGTACGCCTTCCACAACAGTTACTCCCTTTCTAAAAACATTTAAAATGCAAAATGGTGTCCTTTGGGCTCTGAAAATCTTGACTAAACAAAAATGGGACAATAAATTTTATCAACAGAGATGCTAATAAATATTTCATTAAGTATAAAGTGCAGTACCTGAATTCAGCAGTCCTTATGGACATGATTTCTGTGGAGTTCAAAGCACAGAGGATAGCTCCCAGTCCAATTAAATCAAAGCTTTTTAGTGTGCTGATGGTCTGGCCAGAGTCTTCTAGAAAACCTTCCAAAATAGATCTTGCCTACAAAAGCAGTAAGACAGTAAGCATGAACAGATGTAAATAGAATGGAAGGTTTTGTTACTAGAAGCTTAAGATTTTCCCAGAAGCTCTGGAGCATAAATATACATTTATTATGGAAGGCACTGGGGAGGCTCGGGATGTATATCTATGCACAGCCTTCAGGAGGAGCACTGTCACCACCTACATGTGACACTTCAACAGGGCACTGTTACACAACCACTTCCCGACTAACTACAAAGGGTGTGAAAACACTCTGTATCTCCTCTGCCAGGTCACAAGGGAACACTTCACCAGAAGAAACGGGCATTGGATTGCCCAGCAGAAATGCCCAAATCAGTTGAATTGCTAGAAGATGACATACAATACTAATGGGATCAATATGTAGTTTTTATTTGTTTTAACACTCAGGTTGCCCTTGTCTTATTTAAGTGTTATATAGAGGTGGTGACCCCTCTTCAGGATTAATTTTCAGATGAGAATGGGACGTTGGTATCAAAGTGCCTTTGCAAGCCAAAGTAATTTAGAACTGTGCTCGTCCTAAACTAACCATTTAAAAACTGTGAGTCTCACTCAAGCCTATCACCAACGCATCCTCCAAAGTCAGTGGAAAAAACAAGTATCTTCCAAGATTTCCTTATCTATCCACAGTGCTGAGTCTCAAATGACTACCTTAAAGTAGCTGCCTGACTTTTAGACAACTGAAGTTAGGCAGGATCTCTTAACCAGCTATTCCTACTGACAGCAGGAAACTTGAAAAGCAAGCTAATACTGTATAAAATCCTCCCAAGTGCTTCCTTTGGATGGTGCTCTTCAGAACAAGAATCTACTAAACAGATTTGTGATGTTCTGCCAAAACTGCCCCCTTGCAACCACAGAGCCCTGATGGTAAGGGCCACAAAGTCAGAAATCTGCTGCCAATTGCATATACAAATAAAAGCTTTTAACTCCTACTGTAGAAATCCCATTGACATAACTAGAATTCGAGGAAAGAAAGATGATATAATAACAGGCTTCTAGGGCAATGGTTGCTGGGGTTGGGAGCACACCACCTCTGCAGTGATTACTTCAGTTGGGAAGGCCTGGTGTCTCCCAGCTGTAGTGTCTATTCCGGGACCAGTGTGAGAGGAGCTGCTGACCTCTTCCTGCTCCTTAGTGGGCAAGTGCTAAAGAACACACTCGTCACCACCCCAATTAACAGTGATTGATGTCCTCTTGGCCACCTCACCAGGGCAGCCAGCACCAGGCAGACACCAGTGCTGTCCTACCTACCCACTTTTCCTGGGGTCACAGCTGCAGAAGAGCAGCAGGGAGCAGTGTGGCTCTCTGGATCTGTTTCCTAGGCAATTCCAGGGCTTCAGTCCCAAAGGGTGTGAAGCCAGAGCCCTTCACCAGGAGCACATTCAATAAGATTCTTACCTGGGTAAGAGTCCACTCAGTTTGCTGACTAAGTACAGAAACAGTGTCGATGGAATTCAAATCCAGCTCTTGGATTTCGTGCTCAGTGAGGGCCAGAGCAATGCGGCCCAGGGAAACAATGTGGTAACTCTTCCAGTCGGGCAGCAACCCCCAAACCTTTAGAAGAGATTCATTAATGTCTGTTGGGTCATTAGGAATCTTCCTCCATATACACCATTCTCAACCCCCTTGGTTTAGAAGCCCCCAAACCTGCAGTATTCCTTTGCACACAAAAGGCAGAGCTTAGGGATTGTGAAGGTTTTGGAGGTTCTATGCCAATTATGCTTAGTTTATCTAAAAATGCTGCAATTTTTACGGCTTGGCCTTGTTGATAAGTCAGAACAGGCACTGCTGGAAGTGTGCCTGTAGGAGCAAAACCACTAAAACCAATAAAAATGGGAATCTGTGCCTAGATCCACAGTTACACTGCTACCACAAAAGCAGTATCTGGACTACCCAGGCTTCTACCCAGCTGCAATCACTCTGGGGAACTGACTTTAAATTGCTTTTGTGACCAGTCACCCTGGCTCACCCCCTGACAAGGAAAGCAGAAATCAAAGCAGGGAATTGGGTGATACAGATAAATAGCCAGTTCCTAAAGTTCTGATTTCTCACTTGTGTTCATACAATATCAAAATAAAAACTAATGTAAATGTGTTTGTACAGGTACAGTTAAACTTAAAAAGCTTTGTGAGAAATGAAAGAAATAAGCAGGGCCTCTTCTGTATCAGTACCAATGTATTTAAACTGACAAGTTCCCCTGCTTTTAACTTTATCTGTGGTGAAGCTGCAGTGATTGAAAAGCTGTCACAGATCAACCCTAAGGAAATTTTGATTTCAGGAGAAGATCTGCCTGAATAAAGAATACAAAAAGTCCATCAAGAACTAAACTTCCAGAGGTCAGAACTGTCAGTTATATTTACTTGGCAGTGACAGAGGATGGTAGACAGTGGTCAGTGTCCTTCCAGATGTGGCCAATTGCCTTTACAGGAAAAGACACTGGGTTTTGGCTGGAGGAAGTGACTTGAACAGGACAGGCACAATTTTAAAAAAGAGAAAAAAAAAATCTCACTTTAAAGGTCTCATTTACTTCAGCAACTTTCCTTTATGTCAGTCAATACATGACAGTTTTCTAGTACGAGATTGTGCTTCTAACTTCACTTAGAAAATTGAAACTAAAAGCCCAGTGCTGGGCTAAGCTGGTTGTTCATGCTGTCTGATTCATGGAAATATTTACTCCATTTTCAGGATAACTACAATTTAAGTTTTGTCAAAAAAATTAGAGAGGACAAAGCTAGTAAGGACTCGCTGAAGAGTATCTGCAGTTGCCTACTAAAGAGTGCTTGCACCTCCAGATACTTTTGAAGCTGTACAGCTTCCATAAAACACAGAAATAGGGCTCTGGAATCTGGATCTCTGGAATTAAACACTCCTTACAGAGAGGTGCTGCTCATACCAAAGTGCCCATCCAACACGGAGCAGCCTCAGGGCTGCCAAGGTGCTTTTCCCAACCATGACCCTCAGGTCAAGGATTTGTTTAAGAGAAGCAAAGCTGGACCCACCAACCTCCCGACTGAGTTTCCACAGATCCTTTATGTTGGTTTTACGATGTCATAAAGAAACACACAAAGGATCTAAGCCTGGGAAATGTCAATCTGTTCCAAAGAAAATAGATAGTAAAAAGCCTGAGCCCAATTTCAAAGCTCTTAATTCTCTAGCTGAAGAGATCCGTGAAACACATGCAGGAAAATACATCCTGCGTCCATTCCCTGATCTAGGTCATCAACTGCAGAGTTTGAAGTACTTCATAAATAGCATTATCTGACAGTGCTGGGTAAAATCTCAGGCATATCGATATAAATAACACAACACATGGAATTGAAACACTCCTTTGTCCTCATTCACCTGGGGACCACAGATCCATACATCTGTCACTACTGCAGAGCTGGGAGACCTTCCACTTACAAGTGAGCTAAGCTTCTTACTTTCATTAAGACACAATCTGATATCTAGATTTCTTGAATTAGTTTGGAACAATGAGTAGTATGCATTTTCTTTTAGGGGAAACCAATCCATTTAGAAGAAATTAAAGCAGGCTTAATGAAACCTTTAATCAGAGATGCCCTTTAGTTCATAACATAACAGCACATAATTTCAAAGAGCTTTGCCTGTACTGTCTGATTTCTGATGCTTCACATTCCGTGTAACACACGTTGTATTTTGCAAATTAATATACAGGAAGTCTGCCTTTGCCTAGCAGCAATCTGCCTCACAGCCACTCACACACACAAAATAATTCCATTCAGTGCCCTACAGATCTGTGTACCCTTGAACTGAATAGAGCCAGAATGTGAGGGTATTAACCTTGCTGGCAATTTCCCTACAACAGATAACACTCTGTAAGTACACCAATATGTTGCAGTGCTGTAAAATTTTTTAGTTCCCACTATCTCAGTGGAAACTGTTTTTATTTTCTTCTAGGATTACATTTTTTCCCCTTTTTCTACACACATGTCTGTGCTGACAGAGGGAAGCTTTCTGAGAAGGATGCATTTGATGCCTGTTGTCCTACTGCAACAAGGCAGCAGAGACACCACTGCAGAATCACCACCTGCTTTGGGAATCTGGTCAGTGCCACTTCTCTTCAAGCACCTGCAGTTCTGGTGCTTTAAAAGCTGAACTTCACTGCTAAAAGTTGCATTGTTGGCCTTACCTATCCAAAGTCCATGTTCAGCTCCACTACAGTGGCTGCAGCTGCTGGTTTAAGGAGATGCTGCCCAGGCCCACGTTGTCCCCTGCTCCTGCTTTCCTCCAGAGGTCACAGCTCTCAGATCTCCAATCCTCTGCACTTGTACTACTTGTAGCCAACTGCACTTGTAGATGCTCCCCAACCTCATTCTGTCAGAATGATTTGACGAAACCTAAAAAGGACTTTTAAAATGTTGGATCATTTTGACAGAAGGGGATTGCTGAGTGACCATGCAGAGATGGAAGCAGAGAGCAGATAACCTCCAGCAGATGCTGGTGACAGGAAGCTGCAGACAGGCTAGGGATGGTAACCTCTGCATCTCTGGGTCTTCTGCAGCCGAAACAACTTCTCTTACTGCACCCTGAGGCTTTTTCTTGCTGAACCAGAAGTACCTTTGGGACATTGCCTGTTCCCTGGCAGGGCAGGCAACCACAAAGCAGCAAGAGGAAGTCACCCCCAGGGAGAAGTGCAACATGAACAACAGGGATGGGGCGAGCTCTGACTTCTCCCCCAGCCCTCAGCAGGCCAAGACAGGGCTGCTCAGAGCCCAGACACTGTGCTGGTGCTCTGCCCCAGACACAGACACTGCTGACCTGCCCCCAGCACAGCCCTGTCCCGAGTGCACTCCTAGGAAAGAACAGACTAAATGCAGGTGGGATCTTTTTCCTCCCTAAAATTTCCCACTGGTGGGTCTGTCTGTCCCTGCCTGTGACAAGAAGGTGGGAGGAAGAGCTTTGTCCAGCTCATAGCAGCCTCTTTCAGTCAGTTTGGTTTTACACCACTGCAAACTATATTTAACACCAATGTAGACAGTTTAACATGCCACGCTTAACTTTCAGCAGGGCAATCAACAGCCTATAGTGCTGCTTGCTGATTTTTCTTTATGAAACAAAAGTGAGGAACAAACAGAAAACTAATTCAAAAGTACAAACATTTAACTTTTCCAGCTGCCAATAGCTTAGTATTACTTGCCTGTTGACTCTGAAGCAAGGGCAATAGTCTTCTATCACCATCTCATATTATTTTTCCAATAAGCCATAGATATTCTTGCAGCAGCAGTGACATTGACATAGCACAGTTATTTTAGAACTGCATAGTTCAATAACAGCAAATCAAATTACAGATTTAATTTCCCTTCACAGACAGGACAGTTACCTGCTTGGCTTTTTCCTTCAAGGCAGTAAGCTGGGAGCTGTTAAAACCTGAGACGGTCCCAAGAAGTTCCACGTTTTTGTCAAAAGTCCCTGGGTCCATGCATTGCAGTTCCTGATCTGACCAAAAGATATTTGCTTCTGCTAATTTAATTATTTCATCTGAAGAAGGAACTCTGGCTCCCAGGCAATCTGGGAAAAAAAAGTCAAATGGCAAGAGTTTTCTTCAAGGAGACTGGAAAAAATAAATTGAACCAATATAGATATATAAGAGAGTGACAGACTATGAATTAACTGCAGCTGATGTGATATTGATAAATTAACTGTTTTGTAATTAAATATTTTAAAAAACATTTACATTGGTAATGTCCTGGATACAAAAGTAGAATTTGCCTAACTTGCAAGAAATTGATTATATTCTTTATACTCCAGAGGCTGGACAAGAAAATAACAGCAGACATGTATTTCAGAACAGTTACAATGCAGGATGCCACAATAAAACTGAATTCTGGATGTGTACAATGAGAATAACCACTATATTGCAAGTTTCTTTCAAGTCTATTCCTTAAAGGCATCAAAACTCAGGCTTATTCTGACGTAAAACCACCGTTCGCTGGGGCCTTGCTTCAGTAAGAGTGAAATGCAAATCCTTGGGCTGACCCTCGTGGAAGCCTCCAAAAATTCACCAAAAGCAGTTGAATAAACTCCACGTTCCAACAGTGAACCCAACAGCAAAGTAACAGACAGGAGAGGTGCTTTCGCTCTGAAACGCCCTGACAAAGATGTATGTCTTGGAAGACTTGCCTGACATTTAAACAAGGTGCCGACAGGAGCTGGATGTGTCACAGAAGCACAGCTGCTTGTTCTTTATGTCAAGATTGTTGTTAAAATGTCAGGATCTGGAGAGGGCTGTTCACTCACCACAGAACTGTTTGGACAGACAAACTGCCTTAAGAAATCTTATTTACGGGCAGGTTCTGGCCCTAATGCACGATCAAACCAGTTTCCACTGTGTGTTTTAGCAAATCCTGGTCTTTGTTGGCATAATCTACCTCTAGTGTTGAAATTAGAATCCTAATGTGGTTGTTTACTGCTCTCTCTCCTGTCACACACTGAGGAAAACCTTATTAAATAATTATCTAAACCAAATAATCCCTACATGTTTTCAGATACGGCCATTACCAGTAAAAAGCCTGAATTTCACAGATGCTGTGCCTCAGCTCAGCTCCCCCAGATAAATAAATTAAAGCAAGGATGTACAAAGTAGATTTGTACTTTGAAAGGAGGCAGAGGAGGGATTTATTTGCATCAAAGGAAGCTGCAGTAGTGGGTAGAACACTGAAAAGATTGAATCTGTTGAGCAAACGAAAATGCAGTTCAGCTCCCACTGTACCAGCTGATGTTCTGCTCTCCCTTTACACCTCCCTCTTGTGCAGCTGCATTGTTTCCCTTTCCCCTGCTGCAAAAGGTCAGCTTTTCTCATGTAAATACTGCCTATCCAGGCACAGTGCAGCTCCCTTCCCCAAGTCATGAAAACCTAAGACTTCGCATCCTCGGAAAAAACGTATTTTATTATTTGAACACACCAGATACGTCGGTGTGACTACAGAGGGAAACACTAATTTGACTTCTGACTTTGCTTCCTGGATCTGATGCTACTTCAGTCTTCCTTTTGATATAAATTTAATCTGATGAAAAACATCTATATAATAAAACATCCCAGTGCATGTGGTGAGAACTTTGAATTCTTTCTCCAGCACTGCCACTGCTTTCCGGTTGCATGTTGGACACACAATTCCCAAGTTTTGCCTTGCAAATTCCATCTTGCCTCAAGCACCACCTTTGTTTTTATCTTGATGTAGAGATGGCTGTAAGAACTCTGGTAATTGCTACTGTTATTAGTATTAGCTCCCAATTATTTCAGGTAAGAGAAAGAACACAGTTACTGTAATAAAGGAATATAGTCAGAGTATGTACCTTATCCAAAGAAAACGATCCATTTGTCACCAGATATTCTAATAGATTAGTGTGGTTCCTAATTAAAATACCTTTTAGATGATAACAAACTTTGTCCATTTGGACAGAAAAAACACAGTGCCACCACTGTCAGATTTAGGAACAGACGAGTCACCATCTGCTCATGTCTGGCAAAGGATTAACTACGTGCAATCTTTTGGCACAAGGGTAACTTGTCACCTCCACAGGTTTTTAGTTTGAGGATTTTCACTCAGATTACAAAGGAAAGTAAAAATAAGCAAAAAAAAAGCAAAAATAAAGGAAACCCTCGAATTCAAATAATTCATATTTCTCCTTTGTGCACTCAGAATCATTCCAGGAAATGCTTAATCATGCAATCCTGTAATGAAATTGAGTGTTTCAGCAATTAGGCAATGTGTCATACAACTACGGGCAACAGAATGAAGACTCTCACTGCTTTTGCTAAAAGTCTGAACGTCTTCAAGTTACTCAGTGCTTTCCTTTTTTATCATTCAGCTTCTCAGAATGCATTTGGTGACAAAGTGAAACAAAGTGTGTTTGAATTGCACCACCACAGCCCCAAACGGCCCCACTGTGAACCAGGCCCTTTGCAGAGATACCAGGCAAATACTGACCAGGTGTGGTGAGAGATGAGCGGGTGTTGGCAGTGGCACTGGAGACAGACTCAAACACAGCTGATAAAAGCTCTTCAGCTGAAGAAACTGGTCCAGTTGTCTTTGCTACTTGTAAAATGATGTCTGGGAACTTCAAAAGGAAAAAAAAAAAAAAGAAGAAATAAGTCTTCTTCCTCCCTTTTAAAACAAACCAATTTGCAGAGAAAGACTTGTGCAGACCTTAGCAAATCAGGGGTTAGTATCAGCTCAGCCTCCTTCCTATTGTGCAGATGTTTCAGAAGAGAGTAAATTGGCTGCTACTGAAAGGTCAACAGCATACATTGGAGGGGGGAAAATTAGAAACAAAGCAAATTCTGAGTGATTCTCTCTCTGTTTCTGGCAACACCTGAGCACCGCCTGATTGGACTCTTTGTCCAGACCCTCCTGGAACAATGAGCTTCACTATTCTGTATGGGCTTTATTTTGTCTTAAATTTGCCAGACAAGTATAAGAATTGAGGATAGGGACCCAATTAAATGATGAGGAATAACTTTGACCTGTTTGCCTTCTTTAGGCTTTTTTTTGACCTCTCTCCTCCACCCTGCTAGACACCTTCCTTTCCTTTGAAGAGTCCCATTCTATTTGGTCAATTATAAGTTTTACCTCCGGGGGAAAAGTTGCTGACTGTGCTCACGTATTTCTGCTGAAGAATGAATTCCTCATTCCACTATAGTTTACTCCTCTACATAAAAATTTTAAGCTTGTAGGAACTAAAGAGGGCAAAGAGACTCCAAAGTGCAGTGCTGAGTCCATCAGTTATCATTCATGTGCTACACTGGCCCCGGGGCAAAGGGCCCTGTGAGTAAATGCTAATTTGATCCGTGTAATCCCATTAATAACAGGATAAGAAATGTAACTTTTATGGTTGGAAGGCAAGGGAATGGAGGAAATAAAACTGCAAGGTGTAAAGTACTAAAAAGGAGTCTGTGTCACTACAAATGACCCATTTTTTTCTATGTGACAATGTACAATTATCACTGCTCACGTGCAAATAATCCTTTATACTGACATTACTCTCAAGAAGAAATCTCAGAAATTTTGATGGAGTCAAAAACATCTGAAACATTAACACATTAACACGGGGTTCCTTGCCAGGAGAATTATTTACCTAGTTTAGTATTCAGCTTATATGATTTGGATTGTATTGTGACATTTGCAAATTCAAATTTTAACATATTTTATTATGAGCATACCTTTTCAGCAAGGACATTTAATTCCTCCTTTGACAGCAGAGCTATGAACGGTCCAACATCCAATGTTGTTGCTGCTGTCCAGTTGTTTGAGGAGCTGAAGAAGTATTTTGAAAAATTATATTAATGAAGAATGTTTACAACCAAAATTATACTAAAACCTCAGAGTTTTTTTATACTTTATCATATAGGAAACAAAGGCACTTCTATGCCAATGTGATGATTCATTGTTATTAGCATCAGATTGCATTTTCTCATGTCTCTGTGATACAAAGGGCATTAGTGGAACACTCAATACACTCAGAGAAAGCCTTCAGATATGGCTGTAATGGAGCTCTCCCTCAATAGCCATAGTATTTTTTGCATCACAGTGTTCAAGCAAGGAGAAATAATGCTTTTTTTTGAAAGAAAATTTACCATTTTCTGGCAGGTTCATACTGCAGCAGCAGTAATGTGCAAAATGGTATCAAAAGAGAAGTAGAAACATGGTACAGATCTGACAAATGTTAGTCAACCTACCTGGTGAGTGACTTAATAAAGCACTTGGATAAGTAATTTTCAGCCTGGAATAGCCTATAGGAGAACACAGTAACAAATGTGTTACTAGTTCATGTTCTCACAGAAAACTTAATTTGCTTTTTTGCTCCACTAGGACGATGTTTGACTGGACAAATATTTTCAAAAAAACCCAATACAAAATAAAGTACCATCTTATTTAGCACAGTGTGCCATGATTCAACAAAATTGATCTGTATCAAGATCAATGCAGGGATGGGATCTGGTGGAAGATATCTCCATTCTATCACCAGGAAAATGCTGACTTAGGAGGAAGCTGAACGAGCATCTAACATGATTAGGTGGATCAAGTGACAGCCTTTGGGTCTGAAGGGATGGTTAGAAACTATGCATTGTCTCCCTTTTCAAATGCAAGATACTTCTAAGAGACAATGTAAGAGGGAAACAGAGTATTCTTTCCAGACAGAGGATGGCTTTGTCCTTTGCATGACTGATACATACTGTGGTTCCAATTGCCCTCCTAATCGGAGCCATTAGTGACACCCAACATGCTGACCACTTGGTTGCTTCAGGTGGTTGAATTTATATCCCTCTGCTTCTTCTCTAGCTCTCTCCTATTGCCACAGGTGCTTGCAGTCTTCTTCATCTGTCCTCTCACATTGAGTATCCCACTTCCATCTTCCCATTCTTTGCATTCCTGGGCCATTCTTTGCCTGTAACACCCTTTCTCTCGCCAGGCCAGTGAGCCTGTTTACCTGCCTCTCCTCAAACGTTACACTCTCTCTCCTTTTCCTCTGGGACTTGAGTCCTGCAGGGCGTCCCTGGGGTTCTATTTGGTTCCACACCTATCACGTTACACACAAGAACAGAAATGTCATTCTAGTGGACAAGCCCCCAAGCTTGGCCAGTGACAGAAGCTGCTTTGTGCTGTTTTCACTGCAGTTCATCTGGGCAAAGCAAATGCTTGCTGTTTGTATGGCCAGACCATTAGCAAGAGCAAGGTGGTGTATTTAATACCTTACCCATATAACTCAAGGAGTTTGTATTTAATTTCAGTCTTCTGCTCGTGGCTGAGCTGTTGGCAGAGTTTGAATTGATGTAGGGCTGTTGCCATTGCCTTCAGGGACACTCTGCCTTGTAGAAAGGCTGGAGGTAAGTGGCAGATTAGATTTCCAAGTAGGTCAACATCATATTCATCAGCCACGGAGCCGTTCTGAAATGAGAAGCATTTACCCTGTTGGCAGAGCTAACCTTGGCTCTTGCCCTGCATCCCTCAGCTGCATCACCACTCATTTAAGCTCTGTGACCCTTTAAGGAACAAAGACACAACAGTTTGCACTGGCAACTTAATCTACAATTTCTGCTTAGACTGCCTTATATGTTTTGCTTTTAGCACTGCAATTGGTGGTATTTAATAAGCACTTCTCAGGGCTTTCATTATTCTCTATTCCATACTGAAGCACACAGAGAGAACGTGACCCCCAGCACCTACAGAGGTGGTGCAGCCCTGCCTGGCAGCACAGCCCTCACCTGGCCCCTCGCAGCAAAGGGGCCCCAAGCTCTTGCTCTCAGAAGGCTGAGCTCTGAGGGGTTTCTCAAGCAGCTGCCAAAACAGCAGGGATTATACAGCTGGTAGTGTGTGTAAGGACAGGAGTATTCACAGCTACATCACAGAATAAATTGCTCTTAAAAGCTGGTGAGTGCTGCAGCCCTCTGACAGCAGAAGTCCCATTAGGGACTCCTGGTAGCACCACCTCTCCCACGGAGCTCCCTGTGCCATGCACAGCTCTGCAGGACTGGCACTGCTTGGAGCCAGGGGAACAGCTCCAGCTGCCAACGGGCCAGCTCCAGGCTGTCCTGGCCGGTTATCTGTGGTCAGCAACAACATTTTCATGAGAACACTTTGTAACGTGGATGGAGTCAAGGAAAATTGTTAAGGAAGCTGTACAAAGGTTTCCTCAGGCAGCGAACAATAACATTGAAACAGTGCATGAAAAAAACCTCAGAAGAATACAGATGGATGAGGTGACTTATGCAGGAGGTGACTCTCAATCCTCAGGGTGTCTCCTCCACTGCTGACCCCTCCCAGCCATACCCACCAAGCACTCCTGTACTTTTTGCAGGACAGCATTCCTTTTGTGACAGCCTGGATTCAAGAGGTCCATTTCAGTCTTCCCCAGACTTTCAATGAAAGGGACACACAAAGGGCCTGAAACGACCTCCAGGTACTCAGAACTGCAGAAAGAATTCAAACGGTCTCAGAATGCAAACCTGACCTTCATACACCATAACCATATCCCTAAAATCTGTGGTGACACAAACATTTAGAGACAAGGCTGGACTTGAAAAATCATAAACTGGACAGGCCAGGAAAGTTGCAATTAATCCTCACCTTACTTTAATGCCCTTTTTGTGCATCTGTTTTCCCTAAGGAAAAAAGCTGTCACTGAAAAGTTTTGCTAACTTAGAAAAGTGTCTTCAAACACACTGAAATTTTCTTAACCGCACAGAGCAATATGCTTCAGCAGTACCCACTGGTTTTGACTTACATATCCACTGTCAAAGAAACCCTAAATAAATAAGGAAAACAAGTCTCACAACCTGGGGGGGGGGGATCCATAATTGTGACAAAAATAGTCCACACTAAAAGACACCAAATACTACCAACTTTCACTTGATGCAGACTTTGCCTATAGTCAGAGACCACTTTTGATAAATTACCATTTCTTTGAATCATCAGTTTTCTTAGGACTGAAGAGGTTATTTTAAAAAGCACTCAGAATTTAAGATGTAGTAAGATGTAACTCACGGCAGCACCAGTAAGAGGAAGGGAGGAATAGATGCATTGGAGACTTTCCAAAACTTCCAAGCCAAACAATTAACCTAAAAGCAACAAAAATTTAGGAACTTAAACATCTGGCAATTCTGAGGAAGAATAAACACATGGCTTGTTTATCACAGCATATAAATTAGCATACATAAAACTGTGCATATTATCTTCAGAGAGCATTTTTCTATGGCTTTTTTTAGAGTTTTCTTTTTGTAGACATCAGAGATGAAGCATCCTATATTTGGGTGCATGAGAGCATTTGTATGTTTTCAAAACTTCTGTATATTTCCAAACAGATTACTCATGAATTAACAAGTCAGAAGGGCTGCAGGAATTTCTGGCAATTTGTAAGTGGCAAATGAAATTGTCAAAATGAAGTATGATAACAGAAAAATTCACACATAAAAGATTTAAATAAAATATGTTAACAGACAAGTTGACACAGACAAAATTAAAAAGAAAAAAAAGAAAAAAAGAAAATTGAATGAACTAAATTCTAATGTACCTAGTTTGGATATTGGGTAGGATGTTTATATAGACAAAGTCTTTTTGGTTTTACCTGATATGGAGAAAGCAGATGAAGATTCATTTCAAAGAATTTAAAGCTGTTTAAAAAGATGTCTGTGCCCATACTTTCAATGAGTTGACAAGTTACTCCTTTCACAAGCTGTCCTGTGCTGATAGGAAAAGCAAATTTCAATCTTTTGAATACTTAAGCAGGATCTAGTCCTTGGTCCCCACAACCCAGCCCTAAGCTATAGTTTCTTGGCCACCTCTTCTGTGTCGTGACATTGAAAGGCTACATTGAAAGTAAAACTGCAAACAAATTGAAAAATATCAACTAAGCTTTAAAATAGCCAAACCTCTGCAATGCTTTGATCCCGATTTTGGATTTGGAGACCCTTTCTAACGAGGAAGGTGAATTATCCTGTGGTATCCAGGAATGCCTGAACTTAAGATAGCACCAAACAACCACGTTTGGTTTACCTTGAAGTTGCTCTCACGACAAAACTGGTCTTAAAGCCCATTTCAAAGGAGATTATAATCCATACCTTAGAAGGTCAACAGGAGAGCTTTCCTTAGACAGTAATTCATACAGATACAAAGCCTGAAATAAAACCCACCATATTTTAAGTTAAGTTTAGTTAATCCAGTTGTAAGACACAATGACTACTGCAAGGTTTACACACTCTTAGCTCTCTTATGTACTCTACAGGCACTTCCCAGGATCCAGCTTGGCCAACCACAGAGGTTTGGCATCCAGTGCTGAATTTCTTCTTCACAAGACAAGACATGGCTGACTGGTGTTATTGGATGATGTTAAACCTGTCCATGGCCCACAGCCACTGAATAACTTAGGTTTGAGGGGACCTCTGGAGATCATGTGATCCAAACTTTCATCTCTCTGGACAGAGCTGACTGTATGTGCAAATGTCTGTTATACAGTACTGGGAAGAGAAAATTTACATGGCAGAATCTTGGGGACTTAAACTCAGCATATTAATGCTTCCCTTTCCATAGCTTTGTCTCATAATGCTGCCTAGGCTCTGAAATCCCTCTGGTTGTTTATGTCAAGAAATATTTGAGGCAGTTCCTTCCTTTCACCTGTGTTCCTTTTCCAGTTCTTCCAGCATACTAAATTGCAGGGGAATGGGAACTGCTTGAGAATTTTTACCTGGCTTCTTCTTAGTTCCTTTTCTTTCATCATTGAAGAACTATATCCAGTCTGCTTCCATAAACCAGAGAGAGATACTTCTTTAAAGAAAGCTCCTTGTATCTCTTTGACTGATGAAGAAAAATCTCCAGATGCAGCTATCTAAAAAGAGGAACACAGAAATACATGGCATTTCAGAACTGATGCTTAGATTTACAGGATTTGCCCTTCTTTCTATTCTGTGTAATATTTCTCTTAAGAGGATAAAGGAAAAACATGACAGCATTAAAAATGCAACAGAAATAAGCAAGAGAGAGCCTTCCAAATACATGTGGAGTTCAGAAAAAAACTCTGGAAATGTTAACCTTTGAGCTCAACCACACATTCAGTGGCAACATTTTAAACCATGCTCTGCATGGCTGGTGACAGGGAGAACCTGCTACACGCTGGAGTTCAAAATCACCTTCCTGAGGATCCCTTGTTGTTGGGTAGGAGATAAGTCAGACAAGTGCTGGGACGTTGTGCCTCGAATAAGCTGAGAGAGCTCCCGTGGGTTCATGCTGAAGAGGGACTGGGTGCTGATGCCCGTTACCAAAGCACCCATTTGACTGACGTTGTGGAACGATAACACCTGCAGAGAGAACAGCACAAACAGGAGGTTTTCTGGCTGGAGAACAGCAGATATATTTAAAATCAAAAGTCAATAAATAAACCAAAGCTATTACTGTTGAACACTTAATACATTTCTCGCCTGGGGATGCACTTTCTGTGTCTGTCCAGAAAGCAAGTGCATGAAGTTTCTCAGAAGTTCCTTTTTCTGAAACTTCAGCAGGACCCTGATTCCTCCCATTACTGTGTATTTGAATATACAGTCTGGGACCTCTGATCATGCAAATTCTGCTTAGGGCAGTGACACACACAAAATAATATACACAACTGCCAAATACAAGCATTCCTTCTCTCTGTTACACTAGAGAATTACTTTGGGAGGTACAGTCTTGGATGTTTTTATTTGATTTAAACACATTTTCCAGACCACAAACTTTTCAAAATCTATGGTTATCATTGAGAAAAAGCCATTTCACTTTTAAAAACAGGAGGTAGGAAAGCTGTTATCACAAGGTACCTTTTCATAAGAGAGGTATTTACTGGATAAAATCATAACTTGGCTCTTTGCCCAGCCAGAGACTTGGTTTAATGTTGCAATAGCATTATGCACAGCTTCAGGTGACAGAGATTCCAGCTGACTTGAAGTTAGTCCGACCACAGCATCTGACAGAGATCCAAGGGTATCATTCAATGTCTGGTTTTGCATGGCAATGTTCAGGAGTCGGGATTTGAGCTAAAGCAAACAAAAAGAGCAGATGGGAAATAAAAACCTGCCAAGAACCAATTTCCACTATCACCCAAAACACTAACTGGAGCGTCTGGAATAGGCATTGGCAAATATTCAGTGATCACACACTTCATAAAATTTCAAAAATAGAACCACAATTGTGAAAGGGCTATGGAACAGCAGGAAAACAGAGTGACAAAAGAATGAGCATCTAAAATGGACTTCTATTCTTTGCATTCTCAAGAACTATTTTCCCTTATTTCTTAGATCACAGTGATTTTTCACTCCTTTCTTCTGTTATTCATGAAGAAAGTCCCTCCTCCTCTGTTTTCAGAATGAGGTTAGGCAAGAAGAATAAATACCACACCCACCTTGTGAACCTCAGCCTGGAAACCTCTCAGCTGATTGCATTTAATCATTTGATGAAGTAAAGCCCGGGCCACAGCTGCATCCATCTGTTCCAGGTCATCATAAAAGCAAACCAATAAACCCAGCCTATGGAGAAGAGACACATTAGCTGACTTCTGACATAAGAAGTGTGACTCTTAGGAAAGGGAAACACAGAATGTCACACCCTACTTGTGCTCAGAGCTGGAGTCATTTCTGTCTGGCACTTGTGCCTTCAACTACAATCTTTAAAACTTACCCAGCCTGAGACTGGGGTATGAGACACATGCACTGGCCTCTGCATTCAGCTGAACTCTTCCTGGATTGTTTGTGCTGCTGAAAACGTAACTGTCCTGGTTCCATTTGTCCATGGCTGGATTCTCCTAGTTAACAACTCCACTCCCCTTGGCAGTATAATCTTGAAAAGGATGGAGGGCTATTAAAAAAATCTCTGGAAATGGCTGCTGAGTTCTTATCTGGATTGACTGGATGTTTTGAGTTCTAAATCCCACCTGGATTTCACAGGCAACACAACTCATTTATGTCTCAGAGCAGCAGCTAGAGCATTACATGGCCTCTTCATCGCTTCAGGTTTAAACAAAGCCTGCTGTACTTCACATCAAACACATGACTGGCTGAGGGATGGAGACCTGAACAGTTCAGCACCAGTCAGGAGAAGGCATGCCAGGATTCCCTGCCTCAGCAGTGCCAGCACAGCAGTCTGCAAGGCCATGCTGTGGATCAGATGTGGAGCTCATGCTCCTTCACAGGACCCGTGCTGCAAGATTTAAGTCAACACTTCCATCAACCTCTGTAAAGTACAACCACAGCCACAGCTGGTGGAGAGAAGCAGCCACACCACCAAGGGGAAGTTCCTGTTGTAGGTGGCCTTTTGGCTTAGGCCTTGTGCTTATTTAGTGCCACTGCCTGCAGCCCTGCAAAGGAAGAGCTTGGAATTGCGGATCACTCTTGCTGGGCTTTGAACTTTATAGTGATGATGATGAACTTGTTTGTAGGAAGCCTGAACCAATTCCCTGTCCCTGTAAAATCTTAGTCTTTACTTCCATAATTTACAAGAACCTCAAAGATGTGGCCAAAGCCCAGCTTTCCTGCTACAGTCCCTGGTTTTTAGCAATTCAAAGAGGCAGAGTCTGGGCCATAATGTCCCAATCAACAGTGGGCATCGCTGCAGCACTATCACAAACTCAGTGAAATGCTGCAGCACTATCACAAACTCAGTGAAATTCTGCAGCACACAAAGGCTTTTATTTCCTCTAGTCCCTCAACAACAACCTGCTAGAGATATAACAATATACTGCTTCAGCAGCCCATCTGAATTCATGGGACATCATCAAACCAACATACAAATCAAAGAAACATCTATAAGAGCATTTTTATAACAAATAATTACCTTCCAATGCATTACTGCATATCCACCAAGAGCTCTTCATCTCCTTTGGGATTAGCAGCAATGAATAACACTACTTCTTAAAAGTAAAAGTGCATTTAAATCATCAGTACGGTTAAAATGAGTAATATAAACTAAGTGTGTTGTAAAAATGGAATACATTAAGGATTATGGAGCATGACATTTCCCTCATCTGTGAGAATATGGCAGCTCCTGTGAGTGACAAAATCATTTCTAAGATTTCTGACACTGAAATTTAGAGCGTGGGCATAATTCTCCTCTCGCTTACACCTCCGGCAGTGAGCAATACTTCAGGGAAGTCAGAACTGCACCGCAGCAACGACAGGAGCTCTTGAAGCCATAAAGCATATTCTCCATTAGTTTAAAACTCCAAGGTATCCCCCAAGGAGGCTACAAATAACTTCAGACAGTGGTTCCTTGGGACTAAATACACGCACTGATACGACAGCGTGAATGTAAATGCGGAGCACGGCGCATCCTCGCAGCAGCTCACACTCACTGCCTGCTTGTGAGTAACAGCAGTTTGGTTTGGTTTTTTATTAAAGTTAGTTCAGTGCTGCTTTGACAGCCCTGAACATGCAGTTTCCTGCTTACACACCCAACAGTCACACATATTTAGGCATAGCCCATGTCTGCCCTGCAGGACAAAGAGGACAGCAGGGCGGGCTTTACAGCTCCTCACTTTGTGACCTCTCTGGTGACCAAACACATCAGTTAAAAACCACCCGCAGTCCTGGCTGGCATAAGCTGAGATTTCCTCCTTCAATCCTAACTGTAACATGATTTCCACAGAACAAATCCACCTTCTATGATCCAAACAGCCAAGACAACCCATGTCCCGCTATCCCAGTTTATTTTCCTGCTGCACTGTACGACGTGACGGGTCCCAAAGACACTGCTGTAGTTTTCCTATTAATACAACAGGCATCTCCTCATTGTGCAGCAGGAGACAAAGCATTAGCTAATTAGGCACACCTCCAAAAAATCATAAAGTAGCAATTCTTCACTGTTGCTAAACAGGGCTGGATTTCAGCCTAGATTTTCCTGCTGGAAGGGAAAAGCAATGCCATATTGCTTATTGCTCCGCTCTTTTCTCCTTACTTATTCGTTCCATCCACACACAGCCATAAAAGAGAAAGAAAAGCAGTCTTGCCTGTAGACAGTTGAAGTGTTCCTCATATCAAATCCTGACGAGTTTATCCTCTCCAGGAAAGCCTGTGCAAGCTCTGGTGTGATATCATACACCGTGTCCAGCTGCTTTGTCGCGTTGTCGTAGCTGATGAACAGCCTGATCTGACCAGCACAAACAGAACCATGCAGCAGCATTGTGAAACAATTGCATCCAATAAAATCTGTGTTTGACACACTAAACTAATTGACCCCATTCATGTTGTAGAGAAAGGAAGAAGATGGATTTGGATAACGTGGTATTTCTGAAGACAAAGCTCAGTGAGCGATTCGAGCGATTCTTGGCCAAACTGTCAATTTGAGGGCTTCTATCATTGGTCCCTTTCAGCAGAAGCCACAGAATACTGATACAGATAAGTAATTACAGATTAATTATAGGCACTTTAAAATCCCAAATGTAGAAAAATATTTGTAAATAATACACTTCTATTTTCCCTTTAGTTAAAATATATACAGTTTTTTTCATGTTTTAGTTTGCATGTGTATTCATATTGTTTGTAGTTGACATCACTTTGTAATGACATACCCAACCACAGTTTGTTACTTACTTCATTGAGACTAATTTTCAGAATTTCTTCTAGTGGGAGATGGACCATGTATCTTCCCAAAATCCACAAGCTTTCTGCACTGACCCAAGAAGTTGATTCATTGAAGTCTGTTTTGTACAAATAAATACTCACTACAACGTTAAGACAGTTATTGCTTTTCAAAGATACTGTACCCAATATATTGTTACTGGTAAACAATCAAAAAAATAACTGCAAATCAGAAAAATCCTAAAAGCAGAGTGAGTCAGGTTTCCTCCATTGGCTACATTTTAGCACCACATTTTTATGAGCCCATACATTTTTTAATGAAAATGAAATAGTGTTTCAAATGTCTCAAATTTTCTTGTATGAAAACATTAATGTTTTATGCTGTCGAAATAGAAAATTAATAAAGTGTGGGACAGGAAAAATTTAACCAGTAATATTAAATATGGAGCAGTATTTTTTAAATTCTGTTTCCCTAATCAATTATATTATTTAAGGATATCAGGAAGGCATGATACTTTGTAACACTTTTTATATATATATCATATATTATTATTGATGATGCCACTTATTTCAGCAATATGCAACAGCAATAACAGAGAAAATGAAAAATGGTTCAAATACCTCTATGGAAATAGGTTGGCAAAAAATATAGAATACTGCATAACAGTTAAAAAAAATGGCATTCATTTACTAACGTTCTCCCAAGGATTGAAAATGAAATCAAGATCCAAGTATCCCTGAGAAAAAAAAGTATTTATGGCCTCTGAGCCACAGACTATTTTCTCCAAGGTATCATAATTTGGATGGCTCAGCGTGTGAAACCTCTGAACACATTCCTTGGCAGTGCTGATACCGACAACTCTGTTAGAATAAAATCATCAGGGCACTTTGAAGAGTTTTCAGTATCTGAAAAAACATCACCCTTTATCTATCAGAAGCTGAAGGACCCCATTTAGTGCTTTTTTTGAAAACACAGATCTAAGCTCCTTAACTGAGACAAGATGATGCTCCCAGCAGACCTGTCAGGCCTCTGTTTTTTAAAGTGATATTACCTCCCATTACCAGGGATATTACAAGTGTTGAAAGACATGACAGAAGAGTTAAAGAAAAACAAGCACAATTTAAGGATGTTGGCTGTGGCCTTTAGCAGAACAGAGCTGCAGGTACCAACCGTGGAAGGTGTGATCCCCAAAAAACGACCCCTTTCCCAGGTGGTCCCAGTGCTACCCACATAGAAAGTGAATAAACCACCCAATTACAGGACACTTCTGCTGTCCTGCCCTCCGTGCTGTGGCCTGTGGTGTGGATCCACCACACCTGCACTGCTTTTGGCACGTGAAGCAGCAACCAGGAGGTAAGAGAGGCACGTTCATCCTCGGCCCCTCCCGAGCTGGGTGATCTTCCACACCCCGTGGGTTCACCAGGGCTCCACACACAATCCAGGGTGACACTGGGGGATTTTCCCAGGACTGCTGAGTATCACCAGGCGAGTTCTGTATCTTTGCTTCCCCAGCAATGCCCTGGCAGTACCACCAGCTCACAGCAGTGTCATGAACTTCCTCCCTACGACTTAATGGATTACCCCAGTATTTTGAAACAGCTGAAGACCCAGGGGACAAATTTAGCTCCACGGAAGTAAATGGGCATTTTGCCCTTCATTTCTGGGGAAAGAGGAAGAACATACACATCCAGAAGTCTAAAATGCTCACAGGACAGCTCTGCTGGGATGCTCAGTTAAAGTCAGGCAGTGGCTGTGATGGTTCAGCGCTGAGGCAGAGCCCCTCATGAAGCCTGTCCTGCACTGGCACAGCTGTGGCACAGCTGTTCAAGGCACATTAACCAGGCAAACAGATGGGGTAAAATGCACACAATCAGAATTAATTAACTGTGTTTTTATCCGGTCCCTTTTCTGACCGAGTCAGTGCCATGTGCTTTCACAACATCCTGCATTTCTTTTGTTTTTAAGCAGTGCATTGGCTAATGCATCCTGAGCCAGAGCTATTTTTCTAGTCTGAATAGGTGTTCAGACCTGAACAACCCACCTTGGCAGAGCACCTGACTACTGTATCCTATTTCAGTCTTAGAAAAAGTACAGAGAGAAAAGATCAGAGCACTAGAAAAAGACTGAGTACAGCTCTGTGCAGAAGAGATGAAGAGTCCATTGGTTGGACTGAATGATCTTAGAGGTCTTTTCCAACCTTAACAATTGTAGGATTCTATTTTATAAGAACAAGCATCTTTGGAGAACTATTTGTCATGAGTAACAAATATATTACATTTACTGTATTTTGGAGAAAAGGTATTCTAGACAGCTACTCTTAAACAGACCGCTGTTAAATCTGGGAAACAATTCGACACAATGGATAGGCCTTTGCTGACCTTTTTAGGACAAGCAAGGAGAAAATACTTTGTATGTAACATACCACTCCTGTTATAGGATTTTTGTAGAATCTGCTTCATCCAGCCATACAGAGCTCTCTGAGAATTTGCTGAGGTTTTGTCATAGAGGTCCTTGAATAATGATGACCTAAGTGATACAAGGGCATGTTAGTTCACTTTATTTAAAAAAAAAAACAAACCAAAAACAACACATAGAAAAATTATTTTATAAACAGCGACACATAAGCAGAAAGCTGTATCTGAAAAACAAGACTGAGACCAGCAAATACGACAGAGTATTAATTGTGTCTGAAAAACAAATGGCTTACAGGTTTCTGAAAGCATCCTCCAGCAGAACGTCTGGGAGGCTCCCAATGACATCAGGTTGGAGATAGTTCACCGCTGACACGTGCAAAACCTGGCTTAGGATATCCACACAGTCCAAAGCACTCAGAGCCAGGAAGCATTTATCCAGTGTTACAAGGAACAAGGTCCTGTTTACTCCTGGGCTTTGAAAAATTCTCTCTCTAGTCTCGTCCCAATCAAGGATAATATTTCCCACTTCCTGCAAGCAACAGAGGGTTATAAGAACATCTCTTTGATTAATTCAATACACTGTTCATTTTGAGGCCTGACAGAGAGCATTCTACAAAGAATATGGTGCTGTTCTCATGAGAAATTCCTGCAAAACACTCTGTTTGCATTACTTCAGGTAATTCTTTTCAGGCATCGGGCAGAGTACAGCTTGATTTTTTTTTTTTACAAAATCAAAATGAAACACAGAAAAATAACCGAAATGGCTGAAATCATAGTGTGTGCTCCTATGAAAGAATTAGCTACTTGGAAAATGAAGGGATATTGGAATTGAAAGGGTATTATTTCTCACATAATTTAATAAACAGACATCTCTAGAATAGAGCTTTTCCATGCAGTATCTCTTGCAGCGGTTACTGCAAACATCCCTTCCAGAAAACGGGGCAATATCAAACAGTGTCCTGGGGATTCCCTGGGCACCCGGGGTACCATCTCACAAGCTGAAGTGTCCAGGACAGCCTGTTCAGAGCTGACAGTCCTGGTGATCTACAGTTTATTGACAGGGCTCACGCTCTGCTGCCCTGGCTCCCAGTGCTCGGTGCACACCTGATCTGTGTGCTTTGGCAGCAGGAGCTGCCCCTCCATTGTTTGAACAGTGGATTATACAGTGTTTGCTCTGGGCAGTCACCTCGTGTGCCTGAGGATGAGCTTTCCCTTTCTCCCAGGTCCATCTCCACCCCCTCAGCGATGCCCATGCTGGAGGCCCTTCCAGGGGCAGCAGGGAAGATCCAAGTGCTGTCACAGCTCAGGCTGTGATCCCACCTGCACTGCAGATCCCCTCGGCAGGGACAATCCTCCCTGGGAGGCCCCCACTGACTCTGAGAGAGGCTTTTCAGATGGGTCACACAGGAACACACCACAGAGACCAGCAAATCACAGAGGAACACACCACAGAGACCAGCAAATTGCGTTATGCTGCCTCCCCTCCAAATTCTCCAACAGTTTGCTCACATGTTCCTATAACTAATTAACAAAATTACTAATTTCACCTTCTTTAGTCACTTTTAAGAAGAACATACTCCCTGAGAATAACTGGTCATACCTACCTTACATATTGGAGTAGGAAGGTGAATCATTCTCTGGAGATCTGTTTCTCTCTACTGATGACAGTGAAAATCCAAAGGATAACTTGCACTTGGCAGCAGACTTTTAGACAGTAAGAATTAAATGAAATAAGTCTAACCTAAGGAGGGGGGCTCCTGGAATCTAATCTGAGCCAGGTAAGTAACTGCACAGTGTCTCCTGTGAGCCCCCCAGTCTGTTCTCTCCCATTTATCCAAACCACTGACTGCAGCTTTTCCTTTTCACAAGTGCAAAGGGACTTACAAGATGCTCCTTCCTGCTGTTGAAGAGGTACTTCATTGCAGTTTGGAACTGCTGCTGATCAAGCTGTTGAAACTCGGACAGTAGTTGCCTGGGCTGGTATAAAAGGTTCTTCAGGTAACTTTGTATGGACATCTGAAGTATAGAAAAATAAGTGTAATACACATGAAACTCATACTGTTATTCTAGGGGCACCTTTTACTCCCTGAAAATCCTGTGCTCAAGGAGAACTAAGCGCTTAGCTCCTGTACTGTCTGTGTTGTCAATGACCAGAATAACTATTCTCCACACAAACTGGAATCAAAAATTATCTAAATGTATTCTGAAAGACAGTTATTTTCAAATCCTATTCTTGGCTTCATGAACAAGTCCTCCCCAAGGAGCCTTTTAACAGAGGTGCCTCAGTTTCTCACTTCATAAAACAAGAGTAATAAAGCTTTTCTGCCTCACACAGCAGAGTTGTGAAAACGAAAGTTTTAAAGAGCTAAAGAAAAAAAAAAACATCTACTGTGTGCATATTATTATTACTCAAAAAAGGGAAGGAAATGTGCAATTTCCAATGGGAGGAAAAGTGTGTAGCAGGTCATAAGCCAAAAATATTCTCTCTCACATCAACCTGCACTACCAGTTAACAATCTTGTGTCTCTTGTGAAAAATCCAAGGGGAATCAAAACACTGGAACAGAAAGCACTGTAAGGCTCATTAGCAGCAGACTGGAATAAAATCCCTTCTAATTCCTGACAGAATTATTTCAGAATTGGTCTGGAATTCGTGTTGCAGTTCATTGCTGCCTTTGCTTAACTTGCACTGCCACCAACAAATACTGACAGAGGAAAAGCAAAAGGATTGTTGTTATTATTATTTCTGATTTGTATACTCCTGCAATCTTAGGGGAAAAAGACAACCAAAAAACCTATTCTTACATAGCTGCTAGACTCTAGATGTGTTAGCTACCTCTATTATTGCCTAGTTTTGGCTACAGGGATAAGTTGCTTTTTTAATTCCTTTTTAGATAAAAATTGTCATGCATTTTAAATGTCACAAACCTGGAGGCTGCTAAGAGTAAACATAACTTCCTGGGCATGAAAATATGCCATGACTTTTGTAAGCATATCTGCTGTCCAGGCATTAGAACTGTAACAGAAAACAGGACCAAAAATGCCAGTAAAATAATATAACATGTAAAATAGCAGATTACAAGAGTAAAACAGAAAACCAAGCAGCGCTATTAACACCATAATGACATGAGTATTCAGCTTTTTGGCCCAACCAGAGTAATAGTTTATCTATCTAATGCAATGAAAATACATGGTTCAATGAAGAATGAAATTAATTAGTTACGTTTTTTTCATCTAATTCCACAGCCACCCACAATAATCTCAGTTTTCTAGGGTGTTGCCATTACTACCATCTCCAGGATGTGCTTCCTGGCTCCCCCTTATGCCTGTTCTCTGCTTGCAGAAAGCACAGGGAGGAAGGTCTGCTGCCTTTCCCTCAGCAGAGTCATTAATTTCAATGTCCTCTTCACACTGCCACTGATTTCCACAAAATACGTAGGAGTGGAATGGCCTTTGAGGCTTATACAGCTCTTTCCAATTTAGACAAAATTAGCAACTAATTCAGAAGTCACCAGGAGCTGGAGGATGGGGAGACTGGGACTGAAAGAGGGAGGTGGACAGAAAGCTGGAACTGCATCTAATTTCCGTAAGCAGCCATTCTGACACGTATGAACAAAGTCAATTATCAGACCTTTGAAAACTGCTGCAGGTATTTATCCTCAGTCTCATTCTATGCGTGTTGGGGTGCTTTTTTTGTTTGTTTGTTTTTTGTGAAAAACGGCTTTTTCCATGTTAAGAGGAAATACTCCTCCCAGGAGATCTAAATCAAAGTATTCATATGTGCCAATTTTACTCTATCCATAATGTCCCAGGTTCTGTGGAAATGAAACAGATCATATCTGAAGTGCAAGATAATACTGAAAAATCAAGCTGGTGAGAGCAATACATTACCTTTGAAAATTAAGTATATCGAGGAGGGCTGCGTATGAAAAACGGAACATAAAAAGTTATGGTGAGATACTGAGTTTTAATTCATTTTAGAAGTGTAAGTGGGAACAACTTTGTACATTACCATTCAGATATTTCCCAGTTATTACTTCCTCCTATGGAAAAAATTGTAAATATATGTCATAAGTTATTATTTTTAGATAATAATATAACGTGTTAGTAGAAAGATCAAATAAAAATACTAACCAGAGCTTTGTGTAACAATGGAGGCAAATCTGTAAAAGATTATCCCGTTACTAGAAGTTAATTTAATGTTTTATCATTCATGTGACACAGAAATACATGTATTGTATGCAGTGATCAAAACTATATGTACATATATAATTTATTTACAAGCATTTAATGCAGTTTTGATTCAATTAATTTACAGAAAAACAGTGAAAATAAAAGGTTATTAAATAATAATCAGTCTTGGTGAAATTCTTTGCTGGCATAGCTCCATGAATTCAAATTCGAGAGAGAAGAGACTTTGGTCCTAGTTACTAAACAGTGCTGCACCTAATTTATTACACAGCTTTTTCCATCCACACAAAAGACACTCCTCAGACAGGAGTTCTGGTCTTACCTTGAGAGCTCTGACTGCGAGCAGTCTCAGCATGATTCACTGATATCAACAAGAAACATATCTTCAAAAGTCTGGACATTTCTTCTGGTATTTATTAGAATCAAAAGACATTTGGATTGAAAAGGAAAATAGAAAGAACAGAGTCAAAAGGCAATATTCACCCCAAACTTTCAGAGCTATAAATCAGAGACAGCCTGTGCTGTGGAGTACAGATAGGGATCAGAATGACGTAAAAATGTTTGCTCCCAAGTTTTTAATTAGATCTTTTTCCAGGATAGAGATATTTTTTATGCAAACACACGCCAAGTGTGCATGTGCAGCCAGATTTATTTCCCTTTTACCAAGTGGCTTGTTTAATTTTCTTTCCAGTAGCACCATTTATTTACTAAGCCACACTCCAGCTAAATATGACTTCAGTGCAGGTTTGTTAAAGCAAGAAAACAAATCCTTTTAAAATTAGATAAAATAGAAGAGAAATAGAGGGAGTGAAAATGGAAAGAATAAAGAAGCTCCAAGCAAAGCCTAACCCTTCCCCAGCTCGTCGGGCTGTGCCTGCACCATCACTGCAGACAGGTCTGGGACCTCCACTTGCAGCTCTCTGAACTCACAGGGTGGGGGGTCTGGCCCTGCCCCTGCCCCTTCCCCTGGACAGTGCAGGGTGCTCCAGGCAGGGAGAGGAAGGAAAGCTCCCCTTCCCTGCTGCCAGAGCTCTGCAAAAAGGGAGCGACCGCCCTCCTGCTCTTTTGAAGCAGAGGGAGAGTGACACATTTGGGTGCAAGACCCTGTCACTTCATTTAGATGGATCAAAGTTGCAGTCTTTGCACTCAGGAGAAGTGTGCCATCGGTATTCCACCATCACCTCGGATGCAGTTTCATGGAAATAGATGGTTTAATAGCTTTTACCAGCCCTGCTGCCCTGTGCTGTGTGGCAGAAAGATCTCTGAAGGATAAATTAGCTGCAAGGGCAGTAAGGAGATACCCAGAGCTTTTCACTGGGGTGTCACTGGTTCTCATCAGAGAAGCCTGGCAGTCTCACAGTTGTCCTAAACAAAATGAATGTGTTGCTTTGGCTCTAGTTCCTGCAGGACAAGGATCCACACTGCAGTAATGCCACGGAATGGAAAGGAAGCTGGGGCTGAGCAGGTCTCGCTCACAGGAGATTCCACAGCCACGTCCCCTCTGTCCATGAGCTGCTTTAATCCACAATGGACTGAGATATTGCAGAGAGGACCTTCTGCCTCTGCACCTCCACCTGCTTAGCCCTGAGTCACCACCCCCACAGGTAAAACCATTGATTAATCTGATACTGGATGATGCCCAACTCCAGAGATCGTGGCTCCTTACACTGGGATAAGTCACTGATTTTAAAAAATGACATAGAGGGCCCCACCGGCCAACTTGGCTCTGACCCTGAGATGACTTTGTTAGGTTTTCTCTCCCTTTCCCTCGTTTCAAAGGTTTATCTGCAACACACCGAATTTCTGCATTCCCCTTTGTTTGGATCCATTCTCGCTCTCTCTTTTTTTCCTTTTTTTCAAAGTCCTCTGCCACAGCTTGAGTTACAGATCTGAACATTCGATAAATACGAACTCCTTTCTTGGATTGTTTAATCTCATGTATCAAGGTACTCTTTTATGAAAACCTCTTTCAACAGCCTCCAGCAATACTTCAGTCTATTGCAAATACTTAACTCCAGTCTTGTAACAGAAGTGACTCAAGCTGACAGATGATGAAAAATTTAAACATCAGACTTTAAGAACTATCGCCTCTGTCTTGTTTTTACACACACTGAAACCCTTTTCAGCTATTCTTTTGGGAGCACCACAATACATGTCTCTCATTCAGATATATCTGGTTTCCTAGACAATGAACTTACTTGTGTTTGTTTCTGCCTTTGCCCTATTAATTTTGCAGTAAGGTTTGATTACTCTGCATAGTTTAAATCATGCTTCCAATGTCAGTCCTGATTTGTTTATTCTAATTCATTCACTTTGATCAGGGAATGTATTTTAATTAAAGCATGCTAACTCAATATATAAGGAGATAAAATACTAAGGGAAAGTGCTTTTTCATCCTGACTAATTCAGGCGGACAATCAGCAGGTGCAGAAAAAGTCTGCTGTGAAATAGCCCTGCTTGGCAAGACAGTCTGTGGAAAATAGTTCCTTTTGTCAGTGCAACTAAGTCTGTTTGCAGTCCACTGCAGCTTTCAGACAATCCCAAATCACTCTGTGGGGATCTCTTGCAGATCCTATCCAGCATTTCCCCGGAGATGGTTCCCTGCATATGCTGTGATCAGATCTCTGACAAGCCACCCTTAAGGAGCTCCCAGACCGCCTTCTCCTCTTGCTCCCTAAACAGCCGCTCTTCCACGTACAGAAATCCTAGACATTTTATCACCCTCTCCAATGCAGTTGCTGCCTTATCTGAAGTGGGATAACCAGAAAGCTGACCTCATAATCACAAGTCTTGCTGATAAGCCCTTGCACTGCCAGTGCCCACCCCCGCGCTCTCAGCACCTCTGACCAACAGCCCCACATGTAGTGCGGGAACCCGCAAGGGGTCCAGGCTGGAAAGGGGGAGAGGGGAGGGCAAAAGAGAAGAAGGAGACTGTGGGTTCTCGGGGAGAGCCAGGACCCCGGAGCACTTTACCTGCCTCTGCAGTGCGCGTCTCCTTCCCAGTGCCAAGAGCTGGGCGGCTCCAGGCAGGGTCCCTGAGAGCAGGGGCAGGGACAGGGGCAGCACCGCCCCGGGTGTCTGCTCAGCAGCACCGGCCTTCAGCCAGAGGGGAGGGGAAAAACCTCCTCTGTGGGGGGCTCAGGGGGCAAGGGACTCCCACGGCAGGCAGGAGAGGATGTTTTCCCTCCTGAGATGAAGAGACCTCAAGGAGCTGTGTGGGGATACCCAGGGCTGGGCTGGTGCTGCCCCGCTCCCCCCCATCTCCCCACCCCAAGCACGGGTAGGGGGCCCTGGGCTCCTCAGAGCAGAACGTGAACTGACCTGCCATCACCCAGGAAAGGGGGCTGTGGTTTGGTGAGACGAAGTTGTTCTAACTTTGTGTTGAAGGTTTCTGGCTAAATCACACCCTTGCGCAGCATCTTCTTCCTGCGATGCAACACAGCCAGTGCCGCCCTGACAGAACACACAGTTTAGTTACTCTCCAGGGCAAAACACAAGTTAGTGAGACCACCAAAGGAAAACTTGCACACTTGTCTCCCACAGCAGGACAGGAACGGCAGAGGGACGAGGCAGGACTTCCAAACCCGGGAGTGATGAGTCTGGACACTGCAGTCACAACACGTGCCCCCTTAGATGACATCCTAAAGTATTTTGGGGAATTTATTGAACTACTGGACTTGAGTTTCATGGGCTGTGAGCAGGTACTAACTGCACACAAATGCTCTCTCAAGGCCTGAAAGGAGAAGGAAGCCCCTTTCCTGGCAGAATGAGCTGCACTGCTCTCCTTCCCTCACAAGGAACTCTGGCTTTAGAAATTCAGGTGTAGGTACAGTCCCTCAGAGTTATTCCATTTATTCAACAGGACTAAGCAGGTTTTCCACCCTGCTGAATTTAGGCTTACTCGTAGAAAGCTTTTCTCCATTACTGCTCGTGTTTTAATTCCCCATCTCAAGTGTAACAATACTTGTTTGAACAAAGTGAACAAAGTAGATCATAAGAAAGAATAAACCCCCCCCCTATTATTTACATTGTACCTTCTGTCCCGAACCTTCTCAAAGCTATTACAAACTGAAGTTCTAAGTAACAGGACTAAAAGACGAGAGACATGAAATGCAGTCCCTTGGGTGATTTTTAACCAGTGGGAATAAACACTTAAATACCTTTTAAGAAGTTTAATACATATTTGCTACTTTAAGCTAAATTCATTACACATTAAAAAACATTTTCCCCCTACCAGATGAGTACAAGATGAACAGAAGATAAATTAATGGATTCACTCCATAGCTCATTTTCCCAACAGACAAATCTCACTGTACTATGTACAAAAATTCAACAGCACATCCTGAAATGAGAATAACACTGAGTCTGAATTACTGTTGAAAAACCCCCACTGAATCAACCCCCTCACCCTAGCCTACAGAATACTCACTACTCCACAAAGATTAGGGAGAATAAAATGTTCATAAATTGGCAAGAGAAATCATTAACCACCAGGCAAAGCCAGGCCAAGGTAAACCTAAAATGACACATTCATGGCACCCCACCTGGCGTAAGATCACCAGTAACAATAAAAACCCCAACACACAACTTTTTTTAGACTTCAAAAGCAATATAAGTCAGTTCTTACTTTACTTACCAGATGATATAAAAGCTGAGGTTTCTCTGCTCTCTCACACTTACATCCCAAGCACTGCAAGACATATAGCTGCCAGTTCTGTACTATTTCTGTTGCTGCTTGTTGTTTTAAAGGTTATATCCCAACTGCCAGAAATCATCCACTTTAAACAGTTTTTTAAAACAAGACATGTTAAAAAAATAGCATTTGTTTAGTGCTCCTGAAGAAAATGTCTCAAGCTAGCAAAACCCTTACAGTCAAGTCCCCAGGGCCTGATCCTCAGAGGCAGCTGGACTCACAAAACTTGCAAGAAACCGCCTGCAAGTTTTTTGAGCTGAAAACATTTGGGAACAACTTGCTCAGAGAGCTTGTTATTAAACCCATCACTTTAAATTGCAGTTTTGGCAAGTTCTACCATAACCCCTTTAGCTGGAAGATGGCATATGCAAAAGCAATGAGAATTTATGAGGCTTTGAGAGGAACATGAAGGAAACCCAACCAAAAGTGATACATTTTTTGTGGACTGTTATCCCTTCAAACAATAATCAAATGCTGTTTAAACAAATGCAAGGTGGCGCTGCTGCTTGGTTCTCAACACAAAGAGCAGTTGCTGCAGGTTAAGTGTGGCTATGGTTACAAAAATGAACACAAAAGTTAATGCAAAAGTCATCTCAAAAAAGTTTATTAGCATGATTAAAAACGTGAAGAATGACAGTAAGAAAGTAACTTAGCATGGAAGAATATCCATTTTAACAGTATTTATTCAACAAGGCTTGAACTGAATGGATAACTTTATTGCCAGATTTCGCTTGATTTCTTTAACAGTTCACACTGTATCAGGTTCACCATTATTAGGAATATTGCTTTTGTTTGGATCTGATCCCTGTTGCAGGTAAATATAAAAAAATATCCCCCATTGCTGCTGGATTGCAGAATGCATTGTTGGTTTAAGAGCAAGTAAAAAAGAAATTCTCAATGGAGGAGTCTGTTTAAAAAACGACCATTCCCTCCCCCCTTCCCCCCCAGTCACACTACAAAGAAATACATTAGTATTTTGGCCTTTTAAATTTCTTACACGGTATTTATTTAGCATGGCAATCCCAAATTCCCTCCCTTTTAAGTAACCATAAATCAAAACCCTCTTTCAGAGGCTTCTCCTTGGGTTAGATTGTGGAGGTTTACTTCAGACACCTTACACTGGCTTGAGGACGAAGACAGCGTCGTCCAGCACGTAGTAGTCATTGTACATGTCACCCTCACACAGGTATGGCAGTCTGGTGAAAGCCTCTATGGCAAAACCAGCTTTACTGAAAACTTCGGGCAGGCTGTTCACCTGCTCTTCCCAAGTCTGCCCTTTGATTTCCAGAACTTCTGAGGGCTTTTCCCACTTGCCGCCTACTGAGGAAGCAGAACAGTTTTGTTTCAGTTATAAAGCAAACTTTACAGTGTTGTATTTTCTTACAGAAAGCATCATTACACTGAGTATGTTCCATGCCACTCCACACAGCAGCCTGACAAGCTACTTGTAGACCTGTTACAAAATCAGTTCAAGTTTTTTCCTAGAGTACAAAAGCAGCAGCTTCTCAAGGTTATCTTTTGTTCCATTTTTAACTAGCAGTTCCAAGAGTGGCTGGAAGGTACCTTCCACTACTGAGGCTGGTGTTCAGCAGACATGGACAGACAATTTAATAAAGCTATGTTCCATCTTTATAACATCCTTTATGCCCACTGTCTGGCCAAAGATGGCTGCAGGTAATTACAGTAAATAGAATCAGCAAGCTGAAAGCTATGAACTGTGAAAATTATGAAGGTGTGAAGCTTCCTCCACATTACAGTGGATGGCTACCGAATCTTTGTGCCTCCAGTGGCCACTTACCAGCTGACACAGTAAAGGCTGCTAAGGGTCATAGCTATAAAAAGCCAAGCACCTTGCATCATGCTGGAAAACATGCTACTGGTTATATACAATGGAATAATCTGAAGGATTACAGGTACGACTCTCTGAAGTTCAAAATTTAAAATTCTTCCCTCATTTTCCAAGCGGTGTCACGCACAAAACCCAAAAGCTTTCTGGTTTGTTCTGTACTTTTAACCAGTTTGCTAAATGCAGTAGTAAACACCCTTCTAAACCGGAAGTTCTACATCTTGTGATTCAGACAGTTCTGCAACTCCAAACATTTCCTAAGTTCCTCTTCCTTCATGCAGAATCATTTCCAGAGAGACACAAGAAATGGCACCTTTCAACAAACTAAAAAATGTGCTAGTGCTGGCGTTTGACTGGATTCTGTACAGTGCTGGTAAGACTTCTTTTAAGTTTCTTACATTTTCTCATGTAACAGCAGTTACACAAGATTGAGAATTTTGTGGTGATTTGCAACAGAGCTATAAAATAAGAACAGTGAAAAGTTCTTCTGTGAATCAAGTTAATTTCTACTATTTTCACACAACTTCCAAGTTAAACAACTGCTAGCAAATGCTTTTTCTTCCAAAAGTTTGAAATGCTCATGTAAGCTGTGATTTCTGAGGCAAATCTTACTGCACTTCCCTGCTCAGAACAATCCCGCAGCAGCCTGAGCTCAGTGCAACTGTGTTTGTTTGGGAGGAGGGTTTGGGAAGCTCAGCAGGCAGCGCCTACATGACCTGAGGCCACAGAGTCCTGCTCTGCAAGGCCATCAGAGCCCCTGGGTACGGTGGAAAAGAGAAGGGGATCATCTGCAGAAGCACAAGGTACTGTCTTGCACCACACAGGGAGCAAGTACACCCACAACTTACATTATTACAATCTGCAGATTGCTGTGGAATGGCTCTGATGTTGATCTGACGCAGAATGAGAGTTTCATTTTATTCCTGTAAAAGTCACAGATGCTGAATCTGCTTGGATTTGGTGAGCAACATGATGAAGTGCCAATGCTGACTGCTCACCACGGACAGGCTTATGAACTGTGCATGAACAGTACTAAGAGACTTCAGTTTATTTCTCTTCTAAGTTGTTATTTTTTGGGAAGTAGAAAAGGATGCTGTTAAGCTACTACCTTCATTTTCAGTGCAGTAATCTTAATTCCATAGTTTATTCAAATAAATGGCATAGTTATTTAAAATTTAAATATACTGAAACAGTATTTACATTATGGATTTCAATAAGGACTTGAAAAAATCTCCCAGACCAGTCATATTAAACCTTACCTTTCAGTTCCTTAATTAGAATTCTCCGATTAACCTTCCTGTTTTCTCTGCACACATCTTTAAATGTCAGAACTAACAAGTACTATTATTATCCTTAGAAGTCGAGAGTCAATATATGCGATGAAGTGGAATAATGTCTAGGAACTATTGTGAATTCTAATCAACGTTATGAAGTTGTCATAAATTGAGGCATTTATAATTCAGCACTTCCACTGCCTGCCATCAGGTTGCCTTGCTTGACTCAGATCAGGAGCAGTGGAGAGAGAAAGCCCTGCAGAACTGCTCTCTGCTGCAGATTGTACCTTGCTTTTTAACTGTCCCTCACATCACCGATTGTTCCCTCCCAACAGGTGTTGCACACACCTGCCAAGTCACCGTAACACAACCCCGCTTTCAGGAAGCTGACTCCTCCGCGGACAGTGTGGTCCTAACATGTGCTTTCTCTGCCTCTGGATGCTCCCCGGCCCTACCTGAAGCTCTGTGGTTTCGCTTTTTAACCAACACACATCAGGATTTGTGTACTCCCGCATGCAGAGACCAGCAGAAGTACAAAGTACATTTATCAGAAAGCAACACTTCACTTGAGATCAAAAACCTGACCGTAGAAGACAATGCTGTTTATATCTGTGGAATTGCCTTCTCGGATTCACATTCACCCCGTTCCAAACAAACAGGAGATGGAACAGTACTAATGAAAACAGGTCAGTTGTTCATTCCTTCTTAGAAGAAATAAATTATCTTTTCTAAACACTCCTTCTATTTATCCTTTCAAGGATGACATTTAAGATGGAAATATCAACAAACCCGTTAGGAGTAGCGTGACTATATTAAAATGTTAATAGTAAAACCATTCTAAAAATAAGCATCTCAGCCTTGTTTGCTAATTAGACTGTTCTGTCACAGGATGCAAATGATTAGAACTCTACAAAAGATAGAAGTTTTGTACTGCTGCTGTCTAACCATACTCTACAGCCTCTTACCTAAAGGCTTTAATAAAAATCAGAAAGGAAGTATCAACAGAAAAATGAGAAGGAACGAAACCGATATTTAGAAGACATATGTGCAGCAGAGACCAGGGTCTGACCTGGGGGTTCACTGTGCCAACCTGAGACAAAGGTTTTAGTTCTAAACCTTTGTACCACTTGCTTTCTGGTTAATAAAGTGATAAGACTTCAATAACTACATTTAACTTTTACATGCTAAAATATGGAAAGAAAATAAAAAGGAAGCACCTAGCTGGATTATTACTTTCTGTATTCCTTCCTCTATTTAATTCAATTCCAGGACAGAAGTCTGTGAGCTTTACTCAGAGGTACCTTTACAAAAGCAGAAAACTGGATTCCATTCTCTCTCTACCCCTAAAGAAAGGGTTCATAATCAAAATTAACAGGTTTCCATTGCCCTTGCAAACATCTGGGGAAACAAAAAGGAAAATGATCTCACTAAGGAATTTAGACCGAAAAGGAACCAGAAAAATATTGATGAGGATCAGGTTGTTTAATTGCCCAGAGGGAGGGGGGCGGAATGGAGAGAGTTAAGAAAATGATGCGAATCAGAAGAACTGTCCTTTATTCTAACACTCACTTTTAATAATGGAGCAGGAGAGCAGCACAGCAATGGGAAACTCGCCTTTACCTTCATGATCATCATCTCGTCCTTACTGTTTGTGTACAGTTCTACTGTGTTCACGTTCTTTGCAGTCTACAAGGTAGGCTCAAAGGGGTAGTTCATTTTGCAAATCTGTGCAGTTTTAACATCTCCGTAAAGAGATTAAAACCGCCTTCCTGGATTTCATAACTTTTATGGTTGTTTTAAAGAGGTGGCTGGTTGAAGTTCATGTGCTGCACACATTTAGGAACGCTTGTGTGGCACATACCTGGACTCAACAGCAACCATGTTTTCTTTTTTCAGTGAAGTGTCTAAAAGAAAAGGTATTCTGAGGTTAAAATTATCCTGAGAGTATTAATCAGGACATTATAAACACACTCAAAAAGCAAAACTAGGAATTACCATTGTAACTCATCAACTCTCTGGATTAATTTCCAGTAAAAGGAAAATAATTTAAATTTCCTGTCAAAATTAGGTTGTGTCTCAGGCAGGTCCCACTGTACTCAAAGCAAAAATACTTGTAATATCTACTACCAGAAGCTGAAAAAGGCTCCACACACGTGAAAGCTTCTGATTTTTACAGTGACATAAACTGATCTAATGAATGACTTATCTACAAACTGACAATGCAGAAGGGCAACACTTTTAACTGTTCTGTTTGCTTCTCTTCTTCTGTTTTAATTGTTTTTTATTTTCCCTCCAGTTAAAACCCAAGCTGCTAAAGAAAAATGGAAGATCAGAGAACTGTGTATGTTACCACTTCCTTTGCCCTGTCTGTCATTCACAGCTTCTTTTTTCTGTCTTTTTAAAGTATATCGGGCATCACATTTGTGATTAATTGATAATTCGGTTAAAAAAACATTCACAGCTGTTAAGGCTTCACTTCAGATTGGTATGAAACTAGTTATGAGCTTATATTTACCTCATTTTAACTAATTTGTTGATTCGTTTTTAACACACTGGATACATAATAATCTGTGTAGAGGCCATCTCCACCACACAGGTTTTAAGTAAATTTGGTTCAAGCTTCTGAAAATAACAGGTGTTGCTATTAATTTTCTGGTCCACTTAAAGAAGTATTTAAAACAAATCTATTAAGAATCTCTGTCACCATGTATCCTTGAATAATAAACCCGAAGCCATTTAAATACCCATTAAAGAAGGTATGTTTTCTTGCATATCTTTCCTTTTCTTATGTATGTGAAGTAATGCAATAGTAATGTAATTTAAAACCCTCCTGCCTGCCAAACCATCTGCTTTTAGAGTGTTATTTAGTAATGTTCCCAAAGATACTGCCAGGTAAAAACGCAGGACTATCAAAGCTAGGAAAAGATGTTTCCCACAACTTAAAACGTTGCAATAATCTAAAATACTTTCAATAATTTGCAGAAAATAAATAGTGGACGAAAAGTTTTTCAAGCAATTGCCCAGGAACTTCAAAAGCACAAGTTTGCTGAGCACTGCCAACAGCCTGTAAGTACCCATCAATACCAAAATTTATGGGGAACCAACATTTTTTAAGAGTATACCATTTCTATATCCTCCGGAAATAGGCTTTTCTCTTTTAAAGTTGATAAAGGCCTAAAAAAGAATTCTGCACAACAGTCAAAAACACTATAAAGCATTCTAAATGACCATACATATATAATTATATATACATATATCTATGATACTATATAATCTATAAAATATATGCATGGACACTTAAAAACGAAACTTCCATAAATTTGAATTTTGCCAAGATGGCAGAATTTCTTTTTTGAGGCAAACACCTTTACATATATTAAAAAAAATCCACATCAGTAAGAAAATACTTCTGCGTTTTTCCTTCAGGATGACTTGGAAGATGACAATGTTTACCAGAACAAATGAGCACGTGCAGCAGTTCAGGTCTGTTCCGTGTCTGTCGTGCAAGCAAAGGGGCAGGTGAAGAAGTGAAGCTTCTTCACAGACCTCCTTTGCTTTAAAGGGAGGTGAAGGACACTGCCCTGCAAGGTTTTCTCAAGAGGATTTTCTAAACAGATCACCAAACCCAAGGGCACTCACTGTACATTACACCTGTGTTACACATTCCATTGTCCATGCTGCAGGAATGAGAACTGTGGGAAAAGAGTCCCTCTCTCATAAGACAACTGCTGATGCTTCAGAAAAATTTCCTTTTTCAGTTTAGATTTAATTCTATGTATTTTTTTTTCTTTTTACATAAACTTACATGTATTCCTTTTATATGAATTGAGCATTTGTGAAAGATGTATGACATTTGACAGCAACAGAAAATAAATTCGTTTCATAGGTGAAATTCTGGGTTTAGTCCTTGTTAATGTGATAGCTATTGATGTAAAATATACAGACCAACAGCTGCAGAGCCTTAACAAGAGCTTAAACAGAGCAAACCCTGTGTATTAGACAGGCAAGCAGAAAAAAATGACTATATGAACACATGTCCTATCATGGCAAAGCTCATTTGGGATGGGAGTTTATTCCTAGGCTATCTAGGAAAGGAAAGTAGTGGCCATTGTGAAAAGGTTACTTCTCCAATACTAAAATTCACTTGCTAGACAAAAAAATCCCCCTCTTCCAGTCCCACCACCCAAAGTCAGGATTACCTGGAGCACCAAGTTTTGCCTTTCTGTGCCTGTTCAACATGGACACAAGCACAAAACAGAACTGTATTACCCAGTCAAAGGCAGGATAACTTTTTTTCCTTTTTTGCGGTACCTTTTCTTTTTTAGCAGTTACCACCCAGCCAATCTACAAAATCAGCACTTCTACAAGATATCTGGTATGATCAGGCATTCTCCCTACTAAAGAACAGCTGCATCTGTTATCATAATTTAAACAAAGCAAGGCTTTGTTTAGCAAATGAAGTGGTATTTCTCACTTCAGCAAGATGAGAACCGACAAGTGACACAAAGTAAGGGTCCATCTCCCACAGTACTGTGTTTCCAGCTTCGTTTAATAGCAAATATTTCAGGAAGATGGAAAACACGCCTTTGCCTTCTCATCCCTGTCAATCAATCACAAGGACACTGATGTGTTCAGTAAGAAAATTTCACACTCCCAGGCTGGTAGTGTTCACTATTTCTGAAGTGTGGGATCTCTGACATTTTATTTTAGAGGAACTTCAAGCAGTCTAGTCATGTATTATCTAGTAATGACCTTTTATGTAAATATTATGTCTCTATTAGGAAACACAAAGGATTCTTATATGACCCTCTGAGATAGCTGTCAAAACTATAAAGCTGTAATACTTGCTCTTATGTGACTAGTCTAATACCTTCGGATTCACTAGGCTTTCCTGACAAATTTAGACACGTGCAGTAATTGCATTACTGCTGTTCTGCACGTTGAAAATAAAGCTGAGAAGACACAGAGAGAGTTTACAATGAAGCTACTCTGGACTCTAGGTGTCACTGTAATTCCAGAAACAGTAAGGACAGATCTGTATTTTACTTCCTCCTCCACCTTGCTTTGTTCTATTAAAGCAAGTTTTATGTGATTCACATGGACAGTTTCCACCATTACCATCCCATTACACTATGTGTAATAACCCAAATATCTCGTTTTGATTAAAATCATTTCTCCATTTCTAGAAACAGAGTCTTTACTCTGATCAAACACCTTACCTGCCCCAACTCTTCTCCATTTGTTCTCCCTCTACAAAATTCACGGTTCTCTATGAGGGTCCAAGCTATTTTTAATCAGCTGCTACAAGAAGTTACTTGAGCCATGAAATGCTCTCCTCTTTGAATGTTCCAAGTATAATTTCGTTAAATAAAAAGCATGCTTATGTATCTATAATTTTTTAAAATGCATCTAGTGAAACAGCTGAGTGAAAATATTGAATTTCTACAGTTGTTTGTACATCATGAAGACAGTTTGGCAGTTCAGTGTCTTGTTTCTTTAGACTACGGCCAAATAGATCTTAAGTGGGAAAGCATCTGTGGAATGACAGTAACTTTTGTCTGTGCTAACTTGCATTGTGTATATGGGTCCTTATCCACAGCAGTGGCAAACAGACAAACTGAGTACGTTTTTAAGTTTCAGAACATATTAAGGGAATAAAACTGCCTTAAGCAAAGTGACTACTCTGCTACAAGTCACCACCACGAATAAAACTATGACTCTGGTTTACAAAACATCTTACAACAGTATTTTAGCTTTCAACAAGTAGCAATGACTAAGTTCAACAATCACAGAACAAGTTTCCAGTCCCTTGGGATTTATAAATTTTGCCACTATTCTCCTCCCAGTGTACCATACAAGGGGGCTCGGAATAGTTTCTTCCTGAACACCCCCTCCTGAGCCAGGAAGTTGAACATGGTCTGCCACAGGGTTACCCAACAACAAGCAGAAAAGTAGGTGCAGGGTGCAGCAGTGATTGCAAAACACTGTTGTGTTTTGAAGCTTTGAAGGCACACAAACAAAACAGCCACCCAAAGTATTTTTCAGTTTCTGCTTCTAATATGCCAGGGATACACTAGAAAGACACTGCTGGCATTTAGAATTTTAAAGAATTTATACAAGAGGAAGCCATTTTGACAGGATGATTGACAGCCATGACAGGAACAATAGGTTGTAACCAAATATGCTCAAAATACTGTACAGGTGCATAAGTGAACCCCTCAATCCAATTGAAGACATACTAATTTTCAGAATAGTTACAAAATTAGAATTCTTCATATAGTATGTCTTAATCCAATGGCATTATTTTTTTTATACTTAAAACTTTTTTTCTCCCTTCTCCCACTAAAATACCCTTGACATACAAAAACACCAGATTCAGTTTGATGCATTTGTGATTGCCATAACATTATCAGTTCTGTATTTTCTGGGCACCCATGCCTTTCCACAGACAAGTCTTAATACTCAAGAGGAACCAGAGTCCAGAGAGTGACTGATGAACACCAGCCTTCTGGAATTCAAACCACCTTCAGGGTGCCTCCACCAGAATGCACAATCACAGGCATGTAAAGAAGAGTTTCTTTTGAAGGTAAATGACAAGGAGAGGTTCATTTGAAAATCTCTCATGTGTTTCTTTAAAATGCAACTAGGGGAAATGATGGAGTCTTGGCACTGAATTTTACTTTTTATGCCTGTTACTAGGACAATATAAATTAATACAATATTAATACGGTCGATACTTTGTTTTAGGAGGGGTCTATATTTTACTTTGAGAGCTCATGTTGGAAAGTGAACGTTCTCTCCCTGTGAATTTTTTGGTGGGATTCACCAGGAACACTTGAAACAGTTTGTCCTGAACTGCTTTATTCAGCATTAGACAGTTCTGATGGTATTGCTCAGTGGGTCACTAGAGACAACTGGGGTTACCTGTAGCTGAAGGGCCCTAATCAGAGACCAGTTTTCCCATGTTACTCCAACAGACCTGAAATGTGGCAACTTGCAGAACAGGATCTGTGACTTCAACATTTGAGCTTTTTGTTGGTGCCAACAACGTATGCTGGTGAATTAAATAAGCAGCTTACATCATGTGGCCTATTTACCTATGATTTCATAGTTCTGAATAAGCCCTGTACAAGTTATTCGTAAAAAAATCAAATGGGAGCATGTCATCTATTAAACATTTAATCTGGAATACTATATCCTACAGAAGTTTTCTTTAGTTGCCTGTTAATCTGTGCACTTACCATTTTCCACATAGGGGTGAAATGGCAGAACCAGTGCTAGAATGACTCTGCCTTTGGTTGGCTCCACTACACTTCTAATATCCTTTAACAGAGTCAGTGGTTGATCACAGCGATCCAGCAAATTCAAACAGCTGATAACATCATACTGAAATCCTGTGTTTTGCCATTCATTTACACCAAGCACCCTAAAAGAGGAAAGAGAAAGAGATACAGCCTGTTAAAAACGAGTTGAGTTCAGAGAGAACCACTGAAGACAAAAATTCCCTATGGATGTGCTGGTTCTGCAGGTAAGGTCAGCCACTTAGGCGACGAGAAGAGACAGACATGATCCCTTCTGGTCTTTTGGAAAAGAAAACTAAATCAGTGACCAGCATGGCTATATATCCAGCCCTGTGAAGCTTTATATTGCCTTACAATCATCAGGCAATAAAGAAGACCAAAAACACCACTGGTCAGAGGGAACATCAGATGTGTTTGTTTTCCCGCTTTCGTACAGATTAACCTTTTCCACAGCAATCAATAAAGGAACTGACTGAAAATACTGAACAGTCATTAAATATTACAAATAGATTACTTTGCTGTACTGTCTGACATAAAGGATGTAGGAAGTATTTGGTGCCATACCTATATTTCTTCTTCTGAAGCTGCCATATCATCGTTTCAGACAGTTCAGTGGCATAGATTTCTTCAAAGTGAGGACTCATGACTTTAGTGACTTCTCCATCCCCAGCCCCTAAATCAAGAAGTCTGTGGGATTTCCATTCAGGATTTATTTTAAGCAGTCTTTGAAACTGTTCTGGGGAGAACACAAACATTGAGCCCCTTCCCAGCAGCCTGAAATGTGAAAAATGAGAAATGACCAATTTTGTACAAACTTTAACAGGGCAGACAATGAAGGAATTTACCATGTGCTTTGGCAGGAAACAGTCAAACGTAATAGCAGACAAGGTCATTGCTCAGATAAATTTTAAATCCAGTTCAACTTGCCTTGCACTTGTCAGAGATCAAACACTCAGCCACATGCAGTTACAGTGGTTAAGACTTCAGGAGGAATTTGATTAAGTAAAGAACTCATGGGGTGCAGCTCAAGAAAATGACCATATTTGAAAACAGAGGAGGGGGGGAGAAAGAGAAGGCGAGATAAAGGCTGAACCTTATTTGTTACATTTGCAGTTTTGAATGTCTGCCACCAACCTTAAAAAAAAGAAAAGCAACAGAGGGAATAAAATGGCTGCAGACACAGGATTATGCACAATGAATAAGGAATAGGATGTGGAATCAGGAGGGAAGCCAGGGAATAAACTTAAAGAAAGGATGGGGGTAACACTGCTGGAGGGGCAAAAGAGGTTTTTTTAATTCTATTCTACAATGCTTTTGCTGCTATCTGCAGATCAACATGAAAAGCCATGGAATAGAAAATAGGCAACTCATTAAGGAATTGGGTAGAGGTGACAGTTGGATTCCTTACGGATCAAGTCAATGACATCCCCGCCCACAACTGTTTGAAGACTTCACAGTGACACCTTACAGCTGTCAGAGCAGAATTCAGATGATGAAACAGTTACAAGAACAAGGAGAGGAAAAAGAACTGGTCAGTAATAGACTGCAGGTAGATAAATACTATTCTTTAAACTACTATTGGGTAGCAGGTTAAACTTAAAGACAATGAACAGGGGAAAAAAGCGAACAGAAAAAAGGTAAACAAATATAAAGAATTAAAAGAATTAAAATGGTGAAAAGGAGGTGGCCTAGGAAAGACTGACTGTACTAAAAAGCAAAGAAACTAAACAACAAAAAGGTTAGAGTATGCAAAGTCACATTTAAGAAACTAAAGAAGGATATCAAATGTATAAAAATAAACAGACCACATCCAATTTAAGGAGAGCCCCCTTGTAGCACACTTGTGTCAGTCCACACTGTATAATTGGCTCATAGCTATTATTCCTAACAGCATTAAGAAGTGTTATTCAAAGCCCTGAAGAGCCTTTGAAAAAAAAAAAAAATGGAAGAGAAAAGAAGAGACCAAAGGAACCTTTATATACAGCTACACATAACTAAGAACACCACAGGGAAGCTCATGAAGTCATCTGGGTGGAAAATAAGGAAAAGTCTATTTTACTAGCCTTAGCAGACAGCTCCTATCATATTAGACTGTGCAGAAGTATGTGGTAGGTGCAGAGGTGAGGATGGTGGAGGAATTGCCTAAATGTAACAAAATGCATTCTTCCTAACAGATAAGCTGTGAAACATATGACTGAGGGGGGTGACGTGAGAAAAAAAAAAGGCACTGACTTCTTTGGAAGAAATCCTAAATCACCCCCGAACAGCTAAACTCCCCAGCAGCCACAAGAGAGACTGATGCAACCAGAATAAGAGAATATTGTTTTATCAACTTGTGTTTTCCTGCTTTCCTGATGTTTCATCAGTCAAACGTGCTACATCAGAAGTTACATGTTCAAGTCCAGCTTACACACAAACTGAGGTGGAACCGTTTTACAGAACAAGGAAAAGGACAGAATTCCACAATAATGTCAACCAGATTCAACACTTGGCCAACTTTGCACTGTTCAGAAATCTGCCATGATTTGCATACACTCTCCAGGAATAAGAGTTTAGGCGCAATCCAGAACTGACTGGATACAGCCACCATCAAGGACAATCCCAACAGCAACTGATACAACCATGGCAGTAGGGAAAGGGCAAGGTGGGGAGGGAAGAAAGCACAGGGAAGAGACACAGAGAGAACAAACATTCAGTTAGAAGAAAATTAATATAAGTAATTGCTATAAGATACAATTAGAGTCCTCTGTCTTTTATCAATTGCAGTTACCTCCCCTGTGCCCCCCTGGAAATGGTGTTCATCAGTTAAGAGGGCTGGGCATGAAGAGCACAGAGGGCATTTCACATCTGAGAGACCACAAAGGGAAAACTGCACACGTTGAAAAGCTGACAGATCAAGGGGTAGGGCTGAACACACGAAAACTCTAAATCCAAACTGTATGTAGTTTACCCAAGATTAACTTTTCACTTACCCATTGATAGATGTTCTAGACATAAAAAGGCTAAAACTGGAGGACACAATAGAGTGATAGAGCTGGATAAACAGCCAGCCTGACTTCTCAATGCTGTTGTTTAAGAAGATCTGTGTTCCTTGGTCAAGGTAACTCTGGACAAAAATAGGCTGAAGGGCTTCAGACAACTGTTCTGTGTTGCACACATACCACTAGAGAAAGAGATAAAGGATTATTAAAAGGTTCAGCAATATAAACCCAGAAGTAGTTAAAATTAATACATGGAAAGCTATTATCAATTTTCCTAAATATAAAAATTTAGTTCTTGCTACAGATTTCTCAACAAACTTCAGGATTACACTCATGTAGAATTGTAACAAAGTGAGGACCAATTACTCGCTAAGAAATGCTGCTTTTAATTTTTGTCTTAATCATTACCATGTACTTTGAAGAAATCTATAAAATAAATTCTCTGGAAAGCAAACACAGCTCCTCTAGGGAATGGCATCACTCTGATAAAATAGTATGAAGTGGGACTTTTCCCTAGGCATCCTCTGAAGAGAGATCAGCAAGTGCACTTCCAATATTTTTCAAGAAAAGAAGATAAAGAATCCAATATATACATTAGACCACTGCTTGCCTGTCTTACAGCTGAACTATGTTTTTTTCCTTACCAGTATCAACAAGCAGATGCACAAGTCTTTCAAACAATTTTATCTGTGAAACTCCTTCGTTAAAACCTTGCAAAACAAGGCAAACCTGCAGAAATTCTGACATTTTAGGACCCTCATGGTCACCCTCCGCACCTCCAGCAAATCCCTCCAATGCTGCAACATTCTGGAATGTCAACACTGATAATAAAATTCAAAAGGCTGCTCACTGCTAGGTTGCAATGCCAAGCGTAAAGCCCCCTCAACTTGATATTCAAAAGTTATTAAAGTTTCAAATGCAATTTTAATTAGGAAGGTCACTATTATTTCTCACTCTCCTGCACTTTTGCAGAGTTATTGTCAGTCCTTCTCACAGAATGCCATCGTGTCTCTTATTACAATCAAGAATTATTCCCTACAACCAACACCATCTTATCTCCCCCTTGGATCTTGCAATAATGTTCCTTGATGTGGCTGTATGAGTTCATTGTGCAGATGGGCAGTTGTGAGTATCCTAAAGAGAAATGGAGAGTTTCAACAGAACCTTGTAAAAAAAACACATGGAAGGGCAGAAACAATCAGCTGGGGTTAAATCCCCATAGATTTAACACCTAAGACACTATGAAAACGTGTGCTCATATCCTGATCCCTTCACATTTTTTTGACTTGTTGGGAGAGGAACGTTCACTTAACGCAGGTTTACACAGCGCTCAGCACAGTGGGACTTCCAGTCATTACTGTAATGCAAATAACAACGGGGCAGGATTCTTATTCCAGTGTCTGCTGCTTCACAGCAGCAGTGCCAGCAAGCAGAGGGGAGCAGAGAGCTGCACCAAGGTCATTGTGCCAGATTCATGAACAGGGGCTCCATCAAACACTGGCCCAAAATAGCAATGGATGTTCAGACCCCTTCAGCTGAGGAGCAAACATGTGCCTGCTCAGGTTTACTTTGAAAACCACCTGCAAAATGAGTGCACTTCTGGTAGAATGAGCCTCTTTGACTGTGCTTTCAAACACACTTGTAGGGAGCAAGTTTCCTCTAAAAACCAGATTTTTAGCAAGGCTGTACCACATGAACCTGGCACAGGGATCCCCCAGAGTGCTGATTCACCACTTTGGGTGTTTTCTCCCTGCAGTGCAGCACTACTTAAATGAATCAGCACAGTCCAGTGATTCCCAAAAGGAATCCTTAGTGGGTCGTGAAAAACCACTAAAGCAGCAGCCTGGGTACTTTGTCCATCCAACTTCAGAAGCAAATTTCAAAAGCCTGGCAGGAGCAAACAATCCCAAGCAGCTGCAGAACAGGCTGGGGTGTGTGTCAGATGCACTCATGAGGCTGCTGCCTCACCACACTGAACAGGTTTGGTGTGGCTCAGTGGATTTGCCTTTTGCAATGTGTTGCCATTCCCAATCCAGAAGAAAACATACTCAACTATGAAAGCTTTGGGAAACGCAGGCTTTGTTCCATAAGCAACAGGGCTACACACATGCTGTACCCGAGCTCATACACCTTGGGGTTCTGCACTGAACGGTCACCTGTAGTTCCACTGAAAAGCAACAGTCCTACAATTCTGGTCTTTAAGACTTCTAAAGATTGACATAACCACTGGCAGAAGGATGATGGTGACAAATAACATAACCCTGTTTCCAGAAATTAGGCTTTATTCACAGATCTCCTCTAATTTCGATATTGTTTAGTGGGCATGGTGGCACTCGGTCAAAGGTGGAACTTTATGATCTTGGAGTTCTTCTCCAACCTTAAGGACTCAATGATTCTACAGTTCTCCATGGTTAATCTTGCCAATAAGGTTATTGACAAATACCTACACAATGCTAGTAAATAACAAACTATAGCAAATTGTAAGAAAAAAAAAAAAAACAAAACAACAAAAAAGTAAACCCAATACAAATTTCAAATGAAAAAAATGGTGAAAAACAGCTTAACTCTGGAATTATCTCCTCAGAACAGAAACTACTTTTGTTTTCATCCATGTACAATATATGAAAGGCCAATAGTTTCATGAGAGAAAGTGTATCAATCTTTCATATCTTTTCAGATTGTTAAGACCTTTGTTATAATAAAAGTTATAAGCATCACAACTCTTGCCTGATATTAGTAGAAGGATGAAGAAGTTTTTTTAGATAACTTGCATGAAACTAATTAAGTCAGTAAACCCACAAATTTCCAGGGGTCTCAAGCTGCTTACTTATGAGTAACCCCACAAACTCAGTAATAGTAAATCTTACTAAACATACTAAAAAAATCAATACTCTACATTTCAAATCTAGATCCAATAAAACAGAAATGGAGATTATCTGCTGCAGACCATCTACCTGTGAACGACACAATCACCTCCATAACACATTTCCCTGGCTGACCTGTCTTTGTAGTAATTTTTAACAACACAAAAGACTCAGATTTTCTTTGTCCACTAGAAGGAAGTTTTTTCTGTAAACCTAAATTCTACTTCTCTTTGTATTCATGTACTGAATGAACCTCACATGTATTAAACCCCAGTGATACATCCACTTAGTAGCAAGATTCTGGATGTCAATGCCCACCCTGAGCACTAAGAAACTGCAGTAATGGATCAGCTTGAAGAATTATGGTGCATAACCATAACAAACCCTTTGTACAGCAGTCCTCAAGTGTTTATGCTGTGTCTTCTTCCTTAGCTCAGCTCTGCACATTTTACCTGCGTTAAGCTGCCATCTCAGTTCCCCAATAAGTTTTTATTAGCCCCTCTAACTCCTGTCAGATTTTCAGTTGCATTCTGCCAAAATGTAGAACGGGTTTGAACACATTCCAAATTAAATCTATCACATAACCACTGCATTGCAAGGGTATAGCCCCTGACTTCTCCACAAGGCACTGACCCATGCGCCTACACTGCCCAAGTATAGCACTTAACCTTTTATTGCAGTCGGATCACATTGCAATAACCCATTCCCAGTTTGCCACCTCCTACCGCTCCAAGGCCTCTGCGAGCTTCGCAGTTCCTTACTTTGTTTGTTTTCCTCTAGATGCACCGGTACTGATGACAAACATCCCTGATTACAAACCCACCCCCCTCAATACCACCACCTGCAGACTTCACGGAAGCCTCTCACAGGACACACCGGGGGGTACATCCACACACTGGGATATACATCCACAAACCGGGCAGTACATCCCCACACTGCGATGTACATCCACTT
>VXAY01005276.1:164441-185282 GCA_013399855.1 Oxyruncus cristatus | reverse complement strand
GAAGGGAGCTCCGGGACCATCGAGTGCAACCTGTGCCCGAACACCACCGTGTCAACCAGACACTGAGGGCCACATCCACTCTTTCCTTAAACACCTCCAGGGACAGTGACTCCACCATCTCCCTGGGCAACCCCTTCCAATGTCTAATCACCCCTTCTGTGAAGAAATGCTTCCTAATGTCCAACCTCAACCTCCCCTGGCACAGCTTAAGACTATGTCCTCTAGTCCTGGTGGTTGTAGAGAGCAACAAGGTCCCCCTGAGCCTCCTTTTCTCCAGGCTAAACATCCCCAGCTCCCTCAGCCGCTCATCAGTCTTGTGCTCCAGACCCTTCCCCAGCTGTTTTTTAAACGGACATCTTCTTGCAATGTATAAACCAAAAAAGTTAAACTGTTTCAGGTTAGTTACATGTAGCTCACAGGGAAACATACCTTAATTTTATCACATCGAAAATACAGATAACTGCATACCAAATAAATTACGAAATACACTTGCTTTTTAGCCTACAACCTGGGTGTGTTTTAATGAGATTTCCTAAAGGTCCTACCCAGCATTAAATTAATATTCTGATGCAGTACTTGTATACTCAGCATATTTTTCTCTTGACAGCCTATAAAGAATTCACTATTCATGCATAGTTAGGTAATAATTTTGATGTATTGTTATTTGCATATAGGCTGGTGGAGTTCTAACCAATTGCTGGACAACCTCAGAAAACTATTTGTTGCATAAGTGTATTGCTTTATCATGCAAAGCAATTAGTGTGCTGAGAGGAGGTTTGCAGAAAAAAATCTAATAACTTTTTTTTTCCTATTTTCTCCCCAACCATTTGGATAGTGCTTTTTTTCTATATATCTATAATCAATTGAATACCTGAAGCCCAACAGATCCCAAACATACCCAAAGGCTTTAACAGAGGTATTTCTTTTGTGGTGATCCCAAGGAGCCTGGCTTCTGGAGCAGGGCTGGAGACAGGGCTGGCTGCACAGCCTCACAGAGTCTAAAATGTAAACCTTCAATTTTCCTGATAAAATACTCTGATAAAACAACTTTCCCTTCTATTATTTAAACATTAGTAAGAAAGTGATTACCACAAAGAGGTCTTTAAGGTAAACACTGATAGGGATCTAAAATCCTCTCCCACAAGGGTAACCCAGGAAGCCCAGTTGTGAGTCTGTCCAAGCTCTTTAAGACAAATCCCACCAGCCTCATTGTGTGTTCCTTCACAAAACCAGCTGGGATTCTTTTGCCTGCATATACTACTGAGCTTTTTCCCTGAGCTGGCTTAATTCGGCAAGAATTGTGGAGATGTGGCTTATCTTAACTGTTCCTTCCCCTTCCTGCTTGTCTGTCCTGACAGCACCCATTAAGGCTGTAGAACCATATTCAAATGTAAACATCCTACTGGCCATGTCAACGTAGTATATTCATGAATTACTGAGCAGTTCCAAAATCAGAGCAGCAGATTTGAGACTGGGAAGGTTTTTTTTGTACAAGACCAGAACAGAGGTGGGACTGTAAGCTCCACGAAACATAATTTTTTCCCACTTAAAGTTAAGTATGCTTTGTCGTCATTTATTCAATATTTCCACTCTATCACTAGCCATATATTGTATTACTGCTATATCAGACTAAGATTCTTGAGTGTCTATTAGGTAACATCCTTTTAAATCTAGCAGGCACTTTTACCTATTGATTTTCAATAAATAAAATTCATTCAGTGTATTAAGACCCATATTCTCAGAATTTATAGAGAAACTCTAAGAACGGGATTCAAGCATCACATTTCTCATCCTCTGAACTTACCACAGCATTTCATATTTTATATTATACACACACTTATATCCTCTTTATCAGTTACGAGACTATTTTAGACACTCTTAAATTATCAAGATTAAACTGAGGCATTTCTCCAGCAGTGGGAGTTCAAGCTCAGATACCTTGCTAATAAGGAGAGAAAGCAGAGAAACCAGCTGTTGCAAGACACTGAACTTTTGCCTTTGATCATCCCTTACTTGATTCACGGCCAAAACCAAGGATGTGGGTTTAGCAGAGGATAGCAAAGTTTAGTGGGTGACAGAGAAATGGAGAATAAGCCCTGTCAGTCACAGCATAGTGCCAACTTTCTTCTCCTGTAGTAAGATACCACCCGAATTTAAAGCACTTTTGAGTCCTCTTTTGGATTGACTATCGGTGCAATAGAAGACACTCTTATTCCTGCCCTTATAGCAAGAGAAATAGGACAGACAAATGACAGAATACATAATAAATTTGGGAAAATATTAATATTTTATGTAATAAGTAATTTGCATTGTATTTCTCAGATTTGCTATCTAAACTGGTTAATTCTACAGTTAATGTCCCCTATCTTCAGGCTGTCTTGCTTAGACATCTTTGACTATTTACTTTTCCTGTCTTAATTCTAAAGATGCAGCAGTTTGTAGAGCTGTGCCTTCAGTCAGGTCACTCCTTAGTCTTTTCTTATTTCAGCGAATTGCATGGTATTGTTACCAAACATTTTCCAGAAAAAAATAATTCTGATAATTTCAAAGAATCCTTGATGTAATTTTGATTCTTAAACCCACTTATTAGATTTTCTGTTGTCCAGCACAGTACTCTTCCAGCTGCACATCATGTTCTAATAACTGAGTACTAGAAATAAGTAACAGTCACCTAAAGAACTCTATTTGTGGTAGAGTAACATTTTCACCCATCAAAACATAAATTCTACAAGGATAGGATGAACACAGCAAATTTAGGAACTACAGGAAGAATAAAGAAGACTATTTAAAGTTACTTATTATCATTTTAAAGGAACTGTCAGGGAGAGGACATTCATATAATGAACCAAAGATTTTATTAACTAAAATTTCTTCAGATTTTTGTCCTTTGGCTTTTGATCCTGCCTTTCAGACACAAAATTAATACACACAATGCAGGAAATCATCTGAAATTCAGAATCTAAACACACAGGCCGTATCTGCTCTGGTATTTGTATTTACACATCCAAAGAATATTTACACAAGTGATGCTGGAATGTGTACACAATTCCATTAGCATGTACAATGCAAATGAATAACGGGATCTCTGACAAGACAGATAAAAAACAGATAAGGCAACTTAAAACTTCACCACACTTCTGGCTTCTTACATTTTAACATAAATCTTCATATTCCTATCAAAGGGTTCATTTGGATTTGTAAATATTTAATGATGCTATCCCACTTTCTCACTCATCGCCTTGAAAGCACTTCGCACTTCAAAAAAAGGCAAGGAAATGGTGCTATTTCTACTCTGCAAATGTAAAAACTGAGGCACAAAAAGACTATTTTTTTTTCAACTCTGGTATTTCAAATCTCAAACTTTTTTATTAAGTTGTGCTACTGTCCAGCAAAATGCAGGGCCTCGTCTTACACTCCTTTCTTTTCCAATGTAGAGCCTTGGAAATAAGCTGGCTCAGAGCTTTAAATTTGGGAAACACAATTTAAAATTGGGATACCCTTTAAAATTGGGATCCACAATGCATCTTCTTGTACTTTCAAGTGACTGGCACTCCATAAGAAAGGTGCCCCTAAAATTACATTTTCCCATGCAAAACAAAGAACAAAAATGAAATTATTATATTATGCTTAAACTACCAATTACTCATTGGCTATATTGAGGAAAAATTATATTTATTGAACAGGAATACTGTAAACAGGCTAATGTGTCTTATCATTACAACCTGGGAAATAAAGTCAGGACTTGATGCTTCTGAAATTTTGTCAAACCCCCTTTATTTTATAAAAATCACAGGATCCATTTAAAAGCTTGACTAAAAAGATTTCGGTAAGAATTAATCAGAAAATAACTTCAGTTGTCACACACCAGATGAGTCTGCCACTGTAACATTACTAAACAGGTAGAGTTTACTTCAGTAACTGTCTGTGCTTAGATTTATCCAACTAACTGGACATTATTACACCCACACACTGATGTTCTTCTTGCCACATGACATTCTGTACGAAGCACTGACAATACGGTACCTTCAAAATAATTTTCCCATTTAGAGCCAGAAAACTGCATCTACCTTCCACCACCAAGAGATATTCAGGAAGCCACTGAGGACTTATGGATCTTTTTCCGCATCCAGAAACACTGAACAGCATTTTAATCTTTTCCTTCTTTAGCCCTACACAGCCTTTTCCAGGGAAGTTAATTACTCTTGCCTCTGCCTGTGGTAGCTGTCAGATTTGTGTTATACTGGCCAGCCAGACATCAGCTAAATTTTTCCCTTTATCTCCCTGCCATCAGTGAGGATGTCCACCAGAATCTTCCAGATTAACTTCAGAGATCTGCCATTTTATTAGTATGGCAAAATTAATCCACCAGTAAGCTCAAGAAAACAGAGTTCCCTTGAATTCCAGGGGCTGGGTTGGGATTCCTTTGCCTGATCTGCCATATCCATTCTTTAAATGAGTTAACAGCAATCAGTATAGACCAGAAATTACTTGAAATAAAGTAATTAAGGATAACACCCATTAAAGGAAAACAACCAAACTAAGAAAAACTCTGTGTAGCCTCAGCATTAAGGCTGAATGCAACTTATAAAGAGCTCAAACTGTCTTGCCATTTTGCCTTTTCACATGAAAATCATACAAACTCTTTAGTGGTTGAGCCGAGCAGAAGAGGCACTGCCCAAGGGGGATGTTTTTAGTGCACAGCTGACATGTGGCTGTTCTGGATGGAAAAGGGAGTCCATGTCAGGACCTGCATGACTGCAATGCAAAGTGGAACCAGGCAGATCAGGTTGAACATGGCATCATGGAGATCTAAAAATGTCCTGGGGAAAACATGGAAACGCAGCTTTTCAGTATGAAGATTAACTTTCCCGGTCAATTCACAGCACATTATTTTTAAAGCAATCCCATTCCACACACAAAGACATGTTACTGCACAGTCAATTCTAAATCAAAGAAATATATATATATATATATATATACCAGGTATCAAATGTATTTCAATAATATTTTCTAATTCCACATACAAATATGTGGAACATATTTTATTTTGTTTTCTCCTTTCATAATAGCTGGGAGGAAATTAGCACTCAAAGAGTTAATTTTAATACACTCTAGGCAACCTAAGAAATCCTGTTCACCACTTTAGTACTCATCTATATTATGTAATATAGAAATCAATTTAAGCAAGATCATCCAGTTATAGAACAGAGCATCTGAAAAGCTTTAGTAAGACTGAAAAATCTGGAAGAGAAAGAAAAGCAGAAAACATTTCAAGCAAAAACTTTAATATGAAATTATTTAAGTTCAAATCTGTGCTATCCACACAGAGTGTTGGTTTAGTTGCTGAGTGCTAGATGGAAGTGATGATTAATGCACAAAATTCAGGTGTGGTCTAAAGGGCTGTTTGAAATATCAAGCCCTATTACATTTGGGTTTAAAATAAATGATTGCAAGATAATATAAACCATAAAAAAATACATGTGAAATTAGCACTCATTTTCATTTATTCTACTGGATGCGTGGTAATTCCTCATCTACACCTTCTCTAATGAATAAGAAATAAAAGTATCAACAAATATGACTCAAAAAGGAAAATGCAGGAATTAAATGAGTTCCCTTTTATGAACAGTATGGTTGCTGACAGCTCAAAGCGTGCATTTTGGCATTCATCTGGTAGCTAGAATCATCAGCTACTGGCATTCTGTTAATTATTGGATTCTAATTACTTAAATATCAGGAAAGTCAACTCAAGCTGAGAAACAGCCCCTAAATGAACTTTCTCTCCATGAGGCAGTCACTTTCTTATTTTTTTTCCTTAGCATTCAGGGACGAGAGAGGAGACTCACAGAACAGCTACGGACAGCCAAAACCCCTGAAAACGTGTGGAGGGAAAAACCCAAACAAAACCTCCAACAGGTTTTTTAATAAAACCTTTGAGTTCCTCTGAATCATAAAAAAATAAACTCATGCCTCATCACTCCATTTAACAGAGAAAATACTTGTAACCTCCACCACAGCCCAAATTTATTCCTTAGTACATTCCCACCCTCATGAACGAGCACGGTTTCTCTCAAGTCATGTACCTGCTGATGCTACACAAGAATCCAAAACCCACAGGCTCACAAGTGAATCACTTCATCACTTGGGCAATTGCATTTAGGACTGGAAGTGTTCACTAGCAGGCCACTGCTCCATAGCCAAGGTTTATTGGCAGTGACAATAATTCACCACTTGGACGTTGTTTACTGGCCTGTTTTCAATTGCATTCCCAGTCCACCTACAAGGAAACAAGGCCCACCTTTGGCCTGTTCCTGCACACTAAAGAGGATTGCAGTTTTCAGTACTGAGATTATTCTGTCTTTACACAGGGACTTCAGGAAGGACAAAATAAGAAGGAACATCTGCAAAATCACTCACACTGGTGCAATCCTGATTTGGTTTCAGTGGAACAATATTGATTTAAGAAAACAGTACTACCTATTGTACTGTAAAACCTTAAGTTATTGCAGGAATTATAAAACATATCTACAGAACACAGAATAAGGAACAGGAAAATATGTCATTAAGGGACTGGGATAAATAAGAGCAGAGCTCAGATTTCATCACAATTACAGCTGAACAAGTAACTTCAGAAATTTCCATGTCTACCTTTTTTTGCACATGCAGGAATAAAACATACAGTCTTTCACTGAACAGCCCTAACATCACTCTGAACAAAATGTCATCTAGTCCAGTATTTCAGCATGAAAGCATTAACAGTTTAAAGTGCCTTCAATAAATAATGAAGAGTTGCTGCCAAATAACTTCATTCTGAAGGATGAATTTGAAAAGCACTGCCAAGAGGAGCTGGTGGTAGTTGCAGTGGCTCTCCAGAAGAGGGAGGTTTTAAACAAAAAAACAAAAAAACCCCAAGCCAAACTAAAAAAAGAAACCCTAAACAACAACAAAAACCACCCCAAGCCATACAGGGCAGGTAATGCTTTGCTATGATGATGGAACAAAAGAAAAATCCACAAACCAGGACCACTCCATTCTGAAAGCTATTGTTCAAATTTTAAGGATATTAAAAAATATTTGTTTAACTACCTCCTGCTACAAATTGCTTAACTGCTGTGCAGTGACCACATTTCCTAAGGATGTGGTATAACGTGAGCAGAGGGGAAGGATCACCTCCTTTGACCTGCTGGCAATACTTTGCCCAATTCAGCCCAAGATCCCAGGTCATCCCATTTCTCCAGCCTGTCAGATCCCTCGGGATGGCAGCATGACCCTCTGATGTATCAGCCACATCTCCCACTTCTGTGTCATCACCAAACTTCCCGAGGGTACATCCTGCCCCATCATCCTGGCCATTAATGAAGATGTTAAACAGGACTGGGGCCGGGACAGACCCGCAGGGCTCCGTTACTGCCCCCAAGGAGACTTCCTGGCCCTGATCACCACCCTCTGGGCTGACAGTTTTGAACCCATCCCACTGGCTGCTCATCCAACCCATATTTCAACAGCTTGTCTAGGAGGGAGGAAGTGCCAAAGGTCTCCCTGAAACCCAGGCACACAATTCCCACTGCCTTCTCATGGCTACCAGGCTGGGCATTTCACTGCACGGGTTTATCAAATTGGTCAAGCATGACTCCCTTCCCCCTGGTGATGCCATGCTGGCTATTACTGATGATTTTATTGTCCTTACTGTGCCTGGAAACGGTTTCCAGGATTAGCTGCTCCATTATTGTTGCTACAGTTTAACTTTCAGTTCAAGAAAAAGTAGATAATTTAGAACATAGCAAATAGTTTACGGGTTTGGACTCCATCTTCTGCTTCTCCCAGGAAACAACACTGCTGGAAACTCTTAAGACATATTTATTCAGGGCTCAAACATCTTTTTAATGCAGAATAGGGATCCTCTGTGTTATCTTCACAACTCCCTGCCATTACACCTAATAAAGCAAAGGCCTTCCAAAACACTTACTAGATATTGCCAGCTTTGGAGGAGGAGGAAGGACACAGCTGAGATGGTAATGGCATGGGTCATAATAATTCATTACATATTCTTCACCTGTGTGAAATTCTCTTTTTTTCCTCAAAACAGCTTGAGCATATTTTAAACAACCTCTTGAATTCAGTTTTTGTTTGTCCTCAAACAACTTTGTCCAGGGGCAAGTGTGTTTTAGCTGCCTGCCTGTGGCTGAAAGATGAGATCAGCTGACAGGATTTTAATATATATAAGTAATTTTAGCTCAGTCAATGGTCTGAGTACATTGCCACGGGCAAACTGACTCCCTAGAAACAACCTGGAGTAGTCTGGTCTATGTGTGTCCACGCTGAGCTCCATCTACAAGCAAAGGACATGCCTGTTCACACATATATGTACAGAAAATACAGGCAGACAGCTACATATTTAAGAGATTATTTTCGAAGAGACGGGCAAGAGAAATACATAATATAGTTCAGGTGCTCTGATTAACTAATCTCAGCTTTGTGCCTTTATGCTGTTCCTGGCCCTAGTGAAATAAATCAAATTTCAGCATGACTCAAGTGAAAATACAGGTTTTAGAGATTAAGCATTCAAAGTACTTCAACTCTCTATATAATAAAATGTATTGTTGCTATAGTCCGGGGGCTACTTACTGGGGATAAAAAGATTTATAGCTACTGTGATTTAAAATCCATCCACAAAGGGATCATTTCTCTGATTGAAAGGCATCAGAACTGCAGTTGTTATGTTTCCAGTCAAACATTCTCTGAATCATCCAGATGAATATATTCAGCCCTCTCATATCCACATACAGTTCAAACTACTACTCTTCTGCAAAAATCACTCATCTTATTTGACATTATAATGAGGTTCCTGTCCTCTTCACATCATCTCACTGGCTATCTAAAGACTGCATTAAAATAAAATTAACTGTTCTCACACAGCCTCAAACTGCCTTTGCTTCTGTCTGGATCCATTTCTGAAGACCACCTGTTGTTCTTTTGTGTCATGCTTGTCCTCATACATTTTTTTAGAAAATTCCTCAAATGTGAACCATTCCCTAACCCTCGGTTAGGGAATAACGAGACCATTCTCCTTCAAGGGCTGTTTCCACAAAAACTCATATAAAATTGTCTTTATGTATTTTTAAAGCTTTTTACTCAGAATTTAAGAGAGCTGTGTAGTTTCTCAGGATTTTCATGTTGTTTTCTCAAGCAAATCCTAATCAGGACTGATTTTTGCCTTTTAACCCTGCCTTCAGCTATTCCTTCTGTTGCTGCTTCCTCTTGATGGTCATAAATACAGCCTATGACCCTTTCAGTGTAGTGATTCCCTGTTAATTTGGTTTTATAAAAGCCCCCACATGTCCAACAGGCTAACTAGCAACCACAGCTTTCTGCTGTGCATCAAGGTCTCCAGGGACTGCAGTGAAATCATTAGCATCAGAACTGAAGTAGAACTGAAGCCAAAATGATACACTTCCACTGGAGGCAAATTCCCTCCCTCCAGTTATTATACTGCTTTCTCTCAAACAGAAACGTATCTTAAATGCAACCCTATTAGGGTTATATATTTAAGGAAGTAGGTTTATGAGATAAACAAAAAGCAGAAGCCAACAACATGTATCTTAATAAGAGCCATTAGGTGATCTCAAGCATAAACCAGGGGATGGTCAACTACTGAAATGTATCCTTTGCTTTTCCAAATTACGTGGATAGCAAACTAACTGCTGATTAATTTGCTTTTTAGATTACAGGAGTATTTCATGTTAATTTCTAAGATTTAAAGTATCCCTTTTGAACTCACCTTGCATCAGGATGACCAATATTATTCAGGTTTCTATATCCAAATTGATTCAGTACTTTAACCACAAGCATTGGAGCCAAAGATTGGGCGGGCTTGGTAAATAAAGCATTGGTACCAAAAACCATAGAGGAAAGTGGCGATCTAAAATATTTAGGGGGAAAAAAACCAATTAATGCATGACAAAAACTTACTAAAGTACAACAGCGATTTTAAAAATCCTGATAATATGCAAAGCCTAAATATCATGATCTTCAGCTTTCTCTAGTTCACACATTATAGCAAACAGATCTGCTATCAGAATGAAATTTATTTCAAATGAAAGGTAATGAACCTCTGGGGTGTGTGTGTTTATATATATATATATATTTATATATATATAACTTAGCCCTGATTATGGAATGACTTGCACTCAGGTTCAATTTTGAGTGCACTTTGAGTTATTACTGGAGTTAGATTAGAGTGAACAGCACATGGAGAATTAATTACAGCTTCCGATTTTCTATGCATGAGGCCAGAAAAGGAGGCAATTTTTTTCCTCATGGAAGCCATAGCTCTCACTTTTGAGGAGCCAATTCTTCAACAGAGTGACCAGGGCTGAATCTGCACCTGCATAAGCATTGATGGAACCAACAGGTGTGCACTTGGATAAAAATCTGAAAGATCCATGAGTTGAAACATGCTATGCCACAGCAGGTTTTATCACTTTTATTTCAGGGAGATAATGGCAACCACTTAGACCTTGAAATTTGCCCTTTAGGTAGCACAGGCAAAGCTCTCTTAAGGCCTTTTCCATCTCCAAAAGGCCTTATTCAGAAAATTCCAGAAATGACAATAGATGTTACAAAATAATTCAATTGAAGCTAACAAAAAACCCCCCACAAGAATCAGAAGGACTTGGCTTAAATTACAGTCTCATAAAAACTAGAAGTTACATAATTATCTGTTTAAATTACTCTGCTGAAGTAACTGCAGGAAACTTTACTCAGGTTCTTATCTGTAATTAGGTTAAGTTGCTCTTACAAAAGTACTTCTGTATGATCCCAGCTCATTTATTGTCTTTACTTTGGCACAATTTAACCTACGGAGGAGTAACAAGGCAAAGAGCACGTTTAAAGGAAACCAGGAACGACTGACATACCTGCGCTTGTGCTTCACTAAATCTGCATCCACAATATCTGCCAAAGGCAAATTGAACAAACTAAAGGAGGCCTGTACAACTACCCTAAAGAAAAACAAAGGATTTAAGATGTTCATAGTCCTCATGTTCACTTCCATAATAAAACTGTAGCTGACATTCTGACAGGCACACCCCAACACTGACATCTCCCCAAGCACACAGAGCTGAGATGTTCTTTAAACCATGGTGATGTATCTCTTAGGCCAGGAATTGTGAAAGCATTACTAGATCTGTTCTTGGTTGGGAATTAGAAATCAATATGCAAACCTAAAAGGTGGGTTGTTTGTTTTTTTTTTTTCCCTTTTTTTTCCTGGACATTGGTGTAAAAGGTCATGAATACTTTGACAGTAAATGACATTATCAGTGAAATGTCATTTAAAATGACCAAGAGAAAAGAAACACCTTAGAAAAAAGGGGAAACTGAAAATTTGCTCTTCAAATCTGAAAAGGGCATGAGCATTGCTGGAAAGACCACATGGAAGACAAACTTCAAGGTGGGAGAATTAGAATACTAAGGATGCTTTACATGCATTCCTATATATGTATTTACAGTGTATATATAGATATATGTATACACACACATATGTATATGCATTTAAACACACACACATACAGCTTAACAAATTGCTGAATTAAAATATAAACTCAAATATTACAATTTCCGTGTCTTATTAAAGTTTGGGTGTGATGAGCTTTTACTAACAAGAAGCTTTGGACAACTAGCACTTTAAACACAGAGCCTTTAGGTACCTTAGAATTTTTTTTCTGGGGAAATCAAAATACATCTTCATCATTTAAAATATACAGATAATGACATTCTATTTATTGTTCACACAATTCAGTGTTACAGTAGCTTGTGACTGAAAATAAGAATGAAAACAGGGGGGAAAAGAAAAGATGAAGTAAAGGAAGGCAGGAAAGAATGTGTAGAAAGACAACAACGAAATAGAAAACAAAGAATTAAACTGCTGTAACATTATTCTGATACAAACAGCTCTTTATTTTTAAATAAGGCTTTCCATGTAGCATAATATACTTTTTTTTTTAAGCAGAAGTTAAAAGCTGAAGCAGAATAAACTAAAAGCGAGAAAAGTTGTAACTAGAGTTGGTCAACTTTTCTGACAAGTGAAACAGAATGAAAACCATAAAAGCCATGGCAGAACCTTCATGGTACTAAAAGCAAGTGTGCACTGTGTTAGAAGTATTTAAGCTGTGTCTATGAACAGGGGAGTGTATTTACTTACATGTTGGTTGTGAGATAGAATGCCAACAGATAATAGTGTTCTTGCCCTAGAAAAAACATGACAGCAGCAGCTACTCCTTCATAGTAAAAGGAAAACAAGATGACTCTGTAATAACCGAACCTCTTCAACCAAGCATGACTGAGGAGAACGAGGCACTGAAAAGATAATATATACAAATAAAGGATGAAAAGTATAGTTCAGTGTCTCAGCATCAGGAGAGCTATAAAATACAGACCAGACACAGATTATTGCCACCCATTAAGAAAACAAAACCCAGCCAACACCCCTGTCTAGGAAATTCAATCCAAATAAAAAAACAGAAATTGAACAAAGAGAGCTGTCTACTGGCTCATTCCGTGCTACCTCTACCAGGTACAAACAGTCTCCTTCCACTCAAAATCCAGCTGAGAACTGCTATATCCTGAGGAAAATACTGTTTCCCACATTGCCTATTATTTAATGCTCATGATCTTTATTCTTGATATCCCTTAAACAACTAACTTTGCAGTACGTTAACTGTAAACCAAGCATCTCACCATTTGAATTTTAACTGTCGATAAGAAATGTTTTCAGTAATTTTCATTAATATTGCTATTTTCACTGACATTTATAGAAATTAAGCATGACCCTTTAATTAAAAAAAAACCCAAACACACCAGCAAGCTCACCAAGATAGCTTATCTAAGTCAGTTAGAGATTTTACAAGGAAGCAGAGAAAGGCAGATGCCAGAGGACAACGTGTATGGCTGACTTTTAAATTTGCCAATGTTAGCAAGCAATAGATTCTGAGAATCTAGTGAGAGGAAAAGTCAGGAAAATGGTTTTAAGTGCTGAATACAATATGAACAAAATGTGAATTCTTCTATATTGTTCCTTGCTTCCCACTTTGAATAGGGCGCGTTGTAATGAATTATGTCATTTTATTATATGAGCCTGTGGCACGATTTTCATGTATGTGGTCCTCATCACTGCCACAAAAATACAAACTCTGTTACAGAGATACACATTTTCTCCTTTCCTCGGTGTTACAGAGATGAGCTGTGTAACCTTCAGATGAAGAACAGGAAAGAATTCTCCTTGTACGTTTGTTCCCACGTTGAAATGCTTTAACATAACAAATCAAACCGGGATGCTACGGTCAGACAAAGATGAGCGTGGCAAATGCTACCGTAAAACAGCTCAAGATTTCTACTTGAACCCGTGAGCAGGGAGGTAAAACAAATCTGGGAAGTTGATACAAGAAAAAAAAAAAAAATCTCATTCTAAGAAACTTAAACATACCCTTCCCCCTGGCTGTTTTCAGGGATTTTGGAGGGAAGTGCCTCCACAAGAAGCAGCGAGGGATCACGTAATGCCTGCTATTGTAAACACCGTGATCCTGGCTCCCTGTAATTGCCAAATAACCCTGTCTCAGGAAGTACTTATGACTTAGAAAATTCCTTATTCCCTGCATGTTTCTAAGACTGTGCATTTCAAAGGCAAATACGAACTTAATGATGCAAATTCCAATTTGTTTGCCTATGTTACAGCAATGTTTTCCTTGCAAGCAGGTTGAATTCTTCACACCCACTACTAAAAGGGACCTAAATCAGAAGCTGAATTCTGGTGTAGCAGAGGCCACTGAAGCAGAGTTCATCAAAAGGAGCTTTATTTTACAAGGGTTGGCTGTTTTTCTAGTAAGTGAAGTTCGGGACATTGCCATCAGAGAATTCCCTTATTATATCTTGAGTTCAAAGGGACAAAACCTGAGAAAAATAAGGTCACAGCAAACTCTCTATGGTTCAGTGACCTTCCCCACAAAGAGTCTCTGGGGAGCAGTGAGACACATTTTCTGAAAGATTGGTCGTTTCACATTGTCACACTGATTTTATCAACAAAAGTGATTGCTATATAGTAAGTGTAACACTATTTAAGACTTCCTGTTTTCTGTAGTTTCTGTTTTATTTCCAAAGTTCATTTTCTAATTGAGTTACAGTGGGAAAACCCCCCAAACTATTAAACCTGTGATAAGGATAAAAGCTGAAATTACAGGAGTTATGGAACAGAGAAGGTGTGCTCAGGGTTTGTATGTTACATATGCAAAAGTCAAAACGGCAACTGAAACTGAGCTGTGAATTCCAGTTATACTTTCATTTATCATCTTATACATATTACTTACCAAAACCCATTACAACTTAATGAATGTAACAGCTTGATTTTGAGAAATTCTGAACACCATCAGCACCTATGATGAACGTCAGGATACTCAGATGTTGAGTATCAGGGCTTTCAACATCCAGCAAGTAAACACAGTGAAAGCTTTAAAGATCCAGAAAAAGGAGTTAGAAGGGAATGAACACAAGAATTTTTTATTCACTGCAGACAAGTAAATGTGGGATATATTTTTGCTGCTTTTCTTGTTCTCATACATTACTCTTTTGGGTTCTCTTCCTCTTTTCCAGTTCATTACTCTTCTCCCTGGCTGGGCTCTTAAAAGTATGTCTCTCTCTATCCCATAAATGTAGCTGACCAAGAGAGCAAACAACAAAATAAATGGGAATGTAGTATTCTCTAAAAGCAGTTTTGTTTGGTTTCCATGACTGAGATACCACATACTTCAACAGGGCTTTTAATACCTAATAATTTTGCTGGTATTTCGTGCAGTTTATCTCAGAAACTTCCTGAAGAAGAGATTAATCTTTCACCTGTAACACACAGTATTACAAAACAAAACCAAGGAAAAAAAGAATTCAGAATTCTGCAGATTTTGCTTTTAGAAACATTTTATCTTGACCGTGTTTTCCATTCCTTTATACTTAGGTATTATAAACTCCACAGGATACAAAACATTAATTCCTTGCCTACTCACGTCTCACATTGTTCTAAACATTCTACCAGTCTACTTGTCTGTTCTCTCTACCCCTTACACTTGGGCAGCCTGCACAGAGGGACTTTTTTCTTCTAGAGCACTGCTGAGCCAGATTTGTTTTTCACTTTGGCCAATGGCTTCTGCCAGATACAGCATTTTTTCCAGGGTTACATGGATACTGTAAACCAGTAACGCACCAGGTTTTTACACTTTAAAATATAGAAGTGTAACTGCCTACCTGAGGACAAATAAAACCTGCTCCATACATGATACTTCTGACTGAGGAAGAAAGGACATCCGTAGGAATAAGATTATCCGCAAAGATTATCATGAAATTGTTGTAGAAGGCCAGGTGGAAGACTTGGAAGAAGTTCATTGTGACAAAAAATAAGAAGTTCTTCTCTGTCATAATCTGTTTGGTCAATAAAACCACTGAGGCCAAGGAGAAAGCTCCCTCACTGTTTTCCAGGTTAGCACTCTCCACATGAACTTCTCTCTGCTCATACTGACTGGTGCTGTATTTACCCGTGCAACACATACAAGCCGTTGCTAGTGCTGCGATCAGAACAGCGAAAGCCTGGAAATAGGCAAAGTTTTCCATGTTATCTGATATGGGCCCACAAAAGAGGACACTTGTGGCTCCAATTAGCGTTGCTACTTGGTTGTACTTGATGAGCTGGAGCCTGCTCTCGTGCCTGGTCGAGGTCTCGGCAAAGAGCGCGCACTGCGCCAGGAGCACGAACGTGAGCAAACCGTCGAAGGCACACAAGGACACGACGAGGTGGAAGCCACACAGCCAGTCCCCCTCCTCATAGTGCTTCCAGGGAAACCAAGGCAGCAGGAAGGCCAGCCCATACAAAGGAGCTCCATAGAGAATTGAGAACTGGCGTCTGGCGCAGCACCGCAGTTTGGAGTTGTCTTGGATGTACCCAAAGAGAGGATCGTTGATGGCGTTCCATATCATAAACACAACCTGCCACAAACAAGGCACAGACAAGGCAATTGAGCCTCGGTGTCATTTTCCTACAGACGTTACAAAAACACAGAAGTAATACATGTGTTTATTTAAAATAAATATTCAAAGTCTAAATAAAGATGAAAGCTCCTCTGGTCAAAACAGACTAGATCAAATTCTTAAAGGTATTTACAGGTTTATAGAAGTCTTGAAAAACATAAGATGACTAAGTAGGCAGGTGGTGCCTAACTACACGTGAAATAAACTACTTGTCTCCAAGACTTCACTCTTTCGAAACCTTATGTACCCAGGCTTTCATCCTGCAAAGCCCAGACATTACTCTCACAGCGAGTTAATTCAAAACATGAGCTGGCCCATTACTTTCAGGAGACCATTTACGACAAGAATTACTCACGTGGATAATGACTCCCAGAATAAATGCAGTGTTTAAGTACTTAAACAGTCCATAGGAAAGCACTAATGTCAAACTTATCTATGGAGCTGAGATGCAAGATCAGTTTAGAAAATTACTACAAGCTATCAAAGTTAAAAATCTTTTCAGCAATTAAAGTCTGGAGATTTTTACTCTATAGACTCTTAACGATGTGCTTTATGTGTACTTTGAGTTGCTCATGGATTAACTGAATTCAAAGTTAATCTACTGTTAATTATTTACAGTGCAACGAAAATTAATTTGTCAGCAATAAAAATCACTTTGTTGTAATAGCACAGATGCGCAGCACAACATGGTAATCAAAGTATTCCATTGTACAATACCTGTGCTTGATTAAAGGCTCCCTCTGAAATTTTGTATCGGTTTAGGAAAATCTTAACGTAGTAGAAATTAAAGATACTGTTCATCATTCCAGCCCCTAACGTAGTCATGGAATATGCCAGAGCATTAGGATGAATTCCCCAAGCAAACTTCATCTTCCAAGAGCACAGCTTTCTTCCTCCTCAAGTTACAAAAGAGAATTACAACAGTTAGTAGAATAATTTTCCAAATTAAAATATCATGGGGGATTTGCTTGTTTCAGAGGTGTGGAAATGGAGGAAATTTCCTCTTCTTCCTTCCTTTTTTTTTTTTTAAATGAGAAACACATTTTACTGAGCTGTAGGACACTGAGCCTAAAACTGAACAGATAAAAAATAACCAGTCAGTGTTTAAAAATAATGGAACAAGTCAACAAAAATTCAAAAGAGACCCTTCCTAACTGGTGCACAGACTCCATTTAAAACCTGCTGTTGCAAACACTCATGTTGGTGTAAAGGTCAAAGTAATTGCATACATTTTAGATCTTTCTTGCTAGCTGTGTATTCTTAAAATTATGGATGGTGTAGGAATGACGTGACTCATATCCTTACGTATTCCACTGCTGCAGCATGCACATGGGTGACTATTCAGAGGAATATTTCTTTCAAAGCAAGTACCAAGTTTCGCCCTTCTATTTTTAAATGTTAATTGTTAACAAGCCATGGAAGCAATACTTTCACCTAATAAACCATAAAACAATCAAAACACCTATTAATTAAAATTTTCATTGTATAGAAGACTGCATGTAAATAAAACCTGGCAAGTAACAGGGACAGCAGTTTAAGTATGTCCAAATAACAAGAGATTCAGCCCAAGAATATAGAGTTCTTTGACCTATCAATTAGATATTCAGCCAACAAATTTTTAAGATGCTGACTTTTTCCATCTATCCAGCAATTAACTTAAGCACGCTTGGTATAAACTATGCCATGAAAAGATCCAGGTACAGGGAACCTCTACCGATTAAACCTGAGTAATGACTACCTGATGTAGACCTTGACCACATTTGATGCTGTAAGCCCAACACAAAAATACTCCCAAGCCTGTGGGTTTAGCTGAGGCTTTATTCATCTTTACATCTCTTGAAGGAGGCTGGCTGTCACTGATTTCAAGTCCAGATTTCAGCCTTACTATGCACATGAACTCAGAGCTTTTTGTCAATAATTCACACTTTGCCCTTCTGCATATTAACAATTTTATCCTAAAGTGCAATTTTCACATATCCATCAAAACACCTAGTTTGAATATCCGCTTGATCAGCAGATCTGTAAGCAGCTCCCTGAACTCCTCGTAAAAATAACCCTGGAAGAAACAGGAAATGAAAACCAAGCCTATTTCCAACCTTCCTGTGGTTTACAAGACAGGCTGCTGTGCACAAAGGTGGGAACTTCCCAATCACCAGGCAAGGGCCACGCAAAAACTACAAATCCAGCAGGAACAGTGTTCCCACCTCCCCAACACAGAGAATGAACCCCTGAAGAGCAAATGAAGTGTGGATGCAGTTTGGCATATATATGTAAGATGCTTTGATATGAAACATGATGCAAAGAGTAAATTACTTCACAGCTAAGAAAAAAAAAATCAAGCTGACTAACAACTCAAACCTAGGCTTCTTTTATTAAAGCCAATTTATTTCTAAGACTATGACTGAATTTTTAAATACTTGACAATAATTGTGATGTATATATTCAAGTTTGTTTTTTCACAGACCTACAGCTGTAGAGACAATTCCACTTTCAGGGAATGGAATGTCACATTTTTGTATCAAGTTGGGTTTCACAATCTTTTACCAAGAAACCTAAAATGAAGAATAAGGTTATTGAAAAGGTGCTCAATTGAAATGCTCATTTTTAAAAATAAATTTGATATTAACATGAAAATCACTACAGTGAGTGTGTTGACACCTGTCATATTTGCTTTTTCAAGCCTCCACAAATACACTTAATGAAGTGATTTATATAATAGACATTAGGACTTTTGGAACAGGTCTTCAAATGGAGAATTAGGAGACTGCTCTTTCCTTCAAATTCCACGAGCACCAAGAATTAATGTGCTTCACAATAACATTACCAGCAAATAGCTACTGCTCAAATCACTTTTGACTCAATTCTTTCCTACGCACAAATAAAGGTCCCCTCAACTTCAGAAAAATGGAAAGAAATTTGAAATTTCTTCAACAAAAAAACTTCTAACAATGCACAAACAGGCCTCTAATGTCATGACTAATTATAATATGCAGGATCTGACACAACTCTTTGCACCAATTGGTACATCTGGCCCGGCCCCCTGTTTATGAAATAGGTTCAATTAGAAGTTGAGGTACCACACTTCCTTTCCCACATGTTCTCTTTAATAGTACTGCAGTGAAATCATGCATGAGTATCCCCTCCCTCTTCTTAAGACTCAGCCTTTATACTGAGCAGGTTAAAGCACAGGTGTTGACATTTTGTGACTCACAAAAGGCAAATCGGTTTCAGAAATTTCTGGCGGTTGTAACTGTGTTAATACACGGGAGCCAAAAGGGCTGTTTGAGAGACGCAGCGTGACATTACCTGCGCTTCTCCCAGCGCCGGATGACAACTGCTAAAAGAAAGTAGAGCACGAGTCTAGAGGAGAAAAGTGGATTCCAAGAGATAATAACAAATGTTGACTGAGGCGCACTAGACATCCTGCTCTGTCCTGGGTCCCAAACCGCTGTGCAATGCTCACAGTCCTGACGGACTGGCTGGACACCATTATCTTCCTCATCTTTCTGCCGTGCCTCGCACCACATTAAAGGAGACCTAAGAACAAACGCTGTCCCGGTCACGAGAGGTAACACGGAGGGGCGATGCCGCCGGAGGTGCCCTCAGAGAGCCCCTGGCACAGCAGGGCTGTGGCACCGCCCGAGTGCCCGCTCCGCCCGCGGGGCTGCGCTCCTGCCGGCCACGGGGAGCTCGCAGGGCTGGGCGCATGGAGCTGCTCCTCTGTCAAAACCGGGCGAGCCAGGCTCGTTTCAGCTCAGCAGGTCCCCGGACGCAGGACACGGCTCCCTCCTCCTCGTGAGGGAAAGAGGCGAAAGCGGGCAGCGACCGCCCTGAGCGAGGCGCGGGGATGGAGCCGGCGCTGTTCGGACTGACCGGGCACCGCGCTCTGCCCTGCCCTGCCGCACTCCGGGCTCAGCGGGGCGGCTGCCCGCACCTGGGCGCCCCGCCGGGCCCCTCCTCACAGCCTCTCCCCTCAGCGCTCCCAACGCGGGGCGACCATGAGCCCTTGCTTCCCCTACGCCGAGTCGCACCGCCGCACCGCGGGCCGAGCCGACCCCGGCCCGCCGCGGAGCCAGCGGACACCCCAGAGCAACCGCTCCCTGCCCTCGGCCGCTCCGAGCTCCGGGGACCGCCGCCCCCTGCACGGGCACCGACCCACCTCCTGTGGCGGGGGCTGCGCACGGCGGGGCGGGACCTCATCGCCCCAGGCCAGCCCCCTCTCCGTTCTAATTGGCGGCTCTGTAAGAGCTCGCTTTGTGATTGGTGCACGCTCCTGTCCATCTGTCCGGAGGGCGGCTCCCCATTGGCCGCCCGCCGGGGAGGCGAGGGTGCCGCGTTTGAATCGCGGGAGGCGGGGGGCGGGCGGCGGCAGCTGCCACGTTGCCGCCGGCGCAGCCCGGCCAGAAGGGGGAGAGGTTCGGCAAAGTCCGGAACCGCTCGGCAATGGCCGGAGGCGGCTGCTGAGGCGGGGAGAGGCTGCCGGGCTCGCCCTGCCCCGCTCGGCGCGAGGGGGATCGTCGGGTGGGCGCCGCCGCCGCCGCCGCGCCCGCCCGTGAGGGGAAGGGGCGCGATGCTGGCCGACAGCCTGGTGGAGGAGTTCGAGATCCGCGAGGATGAGCCGTGGTACGACCAGCAAGACCTGCAGCAAGGTGAGCCGGGACGGGGGAGAGCGGGGAGCGTGTGAGAGAGGGGGTGCGGAGAACCGCGTGTATGAGAGAGGGGATGCGGCGAGTGGGGTGTGTGAGGGAAGGGGCCAGGGGGATCCGCCTCGGGGCGGTG